>CM056552.1:4440000-5010000 GCA_029721515.1 Synanceia verrucosa | reverse complement strand
ACACATAACTATGAAATGTCTTCTGATCTTAAAAGTGTTACGGCGATCACTCATCTATGTGTTTCTCATTTCTGCAGAAAACCGACAAATGGAAAATTTTCAACCCTCAAAGAAGAAATGTGTTCCTGCCTCACCAGACAATCCCCTTTTTTTTTTTTTTTTTTTAAATCTTTCAAAAACCCCTTTTTCCTCTTTCTCCGGACACACGACTCATGATACTGAGGTGTATTCCTGCAGCTTGACTCGAACTGCTCTGTGTTTGTGAAACACACATGAAAGTCAAGCGCTGAACATTTTGAATGATGAAAACAAGGGAAAAAACAAAACAAAACAAACAGCTGGCCTGCATTGACAATGAAACAAAATGGCTGCTGGTTCGAGTGCCTTGGGTAACACCGTGATAACCATCATCCACCCGGCTCATCGGATGACTCACTGCCAGACAGACATTGAGATGACTAATGATAATGGCACAGTGATGGTTAGAGGGCGGTCACAGCCAATGAATGTTTACAGCTAAAATGCTAATAAGCTAATCTCTCTGGCTCTCAAAGCCCCATGTTGTGGGAAGAAGAGGAGCACGAGGAACCTGATGCAGATCTTCTACTTTGTTGTGCTGTAGTAACTGGATAGCTTTCTGTTTGTGAAATTTGGTGTATGCACACTGTATGACTTAACTCCGCTCATGTATTACACTTGGCTTAAACCACTGATCACAGTTCAGCCACAATTCCTCTCCTGTCTATTTCCACTTACTCTCTTCTGTTATTAGTGAGCGTCGCAGAAAGTTGTTTTAAAAACTGATTGATGTGTGTCTTTTTTTTCCTGCTGCTTTTCTTTGCAAACTCGCTGCCAGCGTTCTCACTGAATATTGGAAAACATAAAAGCAGAAGGTTTCTTGTAAAATGCGCCAAAGTGATGCTGAAGTGACTCCAGACAATGTAGAGGATTCATAAGTAGTCTAAATACTGTTTGATCGTGTTTCTTTAGGATTGTTTTGCATTTGCTTTTGATAATCTTTGTTGTGTCGGCTCCTGTGGACAATAAAACTTTTCTTGATGCTGTATATGAGTGTAATGAATTTGATTATCAAAGGAATAATGCATTCAGTAGATATGAGAAGAAGCAGTGGGGATTTTTTCTAGTTCAAAAGAAAAAAAGAGAATGCCCTTAGAAATAAATGATCTTATTCAAATGTATATAATTTAACTTTATTAAGGATTTTGGGGGATTGAAAATAGTAGAAAAGACAAGAGCAGACAAACAACACAAAGTCGTTATGTACACTGTACAGAAAGAAGTCAGAGGAAAACTGCACTTTGGCTGCAGTTTGAATTAAGATCCAGTTTGATAAGGCTACCTGCACACAGGTGGGTCAGCATGATGCTTCAAGGCACACAGGCTGACAATTTGGTCTCTAAGTTAAGCTCAGGGATCATTTTGCATGAATTAAGACAAAAGATAAGACTGTAGATATGTCCGGTCACTGTCATGAATGCTCTCCAAAAGCTATACTCGGACTGTCCTGCATGATACGGAGTGAAACTCACCGTCATTTCTTTTCACATTTTCATAAAATAAAAAAAAAAAGATTTGAGTTGCGCACATAATGCAACATAAAGAAAGAAAGAAAACATACTGTGCTTAAAAAAATTAATCATAGCACCGTCGAAAATTATGTTAGACATGCAAAGAGCACTTCAAAGGCACAGAGTCTGCAAGTATAAATAGTTTTTTTGGGAGAAATGAATTTGTTTATATATATCCGTCCTGTGCTTTCAGTGCTGTTCAACTGTTTAGATTGAAAAAAGAAACACTTTGAAGTTCTTTAAGTCATGCCAGTCCACAGACGGCACATTCTCATAAACTCTGGTTGCTTAACCTGTGTCCAATATTCAACTGTCTCACAATTATTACTCCACCATCACTGCTAAAATGTCGTGGTTTGGTCCAGGAAGCCGCTGACGGTATACGCGACGCTGCTACGTCAATGACAAACAATTGTCCTTGTTATGAAAAAACAAAACAAAACAAGTTTCAAATAAATTTACAAAGTAAAGCAGGAATGTACATCCACAGGTAGAAACAAATAAGACCCAAGTCCTGGTGATCCTCCCATCCTGAGGGCAACCTAAGCGCACTTGTCATTGAGTCTTTGGATGGGTCTCGTCTAAAATCTGCACTCTCACATATACAGTCATCTCTGAGTGGTCACGTGGGTGATTTATGACTTTAAAATCTCTTTTTCTCACCTGATATATTGATACTCCAAAGACGAGAGCTCTTCCTTGTGGCTAACGGCACCGATAGGAACTACAGTATGTCTGCGCTGCTAAGATGCACTTCATCAAAGGCTGCTGAGTCGTCTTTTATCTGCCGAGGAGCCACAATAATAAGAGCAGTGTAGAGTCTTCCTGCATGTGCTCGCCTGACAGGCCAAGAAAGAAAAAAAAAAAAGAAAATATGTGGACATACGAAACAATATGAAACATATGTATCTCACAATTCATTGTAGCTTCACTCTTACTGGACTGAAAGAAATATAAATCTCCTATAATGTGAGGCAAAGGTCAAATGAATGAATGTTCATTTAAGCTAAAAACATGAACAAACGAGATGTTTGATTGTCGATACGTCGTCCAGTTCACATTACAGAACGGTGCAGTGCAAAATGATCAGGAGCTCCTGTCCTGATCTTTTCCTTCATTGGATCTCTGTCACATTCAAATAAATGACATCATCATAGTGGGACAGCGGCGAGGTCTGCTCTCCTTCACCGACACGTCCTGCGGCGGCGACTCCTTCCGCTCTGGCTCCAGTAAGCCCAGGTGACCTTTGACCCCACCTTCGAGGTCACGTGGGAGTCGTTTACAAGGTGAACGTTTAAAGTCGCAGAGTTGTGCCTTGTCTGAGAGTGAGGATCCTTCCTCTGGTCATCTTTATTTTCAACCTGTTCTCAGTTCAGTGGCCGATGTCCTCGTCAGAACAGAACGCCCGTAGAGGCGTAATGAGAGTATGAAAGTTGTTGCTCAGTGTGTGTTTCAATCATCAGAGTGGTCAGGCTGCAGCCAGTAGTTGTGCAGGTGGACGAGTGTATACAGTGGTTGAACTGAGGAGGACATCTGCTTCCAGTGATGGTCCAGATGCATAGCTCTGTGTGTGTACTGTACATGTGTGTTTCCATGGAGACTTGGTCAGGAGACTCTCTCCTCAGACACAATCACCTTTCTCTGTTTTTCTGGCTTTTTCCTTGATGAACAAGAGAGAGATTTTACAACACATGAAAGCACTGTCATGTGGCTGAAGCAGAGAACGTTAAACAGGACTTTGTCCCTACCTGTCAGCTTCCATCGACAGCGAGGCGATGGCACTGACGGCCTCGCTGTCCGAGTCTCGTCGCAGCCGCCGTTTCTGCGCCTGCAGGTAGGGCAGATCCAGGGTGGCGGCCGAGTCCTTCACGCTCTGCCAGTATTCACCTGCAGGAAGCAAGGACATGAAAAAGAGGGAAGGGAGGAAGGGAGGAGAGAAAGATTAATGACCTCAGTTGTCCGTACTCCAGTGTTGTTTTCATTCATGGTTCCTTGAGGGAAAGTGCCTGCACTGCATTATTAAAAAGCAGGGCTTGGTGTTTGATCTGCCAGTTGTAGCTGTTTGAGCTGAATATAAGCACTGTCTGTCATATAAACAGCCCCTGGTCTAAATAGCTATGTTGATAATTTCACAAATGTAAACTCAAACTCGGTGTGTTCTCTCAGGGTCTCCAGGCTGCAGTCCTGTGACACACAGTGGAAGTAAAAATCAATCAGTGTTTGCAAATGTGTTCATCTATGAGTGTGTGTGTTCTGGCTGCACATGCAAACTCGTATATATTTCACCCCAGGCATAAATTATGGGCTTAACATTCTTGTGGCTTTGCAAATATTTTTAATTAATCTAATTTGGTTGGGATAACATTTGTGTGCAATTAGGAGGGGATGTTGCGAAGGTCGTGTGCCAGAGAAGTGTTTGAAGATAATTGGAGCCAGGGCAGCCGTGTGTGTGTGTGTGTGTGTGTGTGTGTGTGTGTGTGTGTGTGTGTGTGTGTGTGTGCGTGTGTGTGTCTATCTGTCTGTGTGTGGGACGGCTGGAGGGAGGGATGGGAGACAGGGATGTAAAGGAGGAGAGGTGGTCAGAGAGCAGGAGGGACGAGGAGATGGAGGTGGGGGGTGCTAAGTGGAGAAATAAAAAGACCACAGTTATAGAGCACGGAAACGAAAAAAGCAGGTTTGCAGAAACAGAAATTTAAAAAAAAAAATCTATTAATTTTAAGCGATGGAGTCATAAAAATAGGAAAGTGGACCGACAATTAAAAACAAAAAATATTATACAATGTACAATAAAATGATGGCAGCACAAGTAAAGCAGGTCTCATCTCCAGCATGAAAAGTTAACGTTTCTTCAGACACCCTGAAATCTTGACTGTAAAAGTGATGTAATTGCGTTGTGATTTAAGTAAATATAAAGAAATAAAAAGTGACTTGACTTGAAATGCTTCAAATGAACATGGTGGTGTGAGACTATAAGCTGGTGCAACAGTAACAGGTGCATTAATTTGTGGTCCACAACACCAAGGAGTAACACTACTTGATACAAATATTTCCCATTTTCCATTGATCCCCTGAAGGCATCACAATCAAATGTTGGGAGGTCTAAAAATTAGCAAAGTCTTTTCTATTTACCTACATTATTTTTAGTTTGACATTGAAAGGTGAGGAGCAGCACAGAATGTGTGACAACACATTATCTCATCAAGACAAAATAATAAAACACTGGAAATTTGATAGTCGCTATAGTCTACAAACATTAATACATAAAAACTGTGACTCTCAGCACACACAAGGTCGATTAAAAGATAAATCCCAGGGTCCTGATGGAAGATTTAAAGGTGTCCAGCTGTGCCTAACATTACACATGGTTTCAGTTTTAGAGAGGTGTGATTCCTGCCAGTTCAATTTGCACGTGTATCATGTTTTTATTTATCTATTACTTTTTTTAAGTTTATTTAATACCTTGTTATGCACCCCTACAGTTTTGCATATACTGCTGAGCTGCCAGCTCAGATAATATTTGATTAGCAGGTTGGTTGTGAGTCTTACACAGCATTATAGTGTCAGATGGAACTGATTTAGGGATAATTTGTAGTGGTGGGTAGGTAACAACGCTGAGCTTTACAGGTGAGCGGCAGGTTTGCAAAACTGGTAACATGCAGGAGAAGTTTGTGAAAACATTTGAAATATTTTTTCCGGCCTGTAAGCACAAAAATTGTGAGTGTGAACATCTGGCTGATATCTTTGTTGATGGACATATCCTGACAGAAAGCTCAAAAATGTCTATGTTAGGGGTGGGTATTAGCAAGGACTTCACAATACGATACGTATCGCGATACTTGAGTCACGACACAATACATAATTGCGATATTGTGATATTGCGATATTCGATATAGATCACTGAGAAATTTGCAGCTTAAAGTACAATTTGTATATATGTACAGTGCATATATATATTTACATATATGTACGTATAGTTATACACACATAGACACATACATACATATATTAGGGCTGTCAAAGTTACCACGCTGATGCGGATTATTATTGTTTTTTTTTTATTAACTTTTTATTTTAACATGCGGAAGTCTTTCTGGATTTTGGCCCAAAACATGACTTTTTTTTGGGAAAAAAGATATTAAGAAATTAAAAATCAATATTATATCAGAAGAAAATTGAGATATATTGCAATATCAATATTTTCCCCCCACCCCTGGTGTATGTATATATTTTCCACAGTGCTGCAAACCCTGAATGATGGCTCTGGATGCTACAGGTTGTGCTGTGTGAAGGTGTCAGTTCTCACCCTGGACCTGGACGACTCTCTGCAGCGAGTGGACGGCATTTTCACAAGGCTTCTGGTCCAACACGGACTGGGCTAGAGGCTCCACCTGGGACACAGCAGAGTAAGTGGTAAGAGGCTGGAACAAACTATACATCTCTGCAGAAACACATGCATGAACTTTACTCACCTCCATGCCCAGCAAGGCACTGACGCAGGCTTCAGAGGCATCGCAGATGGCCTTGAGGTCATGTCCTCCCTCCAGAGCGAGGACCACTCGACCCCCAGCCAGTGACATCAGCTGACGAGTCAGGAAGCCAAAACCTGAAGAACAACAACAGGTTGAGCCAGATACTTGACTGCTCAAGTATACGTCTGCAGACACCAATTAACAAGATTAAAGGATTCCTTCAGTGTTGGTGAACTAAAAAAAACTACTGTGAAGGTATTAAGATCAGTGCTCATTATTTAACTCCACTGACGTATTTGGACGTCATTTAAAATCTGACACTTGAGTGCCATTGACGTAATAATATGTCAAAGTGTTTTTTCGGCAGCAGGTCGCCGATTGCGGCCTCACACCACCTGTGAGTAATTTTGGGGCTTCTGGGAGATGTAGTCGTAGCATAAAGAGACGGTATACACCACAGAGATCAAAACAGGAAGTGGAGACGATCGAGATTAGAGAGTAAAACAAACACAATCTGGACAAAAAGTGGTGATTTTGGTGAAAGTATCCTCTACTCTACCTCTGATAAAACAAGAATGGAACAAGGTAAAAACAAACATTTTTTTATGATGAAATAGGGAATCTCTTCTTTCATTTGAGCTATTCAGTGTTTTCAGAGTCATAGTACAATATATTCTGTGCATCATGAAAATGACTCAAAATGACCAAAAACGCTGGAACAAGACACTTTCATTTTTAAAAAAGGGCTGGCACTCAATGAGATACTTGTCATTTAAAAAAAACTGGTGGATTTCAGATGTTGACACTCATTAATATACGTCTGTGTCTAAGAGGATCTGAATGTGAATGGTTTGATGTGAATGACGGGCTTACACTTGGCCGTGACCTTGTAGCCTCCCAGTGACGACAAATGTCCTTCAACAGCGTCAAAGCCAGCGGACACCAGCACCATATCAGGGGAAAACTCGTGTGCAATAGGCATCACCACGGCTCTGAGGACAGGAAACAACACGCTGTGAATCAAACGCTGCATCGTACATTCATCCAAGCCCTGTGGTCTCGCTGAAATTAAATAGTACGCTTCAGAAATTGTGTTTTCAACAGGTGTTCATAGTTTGTGAAAAAATGAGAACTTGGAACAGCGTATAAAACATAATAATGTGAGACAGGAAGTCATTGAGGGATCGATTTAGACTGAATCAGATTATTGTAATAAACAGAATCTGAAGTTGCTTGTTAAGTTAAAAATACATCAAACTGATATCCCTGCATAGTTGAGGTGATTGATTTGCAACTGGAACACTTTACAACCAAATACTTTTCCCCCGCACTGTTAACTGCAAACATTTACTTCTTTGTAAACTCCATCCATTTGAAAGATGTTGAAAGATAAATTATCGAGGGTTGTATTCCAAGCGCTTGATCTCTGTTCTCCATCCACTCCTGGTAAGTGGCCAACACTAGAAGGTGGGGTAGCTCCCAGGTGTGAATGTGTGCAACTGTTTAAATGTGAAGCAGAGGACTGCTGGGAAAAAAAAAAAAAACATGAGCGCTCTGAAAACCTTTCCAAGTATATATAAAGATTAAAATAAAAGCAAAGCAGGTGGCAAACACTTTTTTTGTGACACAAGCAGATAAAAATGAGGCTGCTGACATATGTGGACATACGATGTGCTCGGGGGAGACCACTTTCCTTGCCTCCATGCTCTCCTCCTCACTTCCTCTCGTCTCCTGCTGCCAGTTATTTAGCAAGAGTGCACGGCCCATACCGCGTTTGATTCTCTCTCTCTCTCTCTCTCTCTCTTTCTCCCTCTCTCTTAGCGGCAGTTCAAAGGCGTTTGTGTGCGTCTGGTTCCTATTAGGAGCTCGTCCCTCTTCTCACGTCACTGACAGCCAGCCATCTGGGATCCATTGGGCCTAATTACGCCGCCTTTGGATTCCCTAACAATGCAGCCCCCACTTCTTCTCCTCTCTTCTGCTCTCCTCTCTTTCATAGTTTGTCATTCGTCGGTAGCCACCTAAGAAGTGCACATGAAAAATATGCATGCACACATACATGCTACAATATGTACACATGCTCTTACTTTGAAACTGGACGTCGTGTGTGTGTTTGCTGTGCTACCGGTGAATGGACTGACCTTAAACTCTAGCCACCTTAGTAATCATACGCACACACCGTGTCATGACACTTAATCTCAACGCAGCTGAGCTTTCTCTTGATTGTACCGGAGTTCCACCACCACCGTCGAACCACAATATTTCCCCCGTCACTGAGACACACATCATCGACAACCGCTAGCTTTCTGTTCCATCCTGAAGAGAAACACAGTCTGGAACATCCCGTCGTCTAAATCATGTATTCAAATTGAATTACACAACTGGCACCGGCCTAGATACTTAATTGCATAAACGTGAATTCATGATGCATTAAATTTTGTCTGCGTAGCGTGTTATGCATTTATTTGCACCAGTTAATCCACACAATGGTGGCAAACAGTCCAGAGAAAATCCACTCCTGTGCAGTTTCATGAATATCTTGACTATCTTGCTGCAGATGCCATTTTTACTATTATTGTGGAATGTGTTGCCTTAATTAGAGATTTGAAACTGGCGGTAAACATGGGGTTGTTCCCTATGATGACAAAGGTCTCTGGCCGGATACGCACCCCGGACATCACAGCTACACGGTATGCGCCTCAAACCGCTGGACCACCAGGACGCTGCTTCTCCACAGAGCTTTGATACAGGGCAAAGTTTCTCGGGGTAAAACACAATAGGGTACAGTACTACAGTGTGGTTAACTGAGGAAGTTTTACACATGAAAACACTTGCCATTTCCCAAACTGCATGAAAAATACCAAAACCAGACGCCTGCTCAGGAAAAGATCAGTTGTTTCTTAATTAGCATCCAGAGCTCCAGTAAACATTGGACTTAGTGTTTCCGAGCCTGCCTATTGGCTCTATGGATTTTTACCAGTATGGGTTAGCTCATTAGCATCTTTCCTTTGACAAGGGGCCCACCCACTGTGTCTGCTGCATGCACAACTGAGTGGAGCTTGCCTAATGTTTAATCATCTGGTGGCGAGCCAGTGTTACTGACAGTCTGTTACAGAGTAGAGCAGAATCAAAGTATATCCATTCAGCAAAAAAATGAAATGAAAATTGTGGTGAGAGCGAAGGTTAGTTTTCCCCACACATCTGTGTACGGTTTTGTTTCCAGCTCAACAAACAATGGATGGTTGTGGCTTGTATCACTCCAAAAAACACACCTTTAATATAAAGTGTGTAGACTTGATAAGTGCTCAAGATACTAAAGGTAATCCATCGAAGGAAACAAGTATGAATACACCCACTGTCTCACAGGTGGAGAACAATAGCGGCTTATCATTTGTCCTCCTTTGGCGCTCACACTCAATCTAAATGGAGGAAAAAATAACATTTCCCTGTTCCTCATAAATCTAATTTCCTGTCTGCCTTTCCTTGATCTGGCTGCTTATCAACATCACAGTACTTCACTGACGGCATACCTGAGGTGACGAGAATAGCGGCCTTGACAATTATGTAACTCCTGTGATGGAAAGAAGTGTCCCAATAAGAAACATACGATGGTCTAACAGGTAGAGAAACTTTCTCACCACTATGAAAACGATGTCATGCTTGTATAAAAGGTTGACAGACTGTTGCGTACGCAAGCATTTGTAGAAAACGGGCTTGAATGTGCAGAAACATCAGTACAGACCTTTCATGGTGCTAAATGCAATACTGGGAGCATTTGTATTACTTTTGCATGGCTCTCAACATGGCGACAGCTGAGCTGGAGGCTGATAGCTAACAGCGCTAACAATGAATACAAGGCTAAAGAGCTAACAGGAACCTGAGCAGCAGTCATGAGCAAAAGGCCTGCTCACATGCACAAACAGGCATTAAAAATACAACAGCCGGTCCCTTTATGTTGACGAACATTTCAACACACACAGAAGGAGAGCGACTTTATTCTGGGTAGTCCTGACTGCACTATATCTTTACATTAAAATAGTTGCTGTATTAACTCACTGAGTGCCATAGATGTGTTTGTACGTCATTTAAAATACAACGTCTGAGTGCCACTGACGTATATTTATGTTAAAGTTTTTTCGGCAGCAGGCACAAGAGGGCGCTCTCACATGGCCTGTGAGTAATGTTGGGGCTTCTGGGAGATGTATTCAGAGCATAAAGTGATGGTATACACCACAGAGATCAAAACAGGAAGTGGAGACGATCAAGATTAGAGAGCAAAACAGGGATTCTGGATTAAAAGTGTCCTCTACTCTACCTCTGATAAAACAAGAATGGAACAAGGTAAAAACAAACATTTTTTTCATGATGAAATAGAGAGTCTCTTCTTTCATTTGAACTAGTCAGTGTTTTCAGAGACATAGTACAAAATATTCTGTGTGTCTTGAAATATGACTCAAAATGGTCAAAAACAGGCACAAGGCACTTTCTGTTCTATAAGAAGGCTGGCACTCTATGAGTTAATGCTCTGAATATCATATGGAGACTCTTTTTTTAATTTTAGATTAGATATTGCAGAGTACTATAGTACGGACAGAAATATGTAGTGTTGAGGTTGAGGTCATTCTTTACCTGAATGCAGCCAGGTATTCAGCATCACCCATGGGAGGGTTCAAACCTCCTGTCCATCCTACATTCACATTGAAGCCCTCGCCTGCACCTGCACCCACCTGGATGGAGAGAGAGAGAGAGCGAGAGAGAGACTAAAGCAGCGTGTAAGACAGTCTCTGTGAACGTCAAGAAAGATAATGAGTCCCAGTGAAAGTTGAGAAACTGCATGACGATGACAGATTTGTGTCATAAAATAAGCACGGCTGTTAGAAAACCTCGCATTGCACCAATCGAGCAAAAAGTGACTGGCTCTGTTTAAGGCAACACCAGGGAGTGATTATGATTCCTAAATGGAGGACCGATGGCTATTAAGTCAACACCCCTGTCCCTCCATTTTGATTTTGATACAATCTGTCAAACTACCTTATAAATCACTCCGAGCCACAACAGAACCACGCTCGTTTACGATTCCCGAGCTTTAGGTTATGGCTATACTGGGAAATAGTTCATATTCGGAAATTGCTGCCTGATCTCGTAAAAATGTTCTATTTATATATTGAAAAAATATTACAAGTGTATAACTGGAATAACTGTACACTGTGTTCTGCATGCAGAGATTTAGTAACTTAAACTATTCATTTACATTTTATGACGTACTGTAAATGATTTTACAGTCCGTCCTCCCCTAATGCCACGCAGCGTCAGGGCTCTCTCGGTTTGACCTCACATATCTGGGGCACAGAGTGAACTGAGGGCCGCATCTTGGAAAGAAGGTTTAAGGATTCCTGCCTTTCTCTTTGTAGTCCAGCTAGCAGCCATTTAGCTGTTCTCAAAGCCCTTCACCATCAGTCAACGTGTCAGTTTGAGGGCAGAATGAGGAGGTTGATTGACGTACTCTTGGCAACAAGTTGTGGTAATTTCCTTTGTGTGAGTGTGTGTGTGTGTATGGGTGTGAGAGGATGTTTGAAAGAATGCTGATGAGCATCACAGAGCGTCTGTCTCCATTCTTCTCTCAGTGGATGGGATGTTCACAGGGCAAACTAAAAACACATGAGGCCTCCTGTCCTTTGCCAACTGGTAATGTACCCGCATGCACACACTCGTGCACACAGAAACACACACAATTCCTGCTATTGCTCCAAGTCTATTGCACCCCTCTCTGTCCTCTCTCTCTCTTTCATGTTTCAAGAGTTGCTGGACTGGATTAGACCGTCGCTGGTTTCTGTGTGGTACTCGGCACTCTGTGTTATGGCTATGACATCACAACCCGACCCCATGGTGTGTTATATACCTACACGGGGGACAGCGAGACTCCAGAGGTTTACCACACAGCTCAACAGAGGTTGAGGGGCCACTTAAGGCGAAGCCACATCCAAGCCAGAAGAGCGTTTTATGTACCGTCCCTCATCGGGGGATTTTATGGGAAAACATTGACTATTTTATCCTCATTATTGTGGGGGAGGATGGGAGAATACGAGGAGGGGATGTGGGGGGTTGAATGGGTTGGGAATGCCACCGTGGGTTGGGGTCAAATCATCCGACTGCGGATAGTCATCACACTTGGTTTCTGGTGAGACCGCAGGCAGAATTCATAGGCATCTCAATTTCCTGTATGCAAACGTAGGCATGCGATTCGACAGTACACATCCTGTCGTGAAGTTCTTACATCCGAAGCCCTGAAGTTCCTAAAATAAACTGCAGCCAGGGAGAGAAACCTCCAGCAGATACACAAAATCAAACACATTCGCAACATTTAGAAAGGTCACTCTTGAAATATTATATTTTTTGTATAACATATTTGTATTCTTTGTCTTTTAATATTGTGTTTATTTTATTCCATTACTGTTTTTATTAGTGTATGTATGATTATATTGCACCCTGTGCAGCACTTTGGTCAACCAAGGTTTTAGAAAGGTGCTTTAGAAATAAACTTTGACTTGACTTAAGCTAAACTGGAAAAAACACAAAAACTATAAGCGATATTAAAATTAACATTGAAATATATATTCAGATTAAACTCCAAGGCAATTTTTATCTTGTAAACAGTTAAAATTACAGGATCACACTGCTTGGATTCCAGTGATATAAGTAAAATATGTTTGATTTAATCATGACAGCCAATCATAGGAGAGCTCTTTTAACCCTAAACCCCTGTTCACTGTAAGATAACTCGTCCTATTTATTTTATTCTGTGCAGTAACTCCATGATCCATCATGTAGTCTTAAATCAAAGATTATTCAGGGATTTATTGTTACAATCATTCTTCCTGTTTTGACAAGTATATCCTCAACACAAGGCTACTGAGCTCCCTCGTGTCCCACTGGAATCACATTATCACCAAATATGTCTATGCCCTATCATCACACATCTATCTTCACATGGCTGGCATTAGGTTGTAAGTTCAAATGTCTCTCATACCTCGCGTTGTTCTTTTGTTCTGTTGTGTTCGCAAGAATCTAGGTACACCCAAACACACACAAACACCCAGCCAACGCCATGACAACACAAACAAAGCAGGAAAACAACACTGCTGTGAAAGACAACCCACCTCACTGGGATGTCCACTACCAGGAAAGAAGTTGCCGTCGTCATAGCGATGTAGAGAGATGTACAGCACGCTCGGGTCATTGTAGAAAGCTTCCTGGGTGCCGTTGCCATGGTGAACATCCTGGACAATGATTGCATGACAGGTTAGGAAGTTGCCAAGGGCCGAAGAAGGTATTCAAGTGATTATTAAATCCTTCATGGATTCATATATTTGTTCAAAACAATCTAAAATGATCAAAAATTACAAAAGAGAAATTGTTATTGTGAAGTAAACATAAATTATATGAGCCAGGCTCTGTAAAACCTACAAGGCTTCCCCTGTCATTGGCGAATGTGCTTGAATCTTGAGAGCCTTTTAATGAAGCAAGTAGTAATTAATATTGGATGCAGTAATATGTTAGCGAGCATGGTGTGTGTAAAGCCATGGTACAGACTGATATATGCACATATGGTGAACAGAGACGACCACCTGGCTGTGGATCAATATCTGCACATGTGTTTGTGTGGGAGTGTCTTCATATGACTGTGTGTGTCTTCTCTCTAGACATGACAATCTCACATGGAGACCAGAGATACCAGTGCTTTAATTAAATAAAATGATAAATAGAACTACTGTAGATGGCTGCCCACGATATATATTTATGTGCCTGTGTGTGTGTGTGTGTGTGTGTGTGCGTGTTTATTTCTATCCGTGTGGGGACCGGTGGTGCTGGTGGGTCCTCACCCAGTCCACAATGAGGATCTTGTTGACACTGAGTTTGTGTTGAAGCTGCTTGGCAGCGATGGCCACAGAGTTGAAGAAACAGAAGCCCCTGTGGACGAACAGACGAGAGGAGAGGCGGCCACATGTTTTTATCAGGACATCTTCAGCAAATTAATATCACAAGATCACCACATGGACCTTAGGAGCCTCGTCTAAGACACATATCCAGTTATGTGGCGTCATGTGGTGGCTATTCAATCCAGGTTGTGACAATTATAGCTCTAATGTGCAAGTACGTAGAGGGAAACTCCAGCCAGGCCTTTATTGCAAATATTGAAATGAAGATGTTTCATGTGACGTTGTTCTGCAATTCATCTGCTGAACAACAAAAATCTCTTTTTATATGAGACCATTATGCTGAGTCGAAAATACTGAGAAACGCAGAACTCACACATTTTGTGACAAACGTACAACCAAGTATATTATAAAATTCACTTTACACTCCAAATGATAACAGTGTGAACTGCCGGCAGGACAAGTGAGATGATTTCAGAGAAACAAACTCACAACTTGGTGCACACTCGCTGTCTACATTTAAGGTATGCAAAAAAGTGTTGATGTACGAAAAACAACGGAGGAACGTTGGAAGTAGCTGTGTCAGCACGGGTCGTAATCTGCTGCGCTGCTGTGTGTGTGTGTGGACGGTATATCATAGATGCTATCCAAATCTGCTCATCGAGAAAAGTCATTACCATCCCATAAATAACCAGTGACAAGCACTGCTGAGCGCACACACACACAGGCCCAGCTGAATGTGATTACTTGGCTGACGCCTTCTATCAAAGACCAACACAATACAACGCACACAAAAGCACACATGCAGTTTCTTTTGAGGTGCTTTGCACTGTGTCTTGAAAGTTTTAAAGGAAACTGAGCGGAGGAGGTAGATTGCCTCGGGCATCAGTCAGGTAGCACACATCACACAATAAGGCCGAGAGACATTGTTTCTCTCTCTCTCTCTCTCTCTGTAATAAATCCTTTGAAACACTTTGTAGAGACCTCCTGGCTCCTGGTATGTACATGTGTGTGTGTGTGTGCTGTACTTACAGAGGGGAGGAGTGGTTTGCATGGTGTCCAGGAGGCCTCACCACTGCAAACCCGTTCTGTGAGAGGAAAGCAAAAAACTTTAACACCTTTCTGCTTTCAGGGCTCCACAATCACGCCCACCATCTTTAAGCTCTGTTCACTGCAGACAGCAGCTGTCCACAGTAGAGGAGCGACTACATCTACACTGTAGCGTACATACTGTAATGATTGTTTACCCTGCTGTTTGTTTACACTGCAATTTCTGAGGAAATGCACGGCATTTGTTGATAAGGTATTTGGTAACAAAGGCACACCTTCAGCTCTCCTTGTGCCACCTTCAGTGCCAAGTCGGTGACACATCCTGCAGCAATGCGGGAAGCTGCTGATGTGTGGAGCTCATTCCAGATCGTATCGTCGTCTACCTGCCAACACGAAACAGACGAGACGCAGAACAAAAGTCAGCCGCGGATGTCAAATGAAGAATGAATGAAACAATAAGGGTTGCAAAATGTATTCGCTTCAGTTTCAGACTGATCAAAACTGGAATCGGTCTCGTCTTCTTACAGGAATCCAGTCAGACCAGTTTGCAGAATTTTACCTGACAGTCTCTTGGAAATCACCAGTCAGCAGATTTACCACATTTCATTTAGTCCAGCTGCTGTCAGCGAGTAAAGCGTCAACTACTGACAGTTCTGTATGTGATACTGCACATTCATCTAACCTACTTACTCACTTTATCACTGAAATAATAAAAACATGAATGATTATTCCTACAGTGAGGTGTATTCTTCTAGTGTATTGTATTGTTTTCCACCTCCACTGTGTCTTTGTTGAATATATTCTCTCTATAAAGCCCGTCTTGTCTTCTAACATTACTCCATGCTTCAAAACTCACATCGGTGGTGTGCCGCTGTGGAACAATGAAATCACAGGAATTTCTTTTATCACAGACTTTGCCATCTTGTTCCAATCACCCCTCCTCACCAGAGCAACCAAGGTCCGGAAATCCAGGCAGATCAGTCGTCTTATCAACTAACACCCAGCCCCCTTCTTCTTCTTCCTACCTCCTCTCTCCTCTCCTACTCTCTTATCTGACTCCTCTCTCCTCATTGTGCTTCACAACTGTTTCTCATGTGCATGTTTATCTGTTTCACCAGAGGACAAAATGTCTTTAGGTCCTTTTAAAGCCTCTTCAGGGTCCTTCTCCAATAATCCATTGCTCTGTTTCCATAACAATAAATCTTGTTTTTCTTCTTCTATATTGTCATTCCCTTTAAATGAAACCCTGTTTCACTGTCAAGCTGCAGCCTCTTTTCTTCCCTTCTTCTTCTCCCGCTCTCCTCTAAATCTCACCTTTGTACAGCCTTAAATTTCTGATTTCTGGGTTTTGGAGCTATGTTAGCCAAAAACAATAGCATTAGCAATTTGTAGTATTATTAGTTTAATTGTGTAATGAGGTATAATCAGCCATGTAATGTTTGCTGTACGCAATTAGATAAGTGGAAAGATTCCCACATGATTCGTATTTTGAAGGGGTCTACAATTTGTGTGTGTGTGCATATGTGTGTGTGTGTGTGTGTGTGTGTGTGTGTGTGTGTGTGTGTGTGTGTGTGTGTGTGTGTGTGTGTGTGTGTGTGTGCGTGCAGCACTCACCCCAACTCCTCCACATGGTAACATCACGAAAATCCGTTCAGATAAGATTCCTGCAGAAGATTAATTCATTCAACTGCCATGGATACTTGTATTAAAATGAATATTATTAAAATTATTGTTTTTATTTCTAGTTATTATCATTTATATTACCAGCCAACTTGCGGTTGTCCAGCTTGAGACGGTTCAGCGGGTTGGTGCCGTACAGAAGCACATGTTTCTCTGAATGGACTGACTGCAGCTCTTCCAGAGTGGCTTTCCTGCTGCGGATACGCTACACACATACACACACACATATAAATATACTATATATATATATATATATATATATATATATATATATATATATATATATATATATATATATAGTATATTCACATGCCCCAGTGGTCATGGAGTGTGTACTGTGTGTGTGTGTGTGTGTGTCCTACCTCACACTGACTCCTGAGACCCCTTTCATGCAGTCTGGACCAGATGCTCTGGACCCTCCCAGCATGCTCAGGGTGGCGACTGTTGTCCCCACAGGTACACTGATGCTTCTGCATCTGAGCATCATAAACCAGACCTAGACACACACACACACACACACACACACACACATTTTCTTTCCTCAGTCCTTCATGATCAGGGTGTACGTAGATTATAATTATTGGCTTCTTTTCCTGATTAAAATATCGGCCTTCACCTGTGGTGAAGCGAAGCTGGGTGTCTGCAGCAGGGCTGGACAGTGACAGGGAAGCTATGGTTGAGGGCTGATGTGGAGGAGGAGGCAGGGAAGTGGAGGCCGGCGAGGACTGGGTCCGAACCAGAGGCTGGTGAGGCCAAATTAGGGAAGGTACACCCAGGGCGTCCAGCTGGAGACCTGATCTAAGGATCACTTGCCTCTGTGGTTCCCAGGACGAGAGCAGGGAATGAGGATGCATGGCAAAGAATAACGGGAGTAAACTTCCTCATCCTCAGTACAATGCAACTACTAATTAATACTGCTTGTCTTAAACAAGCAATTGATAAAGAAAATACATAATTGCCCAGCATGCCTCTAAAATACCGTGACTAGCCCCCTTTTCATCTTGTATAAATAAAGCTACAGCGCCCTCTGATGTCAAAAACATGCATCAAACAAGTGAATTCACAAACTTAAACACTAGGGATGATTTTAAACTATACATTTTTTCCTTAGTCAAAGTAAAATATACACAGTTTAAAACTCTGCATTGTTATTCAGATATAGATTTGTATCAGTACCTGACTGAGGGAGTGTGATGGCTCAATCAAGCTGTCCCTGGAGGAGGTAGTGGACTCTGTGCCGTAAACTGAGTCTGTGCTGGCGGTGCTCTGTCTCCTGCGGTAGCCGTCCTCACACATAGAACCCGGTTCTGAATCGCACACAGACCCGGGTCCCGAACCTGATCCTGATCCAGATCCAATCTCCTCCAGGTCCATGTCCTCTGATGGGATCTGTGTTAGACGAAGCTTCTTAATGGAATTGCTTGTCATCTAATACAATATACAGAGTTTACAGTTTAAAAAGCCTTAAAGGCACAATGAGATTGATTTGTTGGTTGTGGTTCAGAAAGACAAGTTTGAAAATTGGCCCCTCCTCCCGAGCTTAGCAAGGGTTTAGGTGCTCGCCAGTGGATAGTAGCAAACCCCAGCTTTATCTGCTTAGTGTTTCCTCTTGCTATACTTGGAGATTTGGTGCATTTTCATAACTTCGTAATAAGTGTTGGACGTGTGCTTACAGCAGCTGGTCGCTGTTTTACAGAGTTTGTCACCCAGAAATGTCCCAAAAACTGCAAAATAAATAGAAAAAAGAAAAGCTTCTGCCTGCAGGGTGTCTGCAGACACAGATTTTTAGTGAAATGGGGAGAAGGAAGGGTGCAGCCTGGACAGGTCCGACATTCACACCTACAGCCAATTTAGTCACCAATAAACCGACCCTCATACAAATCTACCAGTAGTATTGGTTTGTTTATTTCTGTCTACACCTGCCCCCTCTCACCTTGCTCAGGTGTGTGTTCTGCTTGAACCTCTCCAGCCCGCTCTTGTGGTATTGCTGGTTCAGCTGGTGCTGGATGTGTGAGTGACGGCTGGAGTACAGAGGGAGGTTTGAGTGGCTGTAGGGTGGAGGCTCTGAGCGGGTTCGCTCCAGGGGTCTGTGGGAGGACAAGGTGACTACGCCTTCCCTTCTGATGGGGGAGGACAGGTGAGACTGCTGCTGCTGAGGAATGGAGTTCAAACCAACTGCAGAGGGGAGGAGACGGAGAAACAGGTTAAAAGACAGCGATCAAAGATGGAGGGCATACAGAACGACAGAAGAGGGGTGAGGGTAAAAATATAAATAAGCACAGTGGATGGAGACGTACACACACATACAGATGTAAATACATACAGTATAAACTGTATACACAATGGATGGAGACACAAACAAAAGTTGGTTGTAAAAGGAGGGCTGAGGAGAAGACAGCTGATATAATCATGGCACTAGAATAATAAAGGTCATTTTATGATCTGACTCTGCGTATTTCATGTTCAAAATAATAGTACAAAAAATAAGCCTTGATAATAATGTTTGAATTACAGCAGATTTCTGTGTCTACTGCATCACCGTCAAACGCCAGGTAGAGGGCATCCCTGAGCTATTTCTATTACAATAGTTCGGCAGAGTAAATGTTGCGTAAGACAGAAGAAATGATCATTCATACAGTCTCTGATAAGAAATGTCTGAAAAACCAGAAGCCTGAGCTTGCTCATCTAAAGGATATGCTGTTATTTTGATTACTGTTGTTACTCCTGCGCTTCTTCTACTAAAATAAATTACAGGGTTTGCAGAGAAAAAGGTAACTATGCCCTTTTTGTTATGACTGGCAGAACTTAAATGAAGAAAATACAAAGTAAATGCTTCTAATATAATAATGCTACAGGTAAATAACTGAACATACCACCACAAATACAAATATAGTACTGCAATAATGCATTATACATTAATATTCATTTCATATTGATGCTTCTAAACAAAATCTACACACTGCCATTGGCACATGAAGAGAGCTGAGGACAGATGGCTAAAAACAAACAAGGTGAAAAACTTCCTGCATGAATTACATAATTTGCTTGATTACAGACAACATTCCCTTAGTCTTTTATGTCTCAGCTCCAACATTCACCAACCAGGAAACAGGTGTGAGGTGAGTGGGATTAGTTTGATCTCACCTTTCCTTCTAAACTATCCTAGTGTGGAAAGGCCTCAATAATCCTGTCACCCTTTGACCACAGATTTTTCTGTCTGTTGTGAAGCGTACTCACATATTCTCTGTGCCAGCTCAGCCAGAATATGTTTGCTAACATTTGGACTCTCTTCAAATGATATTATATCGGTTTCTGAAACTACACATTTACAAATAAGGCTGGTGATCACCAGTTTCTCTGTGGGTCTCTTTAATCTACTGTGGATTGAATCTTATTTGGACATAAGAGTCAAGTGAATAAACTGTTAAAGTAGTCTGCAGCAGGCTTCACAATCCTCTTCTACTGGTGCCAGTTCATCATAATAGTTATCTAAGACGCCTTGCATAAACTCAACAAGGACTCAGTAAACTCAATAAACAAAGAGTCGCCTGTCACGGTTTGTTTCCTTTTGCAGTGAAGTGACACAAGCTGTTTGTATGCATACTGTCCATTGTTTGGAATTTTCTCGGCTGAGGTGGCATGTATACACGCCTTTTTGTGTTTCTACCACTTCACGTCTAAATTCACGTCTTCTTTACACGCTGTACAACAAATTCACAGTTAAACAACTCACGGGAGAGCAGCTGTGAGTGCATCAGTCCGGTGTGTGAATCCAGGACGAGCACAGGCTGCAGGTGCTGAGCCAGGGCTGGACTGCTTCCTTCCAGAGGCAGGTAGACCGGATGCAGAGCAGATAATGCCAACGGCCTGGCTATTCGCAAGTCAGCCTGGGGAGTGAAGTGAGGAGAGGAGTCATGATGCGAATAAAATGACAGAGAAGACCACTAGGATTTAGGGAAGCTATGGTCATCGTCAGGGGCGTCACTAGGCTTTAAGGACAAGGGGGGCTTAGCCCCCATTAGCATGTTTTGCTAAACAGGGGAGCACTTTAGCACACGTTTTTGCCTCCAAAGCGGGCATTTTATGATACTTTTTTCAACAATTGAGCCATGGTTTTATTATTTAAACTCATATACTGGCCAATTAATATTGAATTTATTGTCATATTTTGGTGAAACAACAACAACAACAACAACAACAAATTATTTAGGGGGACTTAGGAATATTTTAGAGGGGCTTTAGCTCCCCTAAAACAGGCCTAATGACACCACTGATCATGGTTGCAGTTAAAGACAAATGAGCTAAATGGAGGGTTAGTACATAAGACGAGGGCTTCATGGGCTGTTTATAATGCAAAGATTAATCTATAAATACTCATCTATAAACGTGCTAACATTGTCATCAAGTGAGCAAACTACCACATGACTGATTCACAAGATATGAAAGCATCATAAAGATCAAGAGGGAAGTGGAAGCCTGAAAACACCACATGTTTCTATAAGTGTTCAAGTGAGCAGGCACTATTTTAGACATTCAGCCTTAGATACACAGCATGAATGTGTATCCATTTCATCTGTCGAGTTTTCACTGTGAAATAAACCATCAACGGTTCATATACTGATTCTGGAGGGAAGATATTGTCGCTCACCTGGGCAGGAAGTCCAGCGGTGATGTTGGGCACGGCAGTGGGGTTGGGGGGTAATGTGAAATGGGCCAACAACCTCGGTGCCTTAACGAGACAAACATTTATTACAGAGATTAACTATCAAGATAATGATCACATCTTTTTACAAAAAACATCAAAACTCATATTTACACAATAAAGTTAATTTGACGCCTCTTAGTGCCATAAATATCAAATTTCACAAAAAAACCCCTCTTCCATTAAAATATATAAGGCATATATATTTGCTAAAACTGATGTACCCACTCTGCTGTCGCAATCAAGTAAATTTTAGTTTGCATATTTAGCATATTAAAGTGCTGGGGACTATTACTGCACTGCATTTAACACCTAATCAAAATTCAACTGTTGGCATCGTCTTTCAAAGAGCAGGGGTAAAATCATCTCCTGTACTATTAAAAAAACAATGCAATGGGTATTCTATGATATAGTTTTTAGCCCATAAGGGAAAAACATTATGAACACTTGGTGTGTTGATGTAGTGGTTCTCATCCGGTCTCACACTGGGACCCACATTTCCCCATGGTCCTTAAGTCGCGACCCACTTTTATAGAATTCAAACCAAGCAAATTTATTTTTTATACATAAAAAAAGATTAAAGACTCAAATTTTTAACATAAATACCCCAGATTTATTGAATAAAGTGCATTTCAGAGCACATGAACTAAGGATGACAACTACTAAAGTTGCATATACAGAAAATATCACTGTTATCATCCTCAATGAACGAAAATCTACATTTCAAATAGCCTGGGTCGTATTTAAGCTTTGCCATCTTATCTCCTCCTCACAACACAAACTGAGCGTCAAGTACCTTGGTTA
The DNA here is from genome assembly GCA_029721515.1 of Synanceia verrucosa. NCBI lineage: Eukaryota > Metazoa > Chordata > Actinopteri > Perciformes > Synanceiidae > Synanceia > Synanceia verrucosa. The sequence continues at coordinate 4,987,775 of CM056552.1, read as the reverse complement.
CCGAGCCTAGGCGCGTGCCTTGAGCTATTTTTCAAAATAAAAGACCGGTCAAACATTGGATGCGCATTAAATATTTACTTTTTTGATCAGCTGTTCGCGATCCATCCAGAACGTGTCCACAACCCTCTTTCGGGTCGGGACCCACCAGTTGAGAACCACCGTGTTGATATGTGCTTCAGCAGGACACCGATCCCTAATCACTCATACGCTAATGTGCTATAATGCAAATATAAAAGCAGGGCTGACCTCATGAGCCGCTGGGAGGTGCCCGTTGTCCGAGTGGAGGCTGTCGTTGGGTGAGCTGCAGCCTGATGCCGGGGTGCTGCTGCTGCTTGGGGAGGAGTCTGAGTGACAGAATTGAGACATGCCGGTCAACTCATGACAGCCAACGCTGTCAGAAGATGTGTTCATAAAGCACCAAAAGATGCACATATCCAATTGGAACTGTGTCAGTAAAGCATGTGGTGAAATTACACGAAGCAGATATAGAAATGGCGGATCAAAGCAGCGTTGACCTGAAATAGCAGCTCCAGCTAAATGTAGATACTCTACCCAGAGTTTCTGTCCTGTGCTTGACAGCAGGAGGGGCGCTGATCTTACGCCGCAGTGGGTTCGGCCTTGTGTTGATGAGCTTCTTTATCTTCCACTTCAGAGTGGGCTCAGAGACTGCAAGCACACAAATATACTCAAATGACACAAATAAAAAGAAACGCTAACTATGGCTTTTAAAGCCACACACCTGAAACTGACTGATGTCTAGGGCAAGTATTAGCAAGGACTTCACGATATGATACGTGTGTTGTGATACTTGAGTCACGATAGGATACACTATTGCAATATTGTGATATTGCAACATATTGCGATATTCTACATAGATCACTGAGAAATTAAAAATGCAGATTAAAATACAGTTTGTGTATATGCACAGTACATATTTATAAATATACACATATTTACATATATGTACATATATTTACACATACATATATACAGTACATTAGGGCTGTCAAAGTTACAGTGTTAACGTGGATTATTATTATTATTTTTCTAAATTTACTTTTTATTTCAATGGGCAGAAGTCATTCTGGATTTACAATCGGCCCAAAACATTACTTTTTTTTAGGGAAAAAAAAAACAATATTAAGAAATAAAAAATTATATCAGAAGAAAAAGTATTGCAATATATTGCCATATCAATATTTTTTTCGCAACCCTACTGATGTCATACGTCCTCTAATGGCACTTTTCCACAGGCGTGGTACGGTACGGTACGGCGCTTTTCCACTAGTACCTGGTACTGGGTACTTTTTTGCACCTCCTCAGCCCTGGTTCCAAACGAGCCGAAGCCATACTAAACGTGACGTCAGCCAGCTGCCTTCCACTGATTGGCCAACGAGTATCGACATTGGATGTGGGACATCCGACTAGACTGTAAACACCAAACACAACTCGACTCCGCTATTTTTAAAACCGGCTACTGCTTCGCTATTATTACACAAGAAAATGGCATCGCAGAAAACAACGCCATGGTCGGTTGAGGACAAAAAGCCACAGAACGAGCAACAAAGACATGATTGCTTCGGTGTTGCATGTAAATGAAGTCATGGCAGTTTCGCACTGCCGTATGACGACCCCGCGCACGCAGAGGCGGTACTATGAGGTACTCAGTTGTAATGGAAAAGCACCAAAACTGAGCCGTACCGTGCCGTACTGTTCCGTTACTGTGTAGTGGAAAAGCACCATATATCAGCATGAATGCTCTCATCCAGTACTGAACATAATACTGAGGGATGCACTTCATTTCCATAACAAAACCAGGCTGAAGCAATCTGCAACACAGCTGAGGCAAGCAAATACCTCAACCCTGGTCAATAGCATAAAAAGTCCCATGTTGCCACTGGTCAGGCTCCAATGAGCCCAAACAAAACAATCAATCAGAGGCTGGCTCAGAGCAGATAAAAGGCAGCTTTGTGTTGTCACCAGGCCAAAAAAGCACTGGAAGGTGTGTTTGTGTGTTCTGGCACCTAAGGGTTCTAAGGCAACGCAAATAAATAATGTTTGTGTACTTGCATGGATGTAAAGGAAGACGAAACCACTCCCACTTTCATTCACACGCTGAGGGAAACCTGCTCTGGACTCTCACGCAGTTCATTTTACAAATACCTTCTTTAAAGTTATATAACTGCTTTGGCCTTTGTGTCTCGCTGTTGTTTTTATGACTGCTCAGTCTCTCTCTAGCCCTGCAGGCCTAATGCTTAAAGGGTTTCCTTCATCTCACTGGAAAGAACACTTGTGTGTATATTCATTCACTGCCTCGCTTTCTCACGCCGTAGTCCTCAATATGTAACGTAATGACAGTTTGCAGAGACATCGAAAAGCATCGCATAAAACAAAAGTCAGATGACTTGAGTCTTTGAGCAGCAGAACGGGCCTGACGTGGAAAATCACCGGTGACCTTCACAGCTTTGACCTCAGGGTGGGAACCATCATCACAGACACAAACAACCAGAGGTGTCTCACCTGTCCTGCGCAGGGCGAGGTCTTTTCGCTGGTCACAAGCTGAGAGCTGAGACTTTGGGGACATGTCAGCGACCGGGAGCCTACACAAACAAAATAATATTAGATAGATGGATTACAACTAGGGCTGTTGAAATTAACGGATTAATTTAGATTAATCACGATTAAATATCATTCATTTTTAATCTATATAAATTTTACATCAGATTATTAATTCCATATGGCCTAGAAAAACAAAATAATAAAAGATTGATGGCTTACAAATAGGGCTGTTGAAATTAGAGGATTAATTTTGATTAATCACAAATATCATTGATTTTTATCTATATAAATTTTTAATCAGATTACTTATGATGATGGATGATGGATTAATCCGTGCTGACTCTGAAGGTCTCCAATGCATTTCGGACAATTGGTCCAAATATAGTGGAGCAGATAGATGCATGTTGGTTAATTGTGGATAAATGATTGCCGTTGAATCGGATCCGATCACCACTAAAAATTAATCGTTTTTAAGTTAGACCACTTCAGATCAACCCTGAAAATTTCATCAAAAACCATCCATAACTTTTTGAGTTATTTTGCAAACCGACAAACCAACATACAAATAAACAAACTCCGGTGAAAACATAACCTCCTTGGCGGGGGTAAAAATAAGAAATAAGTACATCAATCTTAAAATGTAAATACAAAATATGTATAAAAAATGCCTTATATACAAATATGAATATGAATTTACAACAAGGATAAATACTGAGTATATAAAAAGAATATATATACACACACACAAATATATTGCACCAGATATTAGACTACGTACAGAAGAAATACATTATATTGCAAAGGGTGTTTAATAGAACAGCAGCAGCGACTGTTGAAGGTGTTTAATAAATACCTTCAGTGCAGATATATTACCATCCAACTTGAGTGTTTTAATCGATTAACTTTTAATTAATATAGAGTAAAAATGATCAATTAATCGTGATTAATCAAAATTAATCCACAACAACCTGTGATTAATCTAATTAAAAATGTTATTTTAATCCTTTGACAGCCCTCCTTACAACAGTGAAATACCACAGTCATATATATTTATTTACCAAAACGATCCAGTGGTTATACTGTGTTTATGTGTTTGTCTCTCTCACCTGTATCCTGGTGATGGACTGCTGTGGTTAGGGGTGTCCCGGTCATGGGTGGGCTGGTTCTTCATAATAATATGTTCCCGAAGTTTCTGCCTTACCAGAGGACTGGCTACAGCACCTACCAGTCAATAAAGTCACTTCATCAGGAAATCATATACTGTAAAGTAATATAATAAATATAATAACATATATATAATAAATAGTTAGACCTACAGCCGACAGTGGGGCAGATCATATTAAAAAATGACAACAAAAATGAGAAAAGTTTTTCTTCACTAAGTACTGTATATTGCTGTAGTATCAAAACAGGATCCAGGATATCTGCCACTTTTCTCTGCAAGATGAAGACCTGAAACCAAGTGTTTCCTGAAACAAGTATGTTTATTTGACTTTGGTTTAATATGAGTAACAAATTTCCTTGGAATCTGAGAATACATCACAGCACAGCTGGAAATCCCCTTCTTTTTCATACAGTGTGCTATGACTCAGATGAAGAGCACGTCAACAGCCAAATGGGCTTTCAGAGAACCTACAAAAGCACATTACAGTAAGGAGAAATACGTCACATGAGATACTCACTTTGCTCATTTTTACTCTTTCGTGTAAGCTGCTGCAGTCCTTCTCTCTTCCCCTGCTCCATCTCTCGTTGCCTCTGTTCAATGTTATACTGAGAAGAAAAAATGATATTGACCAGTTCACAATGACTGGGCTCCACCCCCAACACCCCCCCCCCCCCGCAAAAAACAAACAAACAAACAACACAACAGCAGACTGTTCAGCATGCAGACGTTCATCATGTGACCTAGACGCCGTGTCATCATTGCTGAGAAATCATCTACCTGTGTAAAGAGCTGTGGCAAAAGCAGCTGCCTTATTCTTGTGGCCGATGTTGCAGGAGGTCCATCTGCCTTTCCCTCTGTGCATCCCACCCTCATCCCAAATAAAATGCTGATGTGCTAATGAATGTTGCCAGATGTGGCAAGACTCGACATAGGTCTAAATTCCATGAGCATACTCAGTCAAGTTTCTGTTCCTCAAATATTAACTCACTGAGTGCCACTGACATATTTCAATGTCATTTAAAATCCGACACTTGAGTGCCATTGATGTAATAATACGTTAAAGTGTTTTTTCAGCAGCGGGTCGCTGATCACGGTCTCCCACAGCCTGTGAGTAATTTTGGGGCTTCTGGGAGATAGTCAGGACATAAAAAGACAGTATTATGCTAATGCTGAGTGGTGATTTTGGTGAAAGTGTCCTCTACTCTACCTCTGATAAAACAAGAACAGAACACGGTAAAAACAAACATTTTATTCATGATGAAATAGAGAGTCTCTTCTTTCATTTGAGCTATTCAGTGTTTTCAGAATCACAGTACAAAATATTCTGTGGGTCTTGAATTATGACTCAAAATGGTCAAAAACTCTGGCACAAGGCACTTTCTGTTTTATCAAAACGACTGGCATTCAATGAGTTAGGGTGCTTATTTCTGATTATTTAAACTGGCCAAAAAGAAAGAATGAAAAAAAAAATAATTCGAGCTGATGTATTGAGATTTGTCTTTGTCACCCTCCACTTTCGCTCAGGACCGTTGTCCTTCTGACACACAAGTTTGTCCTTACCTGCAAGTGCTGCTGGGAAAACTGGGAGCGATGCTGAGAGGTGAGGGGTCCAAGGAAGAAGGGAGGGTGGGGGGCCAGCATGGCCGAATCTAGGCCTGGATGTAACAACCTCTGGGTCACACTTAGGTCCATGGGCTGCTCCCCATGTATGGATAATGACGCCTGATTACTGAAGATCACATCCACTGCAGGAGGACAGAGAAGGAGAAAATACGAAAACACATCAATGTGCTGAAGTACAGCGGAGTATTGGGGCCACATTTAGAAAAAGAAAAAATCACAGACTTCGACAATAAAGTCATTATTTACGAGAAAAATATCATTATTTATGAGAAAAGGGTAATTATTTATGAGAAAAAAAGTCATTAGTTATGAGAAAAAAAGTTGGAAATTTACAAGATTAAAGACATTGTTTACGAAAATAAAGCCGTAATTTAATAAAGTCGAGGATGCATTGTTCCGGTAGTTCATCATGTGCTTCAACAACACTGCAAAAATACAATGTCTACATCTTTAGATCAGACTGTATTTGACTTATTGATCCAGGAAGTTGGAATCTGCCAATATCTTTCTAACTTTACCAAAGTTTTTAAAAACTCCTCCTCCTAATCTTGTAAATAATGACTTTAATCTCGTAAATTCACGACTTTTTTTTAGTTACGAGAAAAAAGTCGTAAATTTACGAGATTAAAGTCATTATTTACCAGAAAAAAAGTCATAGTTTTATGAGAATAAAGTCATTATTTACGAGATTAAAAGGAGGAGTTGTTAAAAACTTCGGTAAAGTTAGAGAGATTTCCAACTTCCTGAATCAATAAGTCAAATCCAGTATGATCTAAAGATACAAACGATGTATTTCTGCAGTGTTGGTGAGGCACATGATGTGCTACAACCGTATTTTTAATGGAACGATGTCTCCTTGGTGCTCCACTTTATTAAATTACAACTTTATTTTCAGAAGTAATGACTTTAATCTCAAAAATGTATGACTTTTTTCTCATAAAGAATGACTTTCTTGTAAATAATGACTTTATTCTCGAAGTTTGTAAAAAAAAATCTCAATGTGGCCCTCCGTCGTAGTAGGAGTATCTCTGTCTCTCTTTATATGTGAATATTTCCAATGCCCTATATTCTGATCAAAGATATGTCATTATCTTATCAGTATCAAAAGTATTAGAAATATCTGACATGTGATAACAACAAGGGAAACCTGTTTTACCAGATATTCATAGAAGACGTCCAAGAACAACTCAAGTGTCATTTATGGCTTGTACTTTACATAAACATGATCAAGAGTGCACTCAGTTTACTTGGCATAAGTGTATGCCCAGATGTGTACTTGTACTTGAACTCAGCACATTCAGCAGTCATATTTCATTTCATTCAAGTCTTCCTGGCCATTGTCCAGCACTACGGGAAAGTAAAAGAGACGATTGTTTGTGTGTGTTGGGGTGGGAAGGGCACAAAAGAAAGACAGAATGAAGGAAACAGGGTGGGAAGCTGGATTTGAACACTGTGTGGTCAATGCATTTGGGTCAGGTACATCAATCTGTCATCTCCCGTCTATGTTTTACTAAAATTAAAGAAAAAAAGCTAAGTTTAGCAGGAGTGGGACAACTGACCCAAGCTTTGGTGTCCTAACAAGATGACAGATGTCTTTTTATAGGTGCAGGGGAGCGAAAAGGTTTTGATCCATTTACGCATAATCCGACTGCCACTGTAAATGTTAGAGCAACCATTTCACAGCTGATTTAACTGTTGTATGCATGGCACAACATGGGCACGATGGTGTGACCTATAAACCATAAAAGGCTTATGCCAGCTGGAAATAACAGCCTTGAGTTTTTGTGATGCACCATAACAACAAGACAGAAACACATGCAGGCTCACAGATAACTTGATACTGTTTTCATGTGTCACTGCGGCCGACACCTGAAACCAATAAACATGGTGAGGAATGTTTTGGTACCGACACAAAAGCCTCGACAAATTCAGGATGGAAGGAGACACCTTGTTCCCTCTGGGGTGGAGGGACAGTGGGAGGGAGGGAAAGACTTTTCATTTAATTTACTAAACCTGCTTGAATGACTGCAACCCAAAATATTACTCAACATCACTCACATAATTCCTGTAAGTGGGCTTTTCTGAACTGGAATATCCTGCTGCATTATGGTACAATACTCTGACATCACAGTATCTCAGACATACACACATTATTCATTTGACTGGGGAATGAGCCAGAGAGTTAAGAATATATATAAAAACACTATTCACACAGATGATAAGAATATATAGAGACTATAATGTAATATATACTGTCATTTTGCCTCTCTAAACTTTAGCATTTAACGTTCTGACAAGCTAACACAACATGGTTTGTTCCTCCAGTTTCATTTGATAACAGCATCTTCAGACGACGGCAGCTGGTCTGGAAGATTTTAATGTCATTCAGGACTGCAGATCTTAGCAGGTTAGAAAACAATAATCACCAATTTGCCAAATCTGTAGCCTAACTTTAGAGCATTAATTAGCATTTTACCCAATAAGCTAATCTGACATGGTTGGTACCAATTGACGACCTCCAAAAAGTAGTTCAGAAGTACATTACACTATCAAACCAAGTACAGTGGTAAGGCACACCACAAAAAAGATAAGTAAGATGAGTAGATAGTTTTTCTAGACTTGGACATGCAGTGTTTTGAAGGATTGGTCTTCACTGTCTACAACTAGAATTAACAGCAGCTCCAGCAATAATGATGGGTTAGCTTGAATGAAGACCACAGACACAACATCATTAGGGGTGTCCTGATACAACTTTTTCAGTTCTGATACGATACCGATATTGTAGCCTTGAGTATTGGCCGATACTGACATTAATCCGATACGTTAGCAGCATGAATCACACAGACTTTTATTAGGCCTACTTATTTTGTGGTGAGGAATGTTAGAAAAGTCTTGATCAAGTGAACAACAGAAAACAATAGTCTGAACCACAGTCAAGACCCACAGAATATTTTGTACTATGTCTCTGAAAACACTGAATAGCTCAAATGAAAGAAGAGACTCTCTATTTTATCATGAAAAAATGTTTGTTTTTACCTTGTTCCATTCTTGTTTTATCAGAGGTAGAGTAGAGGACACTTTCACCCTAAACGCCACTTTTTGTCCAGAATCCGTTCGTTTTGCTCTCTAATCTCGATCGTCTCCACTTCCTGCTTTGATCTCTGTGGTGTATACCGTCTCTTTATGCTCCGACTACATCTCCCAGAAGCCCCAAAATTACTCACAGACTGCGGGAGACCGCGATTAGTGACCCGCTGCTGAAAAAAAACACTTTGACGGCAAATGGCACTCAAGCATTGTATTTTAAATGACAGCAAAATACATCAATGGCACTCAAAGAGTTGATCAATGGCTTACATAAATTTTAACCTTAATAGAAGCATATTCTACAATTGAACAAAATAAACATAAAATAAATTAGAAGACCCTGAAAGTCCTCCTGCTGTTTTTTGTGATGCTGCTTCAAATGCTGATGAGGTTGGTTGTATTCAACTTCCTGGTTCTGTTCCAACACAGGAAACTTGTTTAAGACAAGTTTTGCTCTCAGCTGCAAAGTCTTTTTGAGACTTAAACAAAAAATCCTGCCACACGGCCGACATCACTCCTACTCTTTGCTACTCTGTTAGCACCTTAGCACAGCTGTTGTGATCACTGGGCTCTGCTGCTGGATAGAAGAGCTGGAGTGGAGTCTGGAATGGACTGATGCTATCAGAGTGATTATATCGGCGAGTTCAGACCGATATAATCAGTTTTCTTCAATCCGATACTGTTTTTTTTTTTTTTGTTTGCAGATATTCGACCGATACGGATCCAATATCAATATTGGATCGGGACACTTCTAAACATCACTGAATCTAACATTCTGCAATGCGGCTCAAAAACAGCTCAAAACAAACCTCACACAGGTTGCACACAAATTGCACTGAATGACCATCCTGCAAGAGCCATACAGTGAGTCACATAGACCAAGGCAGGCGTTATCTGGCAGCGAAACAGACTCTTATTAGGTCAAGTGAGACTTATGCACAGCCGAAAAAAAAAAACAGGCGGTGAGTTAATAAGAACAGGTCTATTTACAGTATAAGATGCTATCAAGCAGTTTAAGCCAAGTGGTTTCAGTTTTGTTATCCTGGTTGATAATCAAATACAGAGTTCATAATAACAACACTATTTGTTTGCAGGGACTACATGTGCAGAAACACACTGTGAAAATGTAAAATGATAATTTCTAGAGGCACAGGAAGACAAGCCTTTTCTATAAACTATGCATGCAATTTACATGCTTCCTGCATGACTGGAATCCTACCTTGCCAGGTAACTGAAGAAGGCCAAGACATGTCAGACTGAAATATCTGAACCTGTCCAACTCTCAGCTGGTTCATGCCTGCATGACAGCTTTGGACACATTTTTTTTAACTGTAATTTAAAAAAAAAGAGTCAAACATGCAACAGGAAATACCCGTTGCAGCAGAACAGTATGTACCACAAGAATGTCTACGTGCTTTCAAAGGAAATCAATCAGTGGAGTAGCAGGACTGTGGTGTTAGTGGTGGTGGGGGCTCATAATAGACTACATATCTGCACACACAAACACACACAGGATAACCAATCAAGTCAGAGAAAGGAAATGATCAGGAAGTCAGGCTTCTTGTCTCAACACCTGCGGTATATTTTTACCCTGAAAACACAGCGAGGCTGCAGAAACCGAACGCACCTGAATGCTCTTCGCTATAAATAATGTGACACTAAACATCCTCTCAGAAACACAGGGTCTACACTGACTGACTTTCCCACACAAATGTGCCTGGCTCACTTTTAGCTCCGATCCTCAAGGTGAGACTTTAGGCAGCGTGACTCATTATGTGACTGGACACAAAACCAGCTCAGTCACCACGATGCATTCAAAGAACCAACTAAACACATTGACCCCGAAAGGCTTGAAAAGCTGCTGACTGCTTCCTATTATCTTGCTCAAAGATGGCATGTACACTTGACACTACATTGGAAAAGAAGTGCAATAGTGCAGGTATTTTTAGCCAACATTGTTTTCCATGGTTTGCTATTCAATACTAGCGCACTAAAGATCCATCCATCCATCCATCCATCCATTATCTACCGCTTATCCTCATAGGGTCGCGGGGGGGGCTGGAGCCTATACTAAAGATACATATTTTAATTAAAATAAAATAAAAAAAAACCTGAGACATTTGAAAAATAAGGAGAACTGCATTGAGATAGGATCTGCGTGTGCGCTTCGGCCTCTCATTTCAGCGTTGTGGTGCTAAAAATAGGCAGGAGACAAACTTCTGGTTTCTGTAAGAGCATATTTGTTTCACAACCACCATCCTCTTTCTGTGTGCTTTTCTGCAGAACTGAAGCACCGACACACACACACACACACTGAAACAGTGACTTCCTGTTTCTAAAGTTAGTCCGCACCATAACATCCTCTCGGTTCATTTAGGCAAGCAGAAGCTGCTATTTTGGGTTGAACGGCTCCATCGGCTCATTTCTGCAGCTTAAGAGCTACAGGTGTCCAGCTGCAGTATATATATCCACGATGTGGCCCTAAAAGGTATTGGGATGGCGTTACATCTGGGAGTCACACACTGGTTTAAGTGCTAGCTGCTATTTGTATACATAGACAGTGGTAGCAGGCTTGAGGTCTACGCCTGGTTAGATGACCAGCAAAGCAGAAAGAGCAGGAGTTCATCACCTACAGTGCATAAAAAAAATATCAGTCCACCTGTTTGTCTCGTAACTAACGATCAAACATGCTGATAAAATTAGATTAACCATCTTTTCTGAATCTGAAGCTTTTCCTGTAATTCAGCAAACAAATAATCCACCAAAGCGCATTGTTAAAGAAGTCATTTGTAACGGGAAATTGACGAAAAGGAAAAAAGAAAGAGACATTCTTTTCATAAACACAGTGCTTATTAGAACTCATCCCATCTCCGACAACACATTTTGGACAGTTTGTCCACATTGATAAGCAGTAAATAAGTAATTCAGTTCATTTCTATCTGTTTATTTGTTTAAAAATATTTAGTCTTTTCCACACGATGAGACATAGTTTGTTTGGTAATTCAGCGCTGTCTTTATGGATCGCTATCGGTGTCGGAAGTGAAAAAAGTGGATGGGTGCATCCCTGCTCCTTCCTTTCCACTCTGAACGAGAGTGAGGGATTTTGTCTTTTTAGACCCAAATTTGAGCCAGAACACTGGACTTCACTGACAAGTCAGAAATTGATCCAGAATAAAAAATTTTTCGAGTTCAAGTTTTTTTTTCAATGCTCAAGAATGTAAGTTAATAACAAAAATTTGTTATCTCAATCAAAAAATAATGTGCTTTGATTTTTTTTATTTTTTTTTGGTAACAGTAAATTTAATTTAATCTTAAGTCTTTGAGTGCCAAGAATGTATATTTACGTCCTTTAACATAGAAAGCTTCAGTGCCATAAATGCAGTCTGTGAGTAATTTTGGGGCTTCTGGGATTTGTAGTCAGGACATAAAGAGAGATCAAAGCAGGAAGTGGAGACGATCGAGATTAGAGAGCAAAACAAACAGAATCTGGACAAAAAGTGGTGATTTTGGTGAAAGTGTCCTCTACTCTACCTCTGATAAAACAAGAATGGAACAAGGTAAAAACAAACATTTTTTTCATGATGAAATAGAGAGTCTCTTCTTCATTTGAGCTATTCAGTGTTTTCAGAGACATAGTACAAAATATTCTGTGGGTCTTGAAAAATTACTCAAAATGGTTAAAAACACTGGCACAAGGCACTCAGTGAGTTAATTTAGGGCAGCGGTGGCAAACACCTTACACTGGGTGGTGGATAATAAATTTGTTGAGCTCTGTATGTCTTGGTTCTTTCCTCCGTCCCTCCCCAATCCTTACGTTTAGAGGAATCCACAGCTGCTGGGGACATTCTGTCCCTCTGCTTCCGAGCAGCTGGAGTATCAATCTCTGTATGTGTGCATCCATATGTGTGCTTATGTGTGTCCGTCCTGTACGCGCCAAGATATTAATAGCTTGCAGTTGTTTCTTCTGCGTGTACACAGCAGGTCTTTGTGTTTGCATAAGTGGGATCTGCTTGTGCGACAGTTGCGGCTGCCTGTACACATGTATCAGAGCATCGGTGCTGGCCTGTGTATTAATAGTGCCCATTTGTTCCTGTTGAACGAGCACTGTGGCTCTTTGTGCAACAGGCAGTGTATGTAACCACGCTGAATTATTTTTAGGGTCACCTGTCAGGAAACACTTGTGTTATTGTAGATAATCACGCAAGTGCGCATGTGTTTCTCGAAACTGAGTTGCGTTGCTGTTACTCAACATATTAATAGCATCACACCACTTGTGTTTGTGTGCAGCGTGTGTGTGCTTATGAGTTTATTAATAGCATTGCCTATTATCCGCACGCTTCTCTAGTGTTTGGCACATATGCAAGTGGCTGTCAATAACTCCAGACTCACATACACGACAGGCCAAAAGTTTGGAAGCAACTTCAAGTTTCTGTTCACAATGCCTACGTTTGTATTTCAGGATGTATTTACTGCATGATCAGACTTTGCCTCCATTGATCTGCACCATTTACCTTCAGGTATACGATGATGTCACCAGACCATTGCTAAATAAATCAAAAAAACAAGAGCTTACTTTTGGGGTCACGGATATTTGCAAGAGTCACAACTTAAGTGCGAAAGTAAAAAAACAAAAAAAAACAAAAAACACTTTGGCTTTTGAGAGTCTGCACACAAAAATCCCAATAAATCTCAACTGAGTTCAAAGCTAACAAACCACCACAGAAATATCTAGAAAGAAGCAACTGAGTAAAGAAACAAACATGTATGCGTATGTGACAACATCACAAATAAGTATTTTCAATCCCAAATCATCAGAAATACTCCAAATGACTCCAAAGTGATATGGGTGAGTAAATGACAGTATTTTATCCCAGAAATAAGGTCCAATTTGTAAAAAAACGGCACTTCCCTTTTAATTACAGCAGAACACTATGAGTGAGATGATGATTATACCCTAGTACGGCTGTTTATATTAGTGACAGATACCTATCTGTCAATATAATTAAAATTGCAGTACATACATGATTTATAGTCTTTCAAGTGTTTGACGCTCACTTCAATTTAAATAGTTTTGTTGTGTTTATTTGAATCTATCAATAATAATGTCATTTTCACTGATGTTTACTTACTTATTATAAATATACATATATATATATATATATATATATATATATATATATATATATATATTTTTTTTCAATTATGGATAAATAAAGTATTTAACAAATTAAAACATGGAATTGCTTTATACGGCCCCAAAAAAATCCTTACATTTAAGAAACTAGAACCATTCAATGTTTGGGATTTTAAATCACTCAAACCATTATTCAGTTGTTAAAGTAGTCCCTGATTACTTTTCTGTCAATCATATCTACAGTCTACACATATGAACACAATGTGACAAACCCTTGCCAATAAACTCTTTTAAGCATACCACAAATCTCATTTCCTTTTCTCCCTGAGGCTTATGAAGTAACAACGTATCATGACATAAGCCGTACATTCCTGCACTTGACTGTCAACAGGATAATTGCACAAGCAAAGCAGAGATTCCTTCGTCGTCTAGCCTTTTTTTTTCTTTCTTTCTCTCAGGATCAGTGCATTTTTCTAATGTCTCTGTCACTCTCTTCAACTGAAAGGTCAGAGGTCAGGCAGCTATAAGACTTCTCTTAATGTTGTGTCCCTGAGGCGTCGCAGAAAAACAGAAGACGGGTTGCCAGCTTTCAGTACGGTTGCGTATATGAGAGTGTCACAAGCTAGCATGCCCTTTGGTGTGATTCTCCAGCGTGATTTCTCACAGCCAAAAAACAGACTGACAATTGTTGAAATGGTTTCATTTTTTTCTCCTGTGGGTTCCAAAGGGTCATCTTTTTCAGAGGGGGAAAACACAGCTAAATTTGGTGCCTGGGAGCTGTCATAAGGTTGGCATGAGACGGAAACTTGGCAGGAAACGCTACTAAACTTACTGCTAAAACAATACTTTCATGACATGCTAATCATTAAGAAGACACGGTACGTTAGACTTTATACATACCCTCATTCAGGCAGACCAGATGCAAATTATCACCCAGATAGTATCATCATTATGCAAATTCAGACATAGGCCAGCATTTGACCTGACAGGAACACCAGCTGATTTCCTTTACAGAAACTTACAAACATCCAGTGCTCCATGATGATGAGCGAACATGACCTTTACAGGGTTCCCACGGTTCCTTAAAAAGTCTGAAATTAAAATCCGGGTCTTAAATTGTCTTGAATTTACAGTAAATTTGCTGTAGGTATTAAAATTTCAGATGGTGCATTTAATGCCAATAGGAAAACACAGCATTCAGAGATTTACTGCAATTTGGCATGTTATTTTGCCCACCAAATTCACTTCCTTATTCTTGATAGTTGTGAAATTAAAGTATTAAGTGTTATTCCTTCAATTTATGTCATTGTTGCAAGTGTTAAAGGGCTGAAAAAAATCATAAAAAAATATTTTCAGAGATAAATTGGAAATCGTATAATTTTCCTGCTAAATATCGGCCTCAAAAACTCCATATTGGTCGGACCCTACAATAAATTGACTATTTTCTTAAATTATATTTGTTTTAGTCTTAAAAAGTATTAAATTTAACTTTTAAAATGGTGCAAGAACCCTGCTTTATGCACCCACACACAGAAATATATTTGTTTTTTAAGTATGGACCACTTCCTCTAGTTATCATCCATGTGTCTGCAGTATATTGCCTATCACTGTCTGTTATTGCACACTAGGTTAGAAGGCTGTGTACAGAGCAGGGCGTCTTTGTTTTAAATTCACCCTGCAGTCAGTAAGAATAAGGTTTCTGTCTTTTCATGCTGGTTTTGATAAATGATTGAACGTTGTTGACTCCTCTAACCCTTCCTCACACACTCCCATGATGCCAAGCGGAGCGATGGTCCTGCTGCGCTTGTTTTTGAGGAGCAGCTTGTATCAGTAGTCAGCTGAGTTGATCTTAAATCAGGAACAGGAAATGTGATCTGGGGCTCTGGCCGGTCCAGAACACTGTCCCTATTGTCAGCTCACTGCTGTGGCTCACACTGGAAAAAACACCGGGGACTTTTAAAGGTTATCTGTCCTGGGAAAAGGTTGATATTCACACTCACACAAAAGGTATCTGATCATTAAATATGACTTTGCCTTTGTTGTGATTCATATTATAAATACAAAGGCCTATCTGGGGTCACTAGAGGGGTCAACAATCTCTATCAATGTTTACTCAACTTGGGTAAAGCCGAAGTGATGAATCCATCAGAGGGGGAAGAACCCTGACTTAGTCACTCATGAATCAGTGAAGCAAAAATGAAGTAATCTACTGAACTTTTGATGACTTCAATTTATTGAGCTGAAGACATTAACAACAGCCAATCAGCCAAAGGAGAGAAACTTAACTGGCAACAATTTGAATTGATTAACTGTTTATCAAATAAGTCATTTATTTAAACACAACAACCAAACACTTTTTGACTGTTGATTGACCGATAAGAACTGTAGTTCATTTGTAGGAAACTCACTATTTCCTGACATTTTACAAACCTAGCCTAACAATTAATCAACAACACAAACATTTTGAGAGGAAATTAATCAAAGTCATTTTTCAGTAAAGTCATATTTTATCATAAACTGCAAAATCATCTTCTGGAATTTTTTTTCCATTATCAGTCATCCAGTGCTGGTAAGCATCTAAGATTATTAACTTTATAATAATAAAAATATCTAAAATATAATAATTATAATTACAACACTTTTTTTTTTTTTTTACCAGCCACCTCTTTAGAAAACCAACAACAACCAGCCCACCTCTCCTCTACAGTAGGTGTTAAACCACACAGTGCTCAAAGAAAGTCCTCTAAATAAACATGTTCAACTTCTTTTTCTTTTTTTAAAATAACTGAGCTCCACCATGTAAAGCTAAACCACCTTCAGACCTCAACAGCAAACAACAGCAAGTCAAAACAACACTGACTGTAAAGCAACCGCATCCCTGTGCGACTAAATTAAACGAACCGCAGACATCATGATACACTAAGTATGTATTAAATGTATATTATATAGTTTTATATTGTTATATATTATAATACATATTACCCTTCTGTGCAATAATGGTAACAAACAAATGTGGAGTAATTTTCTGAAAATGTGCAAGAACATTTTTGTAGCATTTATTTTTTTTCATTTTATTTTTCTTAATTTTGACCATTTTTTTTTAAATATTTGACTGAGCAGTGCTCCTAATTTCATCATATGCACTGTCATATAATGACAATAAAGGCTTTTGATTTGATTTGATTAACTCACAGCTGGTTAGGTTGGAGTGAAGGAGGCGACAGATGTTGATGTCAAAATGTACAAAAGTTACACACATACAAAGAGAATATATTTAATATTTAGCATTTTCTCTCAGATTCATAGTTTCACCCGAACCTTCAGCTACATGATTCATTGTTTGTGACAAAAGCCAAACCTTTGTGGAGAAAATAGGCCTTTGTGAGCAACAGTCTGAGTAAGCTGACACCAATCATGAGGGGCTGCTTGTTATGATCAGTGTCTTTTATAGGTATGCTTTAAATGGACACGCTGCAGAGACAAGATGCATGCATGCGCACAGATGCAAATTTAAGCATCTGGGGGTGTGAGGGGAAGTCTGAAAGACAGGACAGAGCATGGGTGGTGTTGACTGACGGCCCACATGAATCTAATGTAATTGTATCCCTGCAGCAGCACTGAGGCTATGACCTCATCCCGTCCAGAGAGCGAACCTGGACACATGAGAACATTAATCCACGCATGGCTGCCGCCTGTGTGTGTGTGTGTGTGTGTGTGTGTGTGTGTGTGTGTTCACTGGGGCTTGGGTGCGTATCTAACATTTTTTCTGTCATAGTACAACACCCACAGTCACAAAACACAGCTGCACGGTCCATCAAACAACCAAACATTTGTTGCCTTGTGGTGAATGAGTCAAACTTTTCAATGATGTTATGGGCAGAAAAAAAAAACATCCAGTAGGAAATTCAACACTGCAGCACTCACAATGAGGCTGCAACACCTTAATTAGCCCACATGATTATGATAATAACACCTTAAAATATGCATAATGCCAATTTGCCAGATTAGGATAATTACAGCAATTTAGTAAGACACAGTCAATTAGTTTCAGTGCTGGGCTATTATTAATGCAAACTGAAGCATCTGACTCTGGGTCATGACCTCAAGACACTTCTTCTGATTTTGGAATGAGAGAGATGTCACTTAAAAGCCAGCCAGGTGAGCTTTTTCCACCTGTTGAGTTTGGACCAGAGCCAGAGGAAGGACAACATGGATGTAGCAGTGTTTACAGCAAACAGCTGCAGGTAAACAACACCCTGCAGGCTCACTGCATGTGTCAGCTGACAACTGTGGACTTAGTAAAGTGTTTTAAATGTCTTAAGTTAAGGGTAAAGTGAAACATGTCCTACCGTTTAGAGCTCAAACTCCACGTATTTCCAACTTCATGAAACACCGGAGGGTTTAAGGAAACAGCAGCAGGTCAGGAAAATAAAAGCTGAACTCTGAACTCCTCCTGACTGTCAGTGCGCTCAATGCACGTTTAGAGAGAGAAACGCTGGTTCCGTTAGCACGGAGAGCTAGAGCTTCTGTCAGAGACACACTGTCCTCCGTCTCCTCCTCACCGAGTGTCGGTGCTCAAACTACGGATCAAACCTGCTGGGGAGTCGCTTTCATCCGCCTGTGAGCTGCTGGTGTGAGGGCTCCACCTGCTGAGAGATGTGAGGGCTCCACCTGCCGAGAGATACTGTATGAGGGCTCCACCTGCTGAGAGATGTGAGGGCTCCACCTGCTGAGAGATACTGTATGAGGGCTCCACCTGCTGAGGGATGTGAGGGCTCCACCTGCTTAGAGATACTGTATGAGGGCTCCACCTGCTGAGGGATGTGAGGGCTCCACCTGCTTAGAGATACTGTATGAGGGCTCCACCTGCTGAGGGATGTGAGGGCTCCACCTGCTTAGAGATACTGTATGAGGGCTCCACCTGCTGAGGGATGTGAGGGCTCCACCTGCTTAGAGATACTGTAT
This sequence comes from Synanceia verrucosa, assembly GCA_029721515.1. Classification (NCBI taxonomy): domain Eukaryota; kingdom Metazoa; phylum Chordata; class Actinopteri; order Perciformes; family Synanceiidae; genus Synanceia; species Synanceia verrucosa. Next base: position 4,969,242 of record CM056552.1, on the reverse strand, counting down.
GAGGGCTCCACCTGCTGAGAGATACTGTATGAGGGCTCCACCTGCTGAGGGATGTGAGGGCTCCACCTGCTTAGAGATACTGTATGAGGGCTCCACCTGCTGAGGGATGTGAGGGCTCCACCTGCTTAGAGATACTGTATGAGGGCTCCACCTGCTGAGGGATGTGAGGGCTCCACCTGCTTAGAGATACTGTATGAGGGCTCCACCTGCTGAGGGATGTGAGGGCTCCACCTGCTTAGAGATACTGTATGAGGGCTCCACCTGCTGAGGGATGTGAGGGCTCCACCTGCTGAGGGATACTGTATGAGGGCTCCACCTGCTGAGAGATGTGAGGGCTCCACCTGCTGAGAGATACTGTATGAGGGCTCCACCTGCTGAGGGATACTGTATGAGGGCTCCACCTGCTGAGAGATACAGTATGAGGGCTCCACCTGCTGAGAGATACTGTATGAGGGCTCCACCTGCTGAGAGATACAGTATGAGGGCTCCACCTGCTGAGAGATACAGTATGAGGGCTCCACCTGCTGAGAGGTACTGTATGAGGGCTCCACCTGCTGAGAGATACAGTATGAGGGCTCCACCTGCTGAGAGATACTGTATGAGGGCTCCACCTGCTGAGAGATACTGTATGAGGGCTCCACCTGCTGAGAGATACAGTATGAGGGCTCCACCTGCTGAGAGATACTGTATGAGGGCTCCACCTGCTGAGAGATACTGTATGAGGGCTCCACCTGCTGAGAGGTACTGTATGAGGGCTCCACCTGCTGAGAGATACTGTATGAGGGCTCCACCTGCTGAGAGATACAGTATGAGGGCTCCACCTGCTTAGAGATACTGTATGAGGGCTCCACCTGAGAGATGTGAGGGCTCCACCTGAGAGGTGTGAGGACACCCTGAGAGGGGTACACCTCACCTGGTACTCCTGCTCAGGTACTGTACTGTGTGAAGTACTTAACTAGAGTCTTTCTACATGGTAATAGTAGATTTTAAGCGCCATAAGATAAGATAAGACAAGAAGAAGAAGGAAGATAGAAAGATAGATAGATAGAAAGATAGATAGATGTGACTTTTCCTGATTGTTCTGTTTTGTATTTTGGGATCATGAAGCCAAAGGCTACTGTTCACATCCGTGGAAAATAAAGTTCTAGTACACGCAACAAACTTAATTTAGACGGGGCTGTCCTCTCCCAAACTGAACTCTCACTGTCTCTCACAGTTTCCTCATCCTGCTTGTGGCCAGATCTCCTCCACACTCGACTTGATCTGTGAAGATACACCAATCTGGAACAAACCAACCAGTGAAGCTGAGCCAATCCTTTATTTGATGTAAACCAGGCCAGTTCTAAGAGTTTGCCGCTGTTCAGTTAAATTTTCTTCCGACAGGGGAAAATTATGACCTGAGCTTCAAAGAAAAACTATCAACAAAACTCTTATTCCAACAGCAGGATGTATTTTCCTTTTAATTTGATTTTGCAGGACTTAACGGTTCATCCCAGAGTCACCTGAATCATCTAAGATGTGAAGAAACAAACTGAATTTCACAGCAGATCTTTCATCTGGAACAGCACATGATCGAGACACTAAAATGTTTTCAGTAAAATCAAAATGTTAATTCATTAACTGTTTAACTGTTTAATTTATCAGTGCTGTTGTTCAAATCATATACAATCTAAAATTATACATGCAGGACTTGATAGCTGCAGGACAGTGATTGCCAAGTTTGTAAAATAAGTAAAATAAAGCACAGTCACGTACTATCCATGGCTCTAAAGCTGAATACATTTAACATATGATAGCTGGTTTTACAGAAAAATAAACATATGTTAACTAATTTTAAAGAAAAACAAACATATGATAACTCATTTTTAAGAAAAGCAAACACCTGATAACTAAAGAATACATTTAGTCACCATGTACATTTGAATGCAAATAGTGTGGAATAACTGTTTTGCAGTCAATATCTTAAACAATAAGGCTTTTTAGTGGTCACAGTTTTTATTAACAGGAGTGGTTTCTGTTCAGATGTCAACAGAGCTCTCCATTCTTATCTTTCTCCTTTCACGCTACTTCTACACTGTCTGTGCCGTCACATGACGTATGAGTGTTTGTGATCTGGATCAGCGAGAGGGATGCTCATTAAAACATCCCTACCTCACAGAACAATGAGAGTATGAGCGAGATGCTGAGGAAGAGAGACTTCTTCTACACAGAGTCCCAAAGAGGATTTTAAAATCTGAAAGCCAGGGAAGACGGGAAAAGACACATGTGGCATAACATGGGTCGGACTCCAAGGTGGAGCTTTGTGGCCAGTAGGGATCACTCCTCTTCCAGTCACAGGAAGCCAGTAGGAATGAGAGGAATGCAGTCAGGCAATATGGTGATGGAGGGAGCAGCAGTCGCAGGGCAGATTGCCAAAAAAGAGTGAAATAAAAGGAGAAAATTGGGGGAAAGATAGGGAGAGTGAGAAATGATTGGAGAGTGGAAAATGAAGATGCGTGATCAGGCAAAATGTTGCCTCCAGAAGCATGCAGCCATGCTCACATACCAAAAAAAAATGTGTTTGATGTGAAAAATGTGATATTAGAGGTGTCGCTGATGGAAACGTTGCATTATTGTGACCTGTGGAGCGTGTGGAGTTATCAGTAGAGCAGGTTTCCTGGTGTCGGGTGGAGGCTGGGGGTCCACAAACAAGAATTTGTTTTTACCGTCCAGGAGGTCTTCCTACCGACCAGACACAGACACACATGCAGGGATGTGTACACAGCACTTTCTGGCTCTAACTCTTTAGATTTTAAGTCATTGTTTTGGTTTTACTGCAACTTAACTGCATCAGGCAGGATTTGTTTAAGTGAAAAAAACTCCCTGTCCTTTAACCAATCAGCTGCTTTAAGCTGCTAAAGCGGCAAATCTCAGTAGTTGGTGAGACTCAGAACACGTTTGCCACTGAAAGATTAATATAAAGTGTCAGAGTTGTGTTTTAGCTCTAAAGTGAAAGCAGGAAAGAGAAAAGACATTTAACTCTGAGTGCCGAGAACGTATATTTATGTTCTTTAAAATAGAACGCTTGAGTGCCATAAACATATATACAGTATATGTTTTTCCTTTTTTCGGCAGCCTGTCACCAATCACGGTATCCTGCAGCCTGTGAGTAATGTTGGGGCTTCTGGGAGATGTAGTCGGAGCATAAAGAGACAGTATACACCACAGAGATCAAAGCAGGAAGTGGAGACAATCGAGATTAGACAGCAAAACAAAGTGAATCTGCATCATGAAAGATGACTCAAAATGGTCCAGAATGCTGGCACAAGGCACTTTCATTTTAAAAAAGGGCTGGCACTCAATGAGTTAACCATTGTTGCCTTGTTGTGTACATAAAAGACATCAAGCTCTGTTACGTATGTAACACAGTGGCTGCAAAGTACCTGAACTCTGCATAATAAAAACCACTGCACATGCTCAGGTAGGCCACGCTGAGCTCCAGATAGCAGCTGTGTGGTAACGTTGAGCCGAGAAGGCGCTGGAAGCAGCGTGCTGTGGTGGGTCGCCTCTAAAGCCTTTCCATTCCCAACAGCAACGCAAAGTCAACCCACAGAGGGGATGAACAGCAGCGCTCGCCTAGTTTCTCTGGAAAGTGGCTATGAAGCTGGAAAGTGTTGCTTTACGACGCCTTCACACTGCCGTGAGCGCACGTGTGACAGAGTTTGACACGGTTTGTGGTGTACCACCTCTAGATACTACACATGGTGCGATGTCTGAAAATATGTTTTCAGAAATCCTTGTGCCAATTTAACTGATGGGGAATATTATATTTAGATTCAGAAAACTTTATTTGTCCCCAGAGGACAATTAATATTTCCTGCTACAAAAAGGTTTCATCTTTACAGTAAATCCAGAAACCCATTAACTCTTTGAGTGCCACAGACGCCTATATACATCAAAGTGTTTTTTTGGCAGCTAGCACAAGAGGGCGCTCTCACACAGCCTGTGAGTAATGTTGGGGCTTCTGGGAGATGTAGTCAGAGCATAAAGAGACAGTATACACCACAAAGATCAAAACAGGAAGTGGAGATGATCGAGATTAGAGAGCAAAACAAACAGAATCTGGACAAAAAATGGTGAAAGTGTCCTCTACTCTACCTCTGATAAAACAAAGTTTTTTCATGATGAAATAGAGAGTCTCTTCTTTCATTTGAGCTATTCAGTGTTTTCAGAGACATAGTACAAAATATTCTGTGGGTCTTGAAATATGACTCAAAATGGGTAAAAACGCTGGAACAAGACACTTTCTGTTTTATAAAATGACTGACACTGAATCTGCATGATTCAGGTTACAGTTACACTTCCCCATGGCAGTTACATCTCAATTAAAGGAGATTCTTGCAGTAAAAATACTTTTCCACAAGGGGGTGGTGCACAAATACATGACTGCATCTATTGTTTTCATGTAAACACAAACAACAGCCTGTTCTGGTGTGAAGAGATGGAAGTGAACTGACTGTCAGCTGCTCATCAGTATCATGCACATTGACCACTAATGTTGCTTTATTTCTATCCCTCTCCAGCTCACTTCAAGACCTCATGAGAGGAAATCTGTCTTGGATCAACATACTTTTACTTTTAGTTCAGGTGTGATGTGAATTCAGGCCCTTTTTGAGATTTATATTTCAACTCTTAAAGAAGGTTTAAATACTAAACAGAACAGCATGAACACAACGTTGTTACCAATCCGTCCATGTCCTCAGTCGACACCCACTGGGCCTGATTTAGACACTTCAGAGGGAGAGTTACGTCCCTGAGGGCCACTTCCCGCTGACTGTGCTCTCTTGACCTGCTGCCCTTTGACCTTCACAAACCAAACAAACTCAGATTTTGATGATTTATCTCAAGTCCATCATGTTCCTCATACAGTTTGGTTGCTCAGATTTCCCACTTTGATTAATTGATTAACCAACTGGTCTACAAAATGTTAGCAAACAGTGAAAAATGATCGTCACAAGTTCATTTAAATCCACAAGATGGTCTTTAAATGTCTTGTTTGACTGTCCAAAGAGCCACAGACGACATCTGACAAGCTGGAAAGTGCATCGTGATATGAATCAGTTATCAAAATTATTTCCCATTAATTTCCTATCTATCAACTAATCGATCAATGGACTCATTATGCTCATTGTTAATATAAATAAGAAACATGTGGCTCTGCTGATAACCCTGGTTTAATGGAGCATTTTCATTTCACGTTCCAGTGGATTGGATTGTCTACTGGACATTATCAGATCATCTGAGCAATCATGAAAAAACCCTGAATACATGATAAAAACTTCATCTGAACTTTTGATAGAGTTAAAACAACCAAGGTCCCTTATTCTCTTTGTTTTTGTCACTATTAAACAGTAATTTGTGTTCATAAAGGTCAAATAAACCATGAACGTCATCATAATACCAACATTATTTTTAGAGAGAACACGGAGGACTTATTGTCTGATTTATTACCCAACAAACCACGTAGACAAATCTTTAAAAGTGGAGCAGCAGAGTAAAAATAGAGCGAAAGTTAAGTGTTTTGGGCGAGAAAGGCTGAGGCCAGCATTTCATCTCATGCAGCAGGATTTATGCACGGTGCACAGAAACATGTAAAGCAAAACGCTGCTATACAGCGGACTGCTAACTTTTTATGTACTTTCTAATCATTTCCAATAGGACCAGAATGTTTTATGAATGTGGCAGTGGTGATGTGATGTGCAGGGCTGGTCCAGATTTCTATAAAAAGATGCGTTCATGGGCAAAAAATGTATGCATGCACAAGCAGGATTTGACAACTCAAGCATGTCAACATTTTTTTTTTCAGTTTTTGCAGTATGTATTGTTACCCAGAAGGACAGACCGTGATGTGACAGAAATTTAAACACCTTTTCAGCCTTTTCCGAACTGCTGTTGTGTGTCTCCTTCATTCTTTGCACTTTAATACTTTTCCTGGACAGACTAGCTCTCCAGGGTGGGTGGGTCTGGTTCCAATTTTCTCCCATTCCCCGTCCAGAGAATCTACACTTCCAAAACCAAACAAATACCCCCCCCACCCCACCTCCAAAAAAATAGACAGTTATTTATTTTTGCTATTTCTTGCACATTTTATGTCTGTGTGATTTTGTAAAGGGTAGCCACCACTCAGAACAAACTCAAGCCTCTCCACAACTGAAGCCAACCAAAGCTGACTGTCCGCTAGTAATAACAACAAGGATGAACCCAAGCAACAATACGACTCTTCCTTTCAGGCAAAACTATGTCCACATCTGAAAAAGCGCCAGCTGAACTCCTCTCTTCAGAGAATAAAACTTTAAAGACTATCCTACTTTCCCACAGATCAATTCACAGACAGATATGTGCAAATGTGAAACATCACCTACCGGTTTTGGGTGCTGACATCCAGTGAGAGGCCTCTCTGCTCCCACAGCGGTCCGCTCAGTCACTGAGGCGGCGGTTGGAGCAGCTGGGAGGCTCGGAGAGGAGATAGATCCTGCTTTGACTGGGGAGTGGTGCTGCAGCGCTGAAGCCTGGCCGAGCACTGAGCACTGACAGAGGGAGTCACAGTCAACTGCCTGACACAACCCTCTGACTCTTCTGTCTTTTATTTCCTCTCTCTCTCTCTCTCTCTCTCTCTCTCACACACACACACACACACACACACACACAGAGGACACAGTTGCTCTGCCCTATCAGCCCCTGAAACTTTTTGTCAGTGCTGCCTCTGCACCAGAAGCTGTGCGAATGTGTGTGTTTGTGGGCATGTATTACTACATTATTACTATATTATGAATACTCGATGAAGGCTAGGGTAAGGATTGATTTTAGTTCGAGTTAGGATTACGATTATGCAAGTAGTCTTGTCTATGTCCCTGTTTGGGGACAAAATGCATGTCCCCATAATGTAAACCATTAAAGTTTAAGGTGAGGACTTGAAGGTTGAATGCTAGGGTACGATTTTATTATAGGATTATGCGAGAAGTGTTTGTAGTGTTGCAGTAGGAAATGAATGTAAGTCGTGTAATACACAACCTGTGTGTGTGTGTCAGAGAGAAAGCAACAGATCGCGTAGTCGCTGGTCTGACAGACAATAGCAGGAAGTGTAGCTTTAGGATGCACAAAGTACACAGGACCGGAATAGGAGAGCTGCATCAGAGTTACAAGTGTAAAAGACGTATCACAGCAGCGTAGCACTGCTCACAAATATCTACAAAGCAAGTTTGTTGTTGGAGTGTCTCACTGTCATTTTCGATTTAGTTTTGTAGCCTGAAATGTGTTAATGAGGGGATTAAAATGGCTGTGAAGCAGCTTTAAAAAGGCAGAATCATTAAAAGTTAACCATTTCATGATTGGTTCTTCTTTGAATTTATAAGTTTATCTAAGTTGTTTCAGCAGGAGGGATAAATATGACGACCACACAGGTTATTTAGTAGTAATGTTTTCTTTCCTGTACTTTTGTGATAAACTTCTGTCCTAAAACTCATACACAGAGCACATACGCAGCATGTGTTACATTTTAGCGAGTGTTGCCTCATATCAAAGGCTGAACTGACCCAGTCACACTCTTACTTGTGTATAAACACACAAATTGAGCATTCAGAGTGATTACTTACACCACTTATTTCACCCTGGCAATTACATTTCAGCCTGAGAGACATTAAGAAGGGAGAAAACAGCCAGGATGTCGGTGCAAATCAACCGTGTTATGATAATTATAGTAGTTTGTTTCATTGGGATCTTATCTCTGGTCACCTGATTTAATCATTCGTGCACATTAATGTGAGAAACAAAGGTTGTTGAAATGACGTGTTACAGTGTGTGGTTTTCTCACCAGTTTGCCTCCGCTGAGGTCTGGGTGATTTTAGGATTCATTCATATAAAACCACAACAGCAGAGAGCTCAAACAGGCTTTTAAACTGTGCTTAGATGCAACACAACAAATAAGTCATGAGATCAGGTTAGAGCGCATGTTTTCAACATGTGCAGTTTGTCCATAAAATTCAAACCTAATTTAGTATTTTAGTCCAGCAGTGGATACTCTAGCTTTTTATTATGATTTTATCAAGAGTCTTGAAAACATAACCTTACAAATACACAGTGGTCGATATCCAAGTTTGATTACATTAATTCTCAACTAAAGATAGTTTTCTACTATGAAATGTCAATTATAACGTCAAAGTAAAATGTCTATAATATAATTATTTCATAATAAATAACATACTAAGGCTTTTATTGCAGACACATAACACAGATTTCATTTCTTTTTAGTATATTTGCTTAAAACGTGGTCATACGCTCTAGATCTGATAAAATAATCAGATTTTTAGATTCAGTTTTTGCAAATAGTTTCAAATAACTGTTTCAGATGTTTAGCAGAAACACAAAAGCATAATTTCCAGTTCCTCTATATGATGTCAAGATCTCTGCAAATATGAGTCACTTAAACGTAAAATGATCGATGCCATTGACACACTGCTCTCTTTCACCTGACCCAGCGTTCAGCAGACATAAAACGCCACAGACAGACATAACAAGGGTAACAAACAGCAGCTAATACAACACACATTTAGTCCTACTAAGTTGAATTAACCTGAGTTGATTATCGGGAATCACGCTCCACGTTTTTTCTCCGCCTGTGGAAGAGAAATGAAGCTAAAAAAGTCCACAACCCTCCTGACCTCAACTGCTGTGTGGTCTGGCTCCCTCCACTACCGCACTAGCAGCTATGGATTAGCTTTCTGGTTTAAAAGTAACTTCATCCTTTGGGAAAACAGACTGACCAAAGGAAAATCATGTTTTGGGGTTATGACCCTTTGTCCTCATGGCAAGTGAGAGGGATTCTGAGGTTAGCTGGCCTTGGTCTCACTTTCTCCTCAAACAAACTTTCTGAAGAGTGAAAGCTGTGCAAATTTCAAACAAAAGCTTAAAGGCAACAAATTGGTGGTTGATTTTATTATATTTTCACTCAAGGAAACTGCAATGGATGCATGTTCTGCCTCATTACAAAACCACCAAAATATTCCATGAATTTGAAAAGGGCTTTTGTCTGCGTTTCAACATTTTCAATACAATCTCCAGATACCCGACTTCCCAGAATTTCCATTTAGCCGACATGACAGCAGAGGAAGGTTTTAATAAGCAGAAAAAGGATCAATCTGCATCAGCTGAACCCACTTTTCAAGCCCCGCAGAAGCAAATTCCTTACAATCCGGTGTAATCAATGGGAGCTGAGCACTCACAAGGCTAAGTGGATACTAAAAGCTAACCTGTTCCTTTTGGAGCGCAGAGAGGAAAAGGAGAAAAAAAGACGTTCAGAAAGCTGATAAGAAGCAGGTTAGGAGTCCTTGAGGAATACAATGGGATCTGCATCATCTGGAAACATGAGGTGCACGCTGGCCGTTAATAGTCCCGATAGATTAGCGTGAGGAGGAGCAGGAGGAAAGGGGGCGCCGTTATCTGCCAGAGCAGTCGAGACAGATCACAAGAAGAGGAAAATACTGGAAATGTCTTATCAGCATGTGAATGATCTTTTTTCCTATTTATGTGTTTCAACTTATCTACTTTATGAGTGCCTCTCATGACATTTGTAAGAAAATGTTCTGCTATGTGAACAGTGGTTAAAGCCGCCGCCAAATATTCGTCCCTCATGTTTACCATATCGTTTAAACCAGACAATAAGCCAACTTTTTTTGCACTATAACCATATATTTGCACTGTCTATTTATTAATGTCTCAGTTACTTGTAGTTATTTGCACTCTTTTTTAATTGTATTTGGTTTTATTTTGCATGCACCATGGTTTGAGAGAGCCGGAATTTCAGTCCTCTGTATGTCCTGTACATGCTGCACAATTGACAAAAAAAATGACTTTGACTTCATTTCATTTACCAAAAGCTCATGGGTTACAGGATTTTGCGACAAAAAATATTTGTATTTTGCTGATCTTCACAATAAAAAATACAGAAAACAATCTGCAAATCTGGCAAAACATCCCACTGATGCTGTCTGCACCACAATCTGATGCAAAGGTTGTGATGATCTCTTGAAGAAATACACCCACAAACTGTGTGCAAGAAAAGCCTCCTATTGTGCTGATTGCCTGAGCGTCTCACACAGGAAGGGGGAGTTTCCTGAAAGGTCACGGTTGTTCCAGTAGACCAAACACTGGCTAATTGCTTTGTTGTTTGTTGCGTCCGTGCCTGTTTTTGTGTTGCACTTTTCCTTTGTTTAGCATTCCCAAGTATATTACCTGAGCCTGCAGCCAAAGGAGGATGGAGAGGGAAGTTTGAGGAGTGGGAGACAAAGGAGGGGGAGGTTGAGAGCTGGAAGTATGAAGGCAGCGGTTGCATGGTGGATACCATGATTAGCCCGTGAAGAAGCCCTCCGTCTCTGGAGCTAAAAATAGCAGGAGTGGGAAGGTGCTCATGGGACCGGAGGGGACAGGACGAGCAGGGGCTGCAGTAATTGGTGAGAGGCAAACAGCTGGGGGAGTATGAGTGTGTGTTTGGTTTCCTCCATGCAGCTGTACTCTGTCTTTCAGGCTCTATATCCCTCTCAAATTATTACGTTGCCTCTCTGTCTCACACATACACACAGCAGGAAGGAGAGTAATGGGTCCCTGACAGCCAGAGCCCTAAAGAATGAAAGAATGTGCAACATGAAGCAAGGCAACAGCTGTATAGAGGGGAGGGGGCCAGTTGATTCACAGAAGAGGGGCGAGGTACCGAGAGGAGCTGATGGAAAAAAGGGGGAGAAAAAATGTCGTTGAGAGTTACAGTATGTGGAGAAGGGTGGACGTTTCTGGAAGTGGAATCAACAAATTTATCGGTTTATGTCAAGCGTTGGTCTAAATCAACCCCAGAGCGTCCTGGCTGGGACTGAGGGCCGAGCAGATGTTGTGCTCAGCTGTTGCAGATACGCTCCGCCGTTGGGTGGATGCGCCTCTGATTAAGTGGGCTCTCTGTAATGAAGAGGCCTTGGGAACTTGAGGCTGAATGAACAAGACCAATGCAAGGACGGCAGACTGCAAATGTGTGTGTGTGTGCGTGGGAAGTGGTGGAAAATACGTGAAGTCACTCTGGCTGAGAGGCTTTTTAGACTCTCTAAAGAGGCTCTATAGGCTCTCTGCTGCATCTTAAAGCTGGAAAAATGACTTGATGGTGGTGGGTTCATTTGTTACATATTTTTTTACATGAATTCACACCTCTTAGTCACCTTTATGAGCTGTTAACCACCTATTTGAGGGAAGACCAGGCCGAGACACACATCTGTACCGTATGTTTTCATATCTTTGCATTTTTATGCAAGAAAACACCAGGGGCGTGTCGAGAGGGTGTCCACCCCAGGTGCCACCCTGCAGCATGGACTATCTGACCATTAGACGTGACCTCGTCTGAGATTTGACCTCCGACCTGAAGGGCGGTACTGCGCCAGAATGCTGTTCAGCTTGACGTATGCTGAGAAGGGTGAGCGGTTAAGAAGAAGCTAACACTAATTCTGAAGAGCAGCTAATGCAACATGATTTGTAAAGTCAACCTTTTTAAGTGTTTATGTTTTTATAGTTTGATTTGGTCAGCACTTTATATAATGATTTATATTTTTGCATTGTCTTTATTTTTGCCCCTTTTCTTAAAAAAAATTAAAGATTGAGTCTTTGTAACATGATCACAAATTGTATTTATATTTGAATTTAGACTAACATTTATGATTTGAGATCATTTTAGTAGTCAAATTAGTCATGAACGAATGATGCTATGTTGATGGCGGCACATGCGTACCCATGCACAGTGACTGATCCTGAATGCCGCCCCTGCAAGAGTTAGTGCCCCACTTGGGCCACCCTTGCCAAAAAATGTCTGGACACTCCACTGGAAAGCATCTGCATGTGGTTTATTCTGACTCTCCCATTTTTTTCAGAAGTATTTGTTGCTGTAGTTCACACAGCGAGGAGAAAGAAAATATCATGAAAAAAAACAGCATGGCAAAAACCGCAAACAATCATGAGATGAAAACCACAGTGCCACACAGGCAACGTAGACACAAACACGCACGGTCATGCAAACATGCAACCCAGATGTGCACAAGTACCAGACACCAGTCAGCATGTGTTATCATTTCTTCTCTTTGTGAAACGTTTGATACATGCTACTGATGCACACCTGGATCACAAGAACACGCTTTGTCTGGAGACTTTTTACCACTTTGGCTTCACTTCTTGTGAAATCCCCTCCTCCTTGTATCTAATGAACCACGTTGTCGTGGTGATGATGACACTTATCGCAGCATCTGTGTGTTCAGCGGCGTGTAGGTATGAGACCAAGTTGTGTGGGGGCTTCATGTCTAAATGCACCTGTGTGCTGGCGGAAATGAAGCCCCCCCCCCTTCACCACAACACACACACACACACACACACACACACACACACACAATGTCTCTTGTCTGTCTAATACTGAAGTGGTTGAACACCTTCTCACTGCACTTGTCAACACTGCATGTTTGAAATCAGTAAACGTAAATATTATATTGATTATAACATCTTTAATAGGTGTCCTAAAGGAGGTGGTTTTAATTAACAGTGGCACCGTCTGGAACAAAGACATCTTTTTGAAATAGACTATTTCAGAACATTATTAAAGATAGTCACAAGATAGTGCACATAATATCATGACACAATTGACTCTTAGTATAACCAGATAATATCTGAGAGGTGGGATCTATATACAGTGGATGATAAAGTATGAAATAATCAGAGGGTGAAATAATTTTCTCTGCAAAAAAGGGAAAAAATGACCTGCACATAAAGGACATAGAGTATTTTGTGAATTTCAATGCCGCTCTTGTCTTTTTAATAGAAAAATTACCCATTTTTGTCTCTAAGTGACTTTTACAGGCAGTATTTTCTTCCCCTTCTGGCCCATCCCATGTTAGACATCTTTTCTGTCGGTCTCTCTGTTGTTCTGTATATGTAGGCCATGCTGACCACAGGGCTGAGGAGGAGGTCGACAGGTGTCCCCCTGCCTCCAGCTGCGATCAGAAACACTCTCTGTGGTTTTTACTGAGAAAATGCTTCGCTGCTGAAGCGTCGACACACACAGCTTCAAGAGAGCTGCTCACACACATTCAGACTATATCTGGCATGACAACGAGCACAGCACATATTACACAGTGTGATGCAGTGGTGTACATTCATCAGCATCACATCGTACATCCACCCCACAGATGCATACAACAATCATAAAACACACACACGTTTACTTAAGTCACTTTTGGGGTATTTAGGCATTTTTACCGCTCCTTTGGGGACAAACTTGGATTTCTTAAAAACTTACCCTAAGCCTAAGTACAACAACTAACCCCCTAATCCTAACCTCACCCTAACCCTAACCCGTAGTTGCATAATCATAATCATAATCCTAACCCTAACCAAAGTCTAAATCTATACTAACATTAAATCTAAACTGTAACAGTTCATATTATGGTGACATGCATTTTGTCCCCAGAAGGAAGATGAGTCTCCACAATGTGAGTGTGTAAGCAGGTATATGTCCCCATAACGTTAGTATTACATGCCCGCCCACACACACACACACACAAAGCAACATGACCACTTTTGTGATGAGTGACCTGGTTTGACAGACACATTTACACACTCTAATATGAAACGCGTCGTTCGTTTAATCAAACAGCGGCTCATCAGACATGTGGCTCATCTTACGACATTTTCTGTGCTCAAGTGTCTGCGTGTCTCAGTCAAGCCTGAGATGTTAAATGTTCAGGAAACCACACAGTGACATTTAAGATCATATTCACACACTCTCTCACACACACACTCGTCAGGTGGCTATCTCTCGCTCATGCCATCATGCACAATGACAATGCTAAGATGTTGTTTAGCAGGCATAATGATTACTATGTTCACCATCTTAGTTTAGCAGTAAACATTGAAGACGTCAAGAATTCTGCAATACTCTGGTTTCCTCTCATCACCTCGCATCCAGCATAAAATCCTGTGCCAAATCAATATGAGGTTCAATGATCTAATGTGGTGATGCCGCTGAAAGAATATACGGTAACGTTGTCGCTCAAATCTTATTTTTACTAATTACATCATAATCACTAAACAAGGCAGGACAGCGCTGCCAACCTGCTGCTAACGGCTAACATTATTAGCTCTCCTCCTGCTGATTTCGCTGCAGATTTGTGGACCACAATGCAGAATTTACAGGGAGACGATGGGATGAGGTTAATCTGGAGCTCTGTTATATACATGTTATATATTATAAATACATATTAGATTTCTGTGCAATAACAGTTAACAACAATGTGCAATAATGATATTTCTGAAAATGTGCAATAACTTCTTTTGTAGCAAAACTGTGGCTTACTACTGTAACCAGTATCCCATTCCTTAAACTTTATTTATGTATTTTCTACTTTATTTTAAAGCTTGACTGTTTTTTACATTTGACTGAGCACCATGTGGAGCAGCGCTCCTAATTTCATTTTATGCTCTGTCATATAATGACACTAAAGGCTTTTGATTTACAGTATATTTCAACGTCAAAGTGGGGTTTTTTTCGGCAGCGGGTCGCCGATCATGTTCTCCCGCAGCCTGTGAGTAATTATGAGGCTTCTGGGAGATGTAGTCGGAGCATAAAGAGACGTTATACGCCACAGAGATCAAAACAGGAAGTGGAGATGGAGCAAAACAAACAGAATCTGGACAAAAAGTGGTGATTTTGGTGAAAGTGTCCTCTACTCTACCGCTGATAAAACAAGAATGGAACAAGGTAAAAACAAATGTTTTTTCATGATGAAATAGAGAGTCTCTTCTTTCATTTGAGCTATTCAGTGTTTTCAGAGACATAGTACAAAATATTCTGTGGGTCTTGAAATATGACTCAAAATGGTGAAAAACACTGGCACAAGGTACTTTCTGTTTTATGAAACAGCTGGCACTCAAAGAGTGTGTTGTGCATCGTGTGGTATACATAGGCTAACAAGAAGCGATTAACACCTCACCACCAGCTCCAGATCAGCAATCATATCATTGCAAGAAAATCAAACCTGTTTGAAGTCCTGCTTGCCCCCTCGTGAGGGTATCTCACTGTTAAAGCAGAGCCTGGGCCGTTTCTCCACAGAGAATGGCAGCATGTTCCTTTTTGTTTAGCATTTTCAAATGTCTATCCACTTCCACGTTCTTCTGCTCCTCATATTATTACTTTTACGTCGCATTTCCGGATACAAGAGTCGACGTGCTGTATGGACGTACAGAGTGAGCAGTCAGGTCTCATCAGAGCAACGTATAGTGTGAACACATGAACCGTGAGCTGCGAAATATCAAACTAGAGTTAACTAATATGGCACAGTGTCTGCCCAGCTTTAGCTGAAATACACACATTTAAGAAGGTGAGTTTCAAATAACTAAAATGAAACAGTAAAATTTGACTTATAAAAAAGAGCCCTATATTTTTCATATATTCTATTATAAATATGTCGATGGACAGAAATTGCAGTCTAACTTGAATCTGTGTTCACAAATTAAACTCCTTGTGTAATGAAATCAGGGCTGTTACAGGAACCACATGACTGATGGGGCTAGAAAATGAATAAACACGGTGGCATGCTGCGTATGCGAGGCTATAAATATAGGGCAAGGGAAAAGACGGAGGAAATGTTTGGCTGTTAATGTGACTTTACAGCCATTGTTTTCCAAGGAGAACACTTCCTTATCCCAACACACACACGCACGCACACACACACACACACACACACACACACACACATTGGCCTCCTCCTTTTGCCAGGAAAGTAAGAAGGGCAGGAGAACAACAGCATTTTTAATAAAAGCCAAGATATTTTTGTTTCCTCTAGTCTGGCTCAGAAAGAGATTTTTCTTCTTTAAAAATGTATAAAATGAGATCCTCCTTTTCCACATAAATCTGCCAGTTTTGGAATAATAAACAATATAATATGGCTCATTCTGAGCACAGTGAGTCAAGTGACTTATCTCCTGCTACATCTCCCAATCGCTCATAAAACACACGTTTATTGATGTTCTGCATGCATGTATTTTCTCTCCGTCTCCACCTTCAGCTCCGTGAGAAAACAGATTGTTATTTTGGCCCACGGAGGGCCTGAGAGTAGAGAAACATCCACGGTCCACGCAGGCGTTCCTCACATTCTGAAGCGAAACCACATGGTGGGTTTAACCCTAATGATATCTGGATGACTTGCATGAAGGGCATCCAGCATCCCATGTAGATAAGTGGGCACAGAATCAATGAGGAAGAGGGAAAATAGTTCTCTCTTTTCGCCCTGCAGGCTCACACACACACATTCGATGCAGAGCATGAGCTTCACATTACTGATCCCGCTCCATCGTTCTTTTGCTGTTTGGTTTGAAATCTAACTCTGTCTCTGTCTCTCACTCAGACGTACCAGAGATATACGCAGAGAAAACAACACGCCCTTGTTATTACTGGAAAGTCACAACTGACGTCCCCCTGCAGGCCAGCTGTGCCAGCTGAGCCATCATACCCAAACTGGGGCGCAAAACTATAACACCCCTCAAGATAGCAGAGCATCCACTTATATTTCCTGCAGCAGTGGAGGAGCATAACAAACACATTAATAAACCTCTTAGGTGTTCATTATTTACTCCACTATTTCAATTTTATGCCAAATATTGTACTTTTACTGCACTTACTTTATGTTATGATTCCTAATCGTAACACAAAATAACCTAATTATGGGTTAAGGTGCTTTTCTCAAATGTTTTTATTGTGCCGCCATTTTGCCATGACAGCAAAACTTCTCCCTTCTCTACAGATATGAAATAATAAAAAAAATTATATATAATGAAAACATAGAATAGTTTTTTATTTATCCCCCACTGGGGGAAATTCACCCCCCATAGCAGCATAGACAAATTACAGTAGCAACAGCAAAGACATAATCAGTAATAATCATAATAGAATACATATTTATATTATGTACTAAATAACAAAGGAGGAAAATATATATTTTAACTGCACATAAAATGCCAAACACAATTATTAGTTGAATAAAATGTATTTTTACTATAATGTTATGTAGATGTGACCCGTAGAAATAAAATAGCAGCCAAATATTTCTGTGCAAAACATGAAAATAAAAACAAAAATAATCATAAATGAAAAACAACAATGATAATGATTACAGATTAACCTACATATAATATAATAGAGTTAAAATTACCTCCACTCTACTAGCTGCAACATTAAAAAGATAAACACTTTAATTAATAATTATAACACAACAATATAATATGTATATTATTCTGAAATGGGCCATTATGCAAATAAAAACTTTTGATGCTGATACTTTTACCCTTTGAATGCAGGACTTTTCCTTCTAACCGAGTATTTTAACGCTGTGGTATTACTACTTTTACTCAAGTAAAACGTGAATATTCTGTCACTACTGGGTCTATCAGTTTGCACATGTGCAGCATCAGTCTCTGATAATTTGAGGGCACCGCCCGTTAGTATTTATACCCCCATAGACAGAAATAACTGCATTTTAGACCCACCCTATTGTGCTTGTGCTCTGCAGTGTGTTTGTGCGTCTTTATCTGCTACTCATGACTGGACTCAGCCTCACCCAAAAACCGACGCTGCGTCGAACAATTCCTAGAAAGTGTCCTGGTTTGACCCTGTGAGCACAAACAGCCAGAGGTGAAATTATATTCTTACATTACTTTTAATTAGAGATGACCCGATACAACTTTTTAACATCAGATACAATACTGATATTGCACCCTTGAATATTGACCGATACCGATATTGATCCGATACGATATCAACATGAATCATACAGACTTTTATTATTTATTTTGCAGTATGGACTGTTAGAAAAGACTTGATCAAATGATATTAATCCAACAGAGAACAACAGTCAGCAACAGTAGGTCTGAGAAAAACTGACCCATTTATTTTTAACCAATGGGTTACATCAATTTAACCTTAAACAGAAGAATATTTTATAATTGAATATAATAAACAATAAATTAGAAAACTCTGAAAAATAACCTCAATAAATCCAATAAAAAAATCAAAAATATATATCTTTAAATTGCAAACTAACCACTAGTTTAAATTAAACATAAGCACATACTAAAATTGAATAAAATAAGAAAATAATTTAGAAAACGCTGAAAAATAACCTCAATAAATCCAATGAAAATTTGAAAAATATATATTTTCAAAGTGCAAAATAACCACTAGTTTAAATAAAACATAAGCATATTCTACAATTGAATAGAATAATGTCTGGAATGGACTGCTGGTATTGGACATTTTAGATGCGGGCCCAATATAATCTGATACTTGTTTTTTTGCCGATATCAGACAAATATCAATATCAGATTGGGACAGCTACTTTTAATGTCACATTAGAAAAACTGATCCCCTCTTAAGAAAACACTGATACCCTTGACATGGTTATTGAGTAAAGTATCTGTTGAACACTGTTAGCTATAATAGATCTGGGTGTTTATTCGTTGCGAAATTAGTCATCTTATATCACAACACTAAACAGTGCAGCTTCAGCGGACATATGGAATTCAATACATCCCCTTAGAAATAAACCAGCACTCGTAAAAACTGATTTCTCTCAGCAGAATGAAAACTGTGAGATTTTCTCAACCTGTCTCGGCACTGTACTGAATCGGCTGAGCTAACTGAGGGTGCAAATCAGTGCTATTTGACTGATAAATTAGATTAACATGAATGCATTACGGCCTGTTTCTCAGTACAACCCTTTCACATGTGGCCAATGTAAAACTGTGCTGTCATAGTGATGCACGAGGTGGCTTTTTGTCAGTAACGCTCATTATCTATGGAGGGCAACATATCGTCAGAAATACATCTCCTGTGGAAAAATACAGGGTGTACAGTTTTTTCGTTGCCCTGTGTCGAGATAAAGCAGCCAGAAAGCCCTCACCTAAGGGATTTTTCTGCAACCAGAGCCTCTCTTTTCCTTCATCTAACCTCGTGCACAGACGCAACGGCTCAGCAGAGCCCAACCTTATCAGCAGGCAAAAGAAGTGCCTCTGCTTCGTACCAGGGCTGACAATTAACTGTCGCGCAATGACTGGATTTCTCTGATAACCTTTTATTCGTTTCTCTTGCACATCACCACTCGTGCAATCTTGCTCCATGCATGGCCAACCTCACAGATGTGAGCTGAGGTGAGCACAAATCTCTTCCGACATATTGGACATATGTCAGATATATATCTCCATACAAGCCTCGTCTGTGTGTGTGTGTGTGTGTGTGTGTGTGTGTGTTCACCAGCACCACTTTTTCACACACATACACACACACACACACACACACAGTCAGAACTTTGTGGTCAGGTTGTCCAGTATGACCTGAAAGACGTTAACTGCTTCAGGCTGTGCAGTGCTGGATCAGAGGTCATTGGGTCAACAGCACATGTCATGAGACACATCGCCCTCTGGTGGGCAAAATGTAGTATCAACATATTTATAGTTGATTGATTCACACTGTAACGGCACAATTTCATCGGCAATGAATGTGATGAAATTCAATATATACAATAAAAAACATGCACAAAAAGGAAGTGCAACATCAGTTAATAAAGCAGTATTAAAGAGCACAACTCATAAAAAATGTGGTATGTGGAAAATGTCACGGTGTAGTATCACATGCCATTTTTTTAAAAAATAAATTTACGTTAAGTGTTACATCATGAATACATGAATCATGAATACCTTACGGTATCAGTGCTGTGCTCCAAAAAGTCCTGTGTAACATTGTTTCTAAAAAAAAAAAAAAAAAAAAAAAGTGCATTAAACTGATCTGCAACATCTGAAAAACAAATCACACAGTGGCCTAGTGGTATGTACAACTGTTTATTTTTGATTTGCAAAACATCTGACAAAAATAATATTACATAAACACCAATTTATAATAGAAAAAAGATCTTTGAAAAAAAAAAAGAGAAAAGATAAATTGCTATTACATTAGAATTTAGGTGACAGTTTTTTGACAATTTGGAGCCATATTATGCTGACCTACACAGGCAGTTTATGGCTGACAGATTCATCAGTATGCATGTGTTACAAACATTACATTAAGTGCTTTTGTTGGTTCAGGCATTTTAATTGAATGCGGCATGATTTGGGTTCACAATGCAGGGTGAGAATTCAATGCCAAATTCAAATTTACTCCTCATAGAAGATCAATACGCTGACTAAATACTAAGTAAGTGGGCAATCTCACACTCAGGCAAACTTCTCGCTGGAAACAAGCTGGGGAACATCTGAAGCCAGCTTCATTGACACCCTCCCTGCATTAAAAGGGACATATTATGGCACACAGCTCAGGGTAGACGTGACCATGGCGACTATGTTCCTCAGTATTCACCGATCAATACAAATTCTCTCATTTCATTCAGTGTTTACCTGAAGCAGTTTGACATGAATACAAAACAAACTTGGTTTAAATTCACCAAAGTGAGTAGTTGCTCTGTTAATACGATACTACGATCTGAAAGGATTTTTTTTCCCCAAATAAGCACGACTAAGTTGCGTTCAGACACTCGAGACTCCCAATGAGGCGTGTCGCTCCACTGGGGTGGGGGAGGCCGACGTTTTGGACGATGCCTGCATTATGTGGTGTCCACGACGCAACTTGGTGATGCTCGAGATAAAAGCAGCATTGCATGGATACTGAGGATTTTTCATTTCTCCTAATTCCCCCTTGTTAGACCAAACATTGGCAGGGAATGATGACGGTGCAGGAGCAGACTTTAGGACAGAAGGAGAGGTGAAGACACGGAGAGGGTAATGAGGGAGAAAATGAGCAGATGGGATACTACAGAGCAAAGACCACGCTAACTGTACCAAGTGGAGCGCTAACACACCTCCCGCTTCTCCTACTGCCTCAAAGTCTTTAAGGTTGTTCCTTCTTTACAAACTGCATTCACACCACTAAGTCTTCCTCTTTGATTTGCCCTGAAGAACTATAAGGACGTCAGCATCTGTTGCTGGAAATTTACCACGATATCCAAAGGACAAAGACGAAGAGGAGGATGTCTTTTGTGGAGTAAATGCAGCCTCACCTGAGCCAGTCTGAGCCCTGTTGGTCAGAGTGCAGGCACTATATTAAAAACACTCCTGGTATTTTGTGCGTTAAAAAAAAAGGCAATGCTAAGTCTGAGAAGAAGGAAAAAAAAACTGTACAAAAACAAAACAAAAACTATGACTTCATTAGCTGGACTCTCCCAAATCTGTGAGATATCTCTGAGGTAATCATTGAAGTATGACTCATTAGACAGCAATAAATACCAACATGAATACAAATATTACAAAAGTAAAAACAGAGGCAAATGCTTAATGCTAAAGCAAAATCTGAGCTAAAAGAGGTAGGTTTTAGGTAGATTATGGTGTACATCCATTGTGGACACTTCTTTTTTCTAAGAAGTAAATTACGTTGATTCCATTACAATCCCTGTCCTAATGGGAGGAAGAAAAACAAAAAGAAAAGACTTGAAAGCCTTTGCATGGGAGATGGCCAACTGTCTTCTATGAATAATGTCATATATGGTTTTACAGACAGGATTTGTAATGGCAACAGTTTTACAAAAAACTTCAAAAAATGTCCACTAACATGATAAACTGTAAAGCTTGCTGGTGATAGTGTACCATGAGTTTTATATTGCAGGCCTTGTTACTGTGTTACAGTATGCTGCCAATCTAGAGGAAATCTCCCAAAAGATGGACCCATCTAATTTGCGATTTCCACTGATGTATGTTTAAGTCCAGTATTTTCAACAAACTGCAATAAAGAGTTTAAAAAAAAAAAACAAAAACAAAAAAAACTGTAGGGATTCTGAGCAGCCTACCATGGAAAAACCAAGCAGGAAATGCTGAGGATGCACCATATTTACATTAAACTCTGTTGGCATGTTTTGTACAGTATGTTGGATGAGGAATTAAATGGGGGGAATGTTCCCCAAAGCAACATTTAAAAGTCACATACTGAGTCAGAAAAAGGGGATTCCCTTCTTATGATAAAGTCTAAAGTTAGAATTCCCCTGGTGCCACGCGGCACTGGGAGAAATTAATTAGCGATTATCAGGGCTGGGTACCGAACTTCAATACTTTTGTAGCACCGACCAAAAAGCTCCTATCCTATCAGGTATCAAAAAATGAATCATCTTTCGGTGCCAAATTCTGATACCTAAGTGTCTGTCATCCATGCTCTCAGCCAGGGACACCGATCCCTCCCTCCACTTTCCCGGCATAAGGAGACAAAGATCGCCGGTAAAAAGGAGGATTAATGTCATTGCAGCAGCACTGGGAGCCCGACTTCATGTCTAGCTTCATGGTGTGTTCGAGCTGTACATGAATGTTGGAATTTCCAAGCTCCAAGTGAGAAATCAGAGTTCCAAATTCAATTGAACACACCATGAGGCAAACACAACTGATACTCCCCAGGGTCCTAAAGAGGAACAGGCTGTGCCCGTTGAGCCCAAATTATACAAAATAACCTTTTGAGTTGATAAATTCAGAATAACAACAACAATAATTAACACTGATGATGACCACGATTAAAGCCCAAATTACACAAAAATAACTTATTGAGGTATTGAAAAAAAAAAATCGTTTTGGAACCGGTATCAAAACAAAGGTATCGAAATTGGCATCATATCAAAAACATTTTGAACAACACCCAGCCCTGGTGGTTATATGACACATCCACAAGACTCTTCCGCATCGGTTTTCAAAGCCCTAAGAGCAACTCCCCTTTTACCCTGTTCTTTTGTGGAGGGATGTCTCCCTGTGGCACTTACAATGTTCACCAAACCTCCCGCTGTGTTAGACATACGCAAATCAACACTGCATCTCTATCCGAAAAACAACACAGAACTAAATCAAACCCAAAGAAAATCAACATGGAGACTTTCCAAAAACTCCAAAAGTCAGTGTTCAGTAACCAAGCACATCATACCCCTCATCAAAACTGACACACTATACACGAGTGGTACTGCCTAAAGACGCTCTAAGTCACCGTGGGGAGATTTGAGGGGCATGTGGAACTACATAACATCACCCCGACGATAAAACAAACATCAGAACTATCTCTGCTGTGCAGATCATTTCAGTGTCCAGCCTCGACGGTCAGAGACCGATGAAGAGTCGGAATAAAGCCAGTGGTGGAGAATGGACTTTAAGATCCTATGGTATGTTTGGAAAAAAAAAAATAAAACGTGGGGTGAACAATAATTTCACTTTCAATAAAAGTTGTGAGAACACGTCCATGCTTGTTCCTCTGATCACAGAGTAACCAACTCTTCATCGTCTGCTCTCCTTACGGCAAAAATCACAGGAACCGTTTTAAATAGAAGACAAAAAAAATAATAATAGTAATAATTTGTGACTTGTGTCATCTCTGCAAATAATTTACTTTAAGCCAAGATGAAATCATCTGAACTTGGAATTTTACTTAACATCTGTTTGGGGAATTATTTTGATCGACATATATATATATATATAAAATTTGCAGAATTTGACCATAATCCTGCATGCTGCAAGCCGTACATTACTGGCCTAAGCATTGAAATTCTCTTGGCAGTTTGGTTTATAAGCCATTAGACGCTGTCTGATGAAGCACAAGCCAAAGACGACTGACCACACGACTGCACTTTGACAGCAGAGAGAAGGTATACGAGCTTATCTTCCAAGAGCCACGGATACATAGCATGAGTTTAAAAGGCTATATAATGAGGATATCCACGCTCTGGAGTCATCTTTTCAATGAACTGCAATGTATCGGGTGTATAACTAGCTTAGTGATGTATATGGCTTACATTAGAGAGCAGCACGGTAAGTTTAGCTTGTCCTCTTTCTGAAAATGAATCATGGAAATTAGGCAAATACAACCCACGGATAAACAAATAAGAATCTGACAGAGTCAAATACACAAGCAATCCCTGTTTAAGCCATTTCTAACTTATAGGAAAAAAAACACCACATAATCAAAGTCAAAACAAAAGAGCATAGTATCTCAGAACGTAGTGATGATAAATCAAAATCAATATTGTATTTGCATATATATAGTTCTGAAAAAAAAAGAAATTTGCCTTGAGAAATATCTATGCAGCCCTATGTACAGCGGTGGACATATACAGTCATGGAAAAAATTATTAGACCACCCTTGTTTTCTTCAATTTCTTGTTCATTCTAATATCTGGTACCACTAAACGTATAATACAATGAACACAACAAAAAATGCAGCTGGTCACATAATACTTTATGTCCTATTTGACATTCTTAAGCTTAATTGATTCCCAGGGTATATAAGAGGCCATTTCATGTCACAAGCAGCACTGCACATGCAAAGGCCTAGAGTGGTTTCCTGCTTACATTCAAGCCGTAGCACAACTCAGAAGTTGTCAGCTCTCACATAATGCCTAAAACAAAAGAATTATGTGAAGAAACAAAGGCAGCCATCTTGGCACTGCTGGAAATTGGCATGAGTGAGAGACAGGTAGCGAAAAAACTGAAGATCTCCAAGACAGCCGTTCATTCCAACAAAAAAAAACAAGCTGAACGTGGCACTACCAAATTGCTACCTGGCCGTGGCAGGAAACGTCTTTCTACCCCACGAGATGACCGTGCACTCATCCGTTCCTGTGTCAGGAATCGTCGTCAGACCTCCAGGGACCTTAAAAATGAGTGGGCACTGTCGAGAAATGTGACTGGCTCGGCAAGGACAGTTCGAAACCGACTTGTTGAAGCTGGTTTGAAGTCACACAGAGCACGCAAGAAGACCTTCATCAATGAAAGGCAGAGGAAGACCCGGTTACTCTTTGCTCGAGACCACAAGGATTGGACTGTTGATGATTGGGCTAAGGTTCTCTTCAGTGATGAATCCAATTTTGAATTGATGCCCACTCCAGCCAACTTACTGGTTAGGAGGAAGCCTGGAGAAGCTTACAACCCAGACTGTCTTGCCCCTACAGTAAAACATGGGGGTGGATCAGTCATGATCTGGGGTTGTTTCAGTCTGAGTGGAACAGGGCAAATGCAATTGTGTGAAGGCCGAATGAACCAGGTCAAGTACAGGACTACCCTTGAAAACAGTCTTCTTCCATCAGCTGGAAAACTCTTTCCTGCCTCGAATGACTGGATTTTCTAACAAGACAATGCCCCTTGCCACACGGCAAGGTCAGTTAAAGCCTGGATGGAGAACCACAACATTCGCACCATGCCTTGGCCTGCTCAATCACCAGATCTTAATCCAATTGAAAACCTGTGGAAAATCATCAAACTCAAAATGGAGAACCACAAGCCCAAAAACAAAGAAAATTTGTTTGAATTTGTCCAACAGGAATGGGCTGCTGTGACAGCAGAACAATGTCAGAAGCTGGTGGAGAGCATGCCAAGACGCATGGCTGCAGTCATCAAAAACAATGGTTATGCAATCAAGTATTAACTCTTGTGTGTATCATGTGTTTAAAGCAAACAGAAAAGAAAACATGGAATGCTTAAAAGTAGTGTTTTTGGCGGTACAATGCCATAGCTATTGATGTAAGAATTTAAGTAATTTTGGTTATTATCAAGAAAACCATGGAAAATGAATAATCCTTAGTTCTTAAATTAAACTCTCATGAGCTATTTTTGTTGTTATCATTATAATTGTCCAAACAAATGTACCTTTAGTTGAGCCAGGCATTACAATTAACAAGAAATTGAAGAAAACAAGGGTGGTCTAATAATTTTTTCCATGACTGTAGATTTATATATATTTATATATATATAGACCAGGTATTTACAAAATGCAGCCACTAGAGGGCTGCGCAGCATACATCATCACACAGGAGGGCCTGGGTGGAGAGGTGCGCACCACCAACTCAGCCGGGCCCTCGACATTCGAGAAAATCCACTTCCCTGTCAGAAACGAAAGGGGTGTGATATGTGGGGAGGTCTGAAGCAGCTTCCCAAGCTCTCCGCCCACTGAGCTCACTGTGTACTAAGGAGGAACAATTCATGGAATTGTTTTTTTTTTTTAAAAAAACGTGAAATGACGTACAAAACAAAAACAAAAACAAAAAAAACATCCATTGCAGTTACATCAGTATATATGCCAATTCCAAGTACGGTATGCAGCTATATATTAACAAGACAGGCCCCTTGCTTTGGCCTCCATTTACTATTCCAGTTAGATTTGGCATCTTAGCCCTTTAAAATCTGTGATAATATAGATAATGTATATCAATACATAGGCTTGAGTAAAAGGTGTATAACAGTGCTGAGGATACATGTGGTAGTAATTAACTATTTACAGGGAGACAACTGAATGAAAGAGAAGAAGAATAATAGAAAAACAATTTCAAAAGAGAGCGACAAGCCGTAACACAGGCTCGGTTTGATTGACAGTTAGCAGTGTAAAGTAGCTAACACATTTAGTGGCTAATTCTCACCTCAAAACCAGGCACCCCAGAGTCCCGTCAAAACCTCACGAAATTACAGAGCAAGTTCTGTACGCTGCAGAATAAACCTCAATAATGACAGTTTCCTTCATAGACTGAGAGGCCAGTTAGACGACTTGCTCGCATGTCGAGTGGCTGCAAGCGTGAAACGAGCCATGAAGCAGCGAGGTTATTTTTAGGTACTGGAAGCTTTTGAGAAAGTAGCAGACCATACCTTTGGTGAAAGGCTAAAGGCATGTGTTTGAATTTTATAACACACACACACGCACGCACGCACAAACACACACACACACACACACACCCCCCCCTTACCTGGAGAGAAGCACAGGAAACACAAAATGAAGTTTGGAAACATCCAAAAGTCAAAGTAATGTGCAGGCACTGCTTTTGCACTGACAAACTGAAATGTCATCCGTACTGAATCTGAAGTGTTCTGTGTAGAAGTTTGTGTTTCACATAGGTGATGTAAAACAACCCCGGTAAAACAAAGAGGTAGCTCAACTGAATGGCTAAACGAACATCTGAGTATGCTTGTTGTGGTGGAGTGTGCACGTCAGGCGCACACATCAAATGTCCAGACATCTGAAGCAGCGGTTTGTTGATTAAAATACAGAAACACTGTATATAGGCAGAAGGTGTATGTATGTATGTATGTATGTATGCACATTGAAATATATGAAGTTTCCTTGTTTACCGTGTCTCATAACATTTTCTTGCTCTCCATACATTGATTTTTACGCCAAGATAGACTTATTTAGACAAGACACATAAAACCAAACACACTCACTCACTCACCACTTTCTCTCCTCCACTAGCTTCACCACTACACACCTCCATTTATTCCATCCAGCACATCCTCAGCTCCCTCTCTCCATTTGTACCGCGGGTGTGGTACTCTCAACCGTGGAGGTTCGGAGAATCTAGGAAACTTCGCTGCCAAAAACCTCCAACACCAGCGGGGTGAGCTGCATGCTGTGCTCCGGCTGGAAGGAGAGCGAGCGGTACTGCTTGGAGTGCTCCTCGTTGAGGCTGCGCAGGTCGGCCAGCTTCTGGATCATCTTGGCGTAGAGCAGCCGTCCTCCTGGGTGGTGAAGCTGGATGTAGGCCTGCAGGGTCTCTGACAGTCTGTCCTGGAGGGCTTCGATCCGTGCGTGATCCTGCACACCTGGGCGGTCTGCAGGAGGGGAGAGCAGAGAGATATCCATGCATGTTACAAGCTACAAAGCAAACGTAATGGACTATTAAAATACTCAAATGTTATTGGAAAACTGTAGTTAAGTTATGGTGGAATTATATTTATTCCATGTGATCTTTTCAACTGTAAAATAACATAAAACTGTATGATCTTTGTTTCTATATATTTCTACGCATATATTTATACGTTTCTACACAAGTTCAAAAGCAAACATAATGGACTATTAAAATATTCAAATGTTATTGGAAAACTGCAATTTAGTTATGGTGGAATTATATTTATTCCATGTGATATTTTCAACTGTAAATTAACAAAAATTGCATGATCTTTGTTAATATATTTCTACATATTTATATATTTCTACACATATATTTATACGTTTCTACACAAGCTCAAAAGCAAACGTAATGGACTATTAAAATATTTAAATGTTATTGGAAAACTGCAATTTAGTTATGGTGGAATTATATTTATTCCATGTGATATTTTCAACTGTAAATTAGCAAAAATTGCATGATCTTTTTTAATATATTTCTACATATTTATATATTTCTACACATATATGTATACATTTCTACACAAGCTCAAAAGCAAACGTAATGGACTATTAAAATATTTAAATGTTATTGGAAAACTGCAATTTAGCTATGGTGGAATTACATTTATTCCATGTGACATTTTCAATTGTGAATTAACATAAAATTGCATGATCTTTATTTATATATATTTCTACATATTTATATATTTCTACACATATTGTATAATGATATATTTTTACGTTTACTCAAGCTCAAAAGCAAACGTAATGGACTATTAAAATATTTAAATGTTATTGGAAAACTGTAGTTTGCAGTTGTGGTGGAATAATATTATTCCACATGACATCTCTATATTAACATAAACTTGCATGATCTCTGTTTATCTATTTCTTGAGGCCTCGTCAGGTTAATTTTAAACCAGGGAGAGCACATCTGATGAATAATGAGAAGCCTCATATACACATGGGAATGCAAATATCCACTTGCATAACTATACATGTATAATATATGAACTGTACCTTAAGCAAATGTATGCATACCATACCATGTGTGTTGAAAAAAAAAAAGATCTGTCGACTGACTGATGGAAACAATGCTCCAAATAATATGTAATCAAAACATTTAAACTGATTTTACATATAAAAAAGGCTATAATGATTATATCCTCCAAAGGAAAAAAAAAGCGAGAAACAAGTTCACACATAAAGAATTAATGTTGACCCTCTATATGTTCCCTGCTCCACACAGCCAGACCTACGGTACCTGGAGAAAGCAAGCAGATGGCCATCAGCAGCACGTGTTCCTCCTCCTTTAGGTTGAGCTTCTTCAAGCCCACCTGGAACTTCACCAGCGGCTCCAGCAGCTCCAGAGTGTGGCCCGCTGCAGAGGACGAGGCGACACATCATTACTGTCTGTGCAGCACGTAGGATCAGCTCCATGTGGTTTCATAGAGGAGAGAAAAGCCCCTAGGGAACGTTACCATCCCGCTTACTCATTAATATTTCACTTCATCTGTTGGAATCATCTCTGGTGAGGATTTTTTTCTGCATGCTGTGCATTCACAGGTCTGTTTTCACTAAGACCTGCTGGCTGAGAATGTCTTTTAACTCATTGAATGCCAGTTTTATAAAACAGAAAGTGCCTTGACCCACAGAATACTTTGTACTATGACTCTGAAAACAATGAATAGCTCAAATGAAAGAAGAGACTCTCTATTTCATCATGAATTTTTTTTTTGTTTTTACGTTGTTCCATTCTTGTTTTATCAGAGGTATCAGAGTAGAGGACACTTTCACTAAAAACACCACTTTTTGTCCAGAATCTGTCTGTTTTGCTCTCTAATCTTGATCGTCTCCACTTCCTGCTTTGATCTCTTTGGTGTATACCGTCTCTTTATGCTCCAACTACATCTCCCAGAAGGCCCAACATTACTCAGGCTGTGGGAGTCTGCGATTGGTGACCCGCTGCTGAAAAAAAAAAAACACTTTGACGTATTATTACGTCATACTCAAGTGTCAGATTTTAAATGACGTCAAAATACGGCAGTGCCACACAGAGTTAATCAGTGTATTTGCTGTACATCTGTATTTGTTTTTAAGGAGGAGATGTTTTTTTTTCTGTTGCCAATTATTTCTGAGCGTTCACTAAATTGTGTCTGTAGCATGAAATTATTGGGGGTTTTTTTTCTTCGTCCAACGGTCCATAAATTGACTGATGACTGTAAAAACACAACTATTGGTGAACTATTCTGTAATATTTTAAGAAAAGAAAAACAGAGCTGTTTCTCCTGCTTCACACAGTGGATGTTTTGTGTGGTGATCAGGTCAGGAGTGACATTCTTTGGTTGATCCTAGAGAGACGGCTCTTGTTTGAAAGGCAAATGAAAGCCTTGCCCACAGGGGCCTACGGATATGTAAGACTGGTTTGGCAAAAAAACGTGTATTAGCATCTCTTTCCTGTGAGTGTGTACACACAGAACTGAGAGAAACCTTTTCTGTGCTCCCTCACTATCATAACACCAGACTGCTTCCTTGAAGCTCTGAAGCGTTAATGTGTAACATGTGCATCTTTTCTTCTGCTATGAGCAAAAGGAGGTGACGAGCATGCATATGTACGGTGTTAAACACTAGTTTGTCTTCACAGCAGACCGTAAACGTGGCAGTGTATACCGACCTTTTGTGACATCACTGATCTGGTATTTGAAGTCAGGCCCACCACAACTCCAGGACATGTCTTCAAGGTTGAAACTCTGATTTGAGCGCAGCATAATCACCTCTATGGCGCTGGACTTGAGCAGGGCGATCTGGTCCTCTGCAGTCAACTCCCTGCAGGGTTGGTAAACCACCAGTTATTAAACAAATAGTCCTTAAATAACCTTGATCATTTAGTGCTGGCCATGATGAATTTGATAGGAAAGTGATGTAACAACAGGTAAACAAGTAAAGATTCAAACAAACAAACTACCTGCCCTATCCGTCTGCATGTCTGGAATATGTCAGTGCATAATTCATTTAGCTTATCAATGGTTTACAGACTACAGGTTCAAGGTCAGTCTGTTTATCAGATAAATTCTGTTCAGAAAGACAGAAAACATTCAGAACATACTGTATCATTCTGTTTTCTCCCTCGGCAAGGAAAACCACTGTAACACGCTGCATCTAGTAATCACATGACATGTCTTACTGAACTAGCAGAAGATATGAGCTGAAACCTGCAGATCTTCAGGGGAGGTCTGGCATGTTTTTCAGGGCTTAGGGAGCAGATCGTAAGTGGACAAACATTCCAAAGGTAATCCGACCACGTCCATCACTCGCTGTCGGTGGGAACGGCAACTTTCAGGAAATACAGGCCTTGACTCGTTTTTAGCCTCGACTTTGGGGTGACCCTTGAGACACAGTGTTTGTCCCTGTCAACATGCTGAGAGACAAACACGCTGAAAGGCACCAGTTGCCATGTGTGGAGCCAGTTTATTTTGGTGAGGGGAAGAAACAATGGAAAATACCTTGGCCGGTCACGGTCATTGTACCTTTACAGTTGCAAATAATGCGCCTAAGCATTTTCCACAGGTATGTTATATTATTCTATTGACTTTATTTTCAAGGTTGAGATATTGCAGTGTCCTTTATATCGCTAAAGGATCAACAGTGTGCCACTCAAACAAAAGACAAGATCCCTTCAATCAGCCTATCACATGCTCTTAAAAACGCTGTATGATTGTTAGATAGATGACCTGAGGGTGTGCATGAAAGACAAACAAGGGACTGCTCAGCACCATCGCGGGCATTGCTACAGGTCAGAGAATCACCTACTAACATACTTAAATAGGCTGAACTTCACACTAACAACATGCCTGTGGCAAATGTATAACCCCGTCCAGTGGAAGAACAACAAGATCAAAGATTTTCCACAATGTGTCAGCTATCTGTAAAATACAGTACGACAGTAATCTACGGCCTTTAGACCACAACCATCACTGTGGCACAATATCAGCTCACCGGGCAGAAAACAAGCAGGTGTACAAAGTCTTGGACACATATTTAGGTAAAGAGTCACTCAGTGACAGGTAGGTAGAAAACTCATGAGGTACAGTTGTGAAAATTATGTTCCTAAATTTATATTTAGACCAATCAGGCCAGACGTATATGTATTTGTTTGCTCGAGCCGGTCTATTCTCGAAAACAGAAAAAAGAAGAAAACCCACAGGTAATTCTCTGTAAATACCATCTATGCCACAACAGTACACAAATCAGTGCAACTCACAACATGCCATTATTATGAAGTGACTTTCTGCTATATTACACCTTTTCTTGCCATCTTATACTGGTCACTGTGAAAGTAGAGAATCTTTTTTTTCCCAACCAGCCAAGGAGTCAAATTCTCTAGATAAGGCACTTTTTCTGGCTAACATCAGCTGTTAACAACTAATTCAGAGTGACAGAGTCAAAACTCTGGAGGATAGAAAAGCATGATCTCCACATTCACTCACACATACCTGAATCCAGGGATCATTTTGGCAAAGCCAATGACCTTCTGGATGCTATAAGAGACCAGATCAGCCAAGTGGGGTAGCATGGAAAAGCTGGAGCCCTCCTCCTCACTGGAGTCAGGACTGCTGCCCTGCTCATGGTACATCATCAGCAGGTTGTTGAAGTTCATCTTGGTGTCTAACGACTCTGCAGAGATGAAGACAGCAGAGCAGAGAGCAGGCAAGAAAGAAAAGAAAAGAGAAGAAAAGTATGACAATGTCACGCTGTTGCTCCACGAACAGACAGAGCCTGTGCTGAGAAAACCGAGAGAAATCATGGAACAGAGAGGGCTTGTTGATGGGAAGGATCATCTGAAAACACACGAGTGTCAGCACAGTATGAGTGAGATGAAACCTTGACAGCATTTGTGTCCGCTGAGTGTTGGCGGTATACCATGGGACCGTGTCTCTCGCTCTGTCCATTAGTGACGGATGTATTAATGAAGGGATGTTTACCAGTACAAGTCAGGTGTCTGGAGGGTCGGGGATTTCACAGATTTTCCACTGGATTTTCAGTAAAGCAGTTAAAGTGTGCCAACATGCAAACAACTGCACCGCCCTGATCACTCTTCTGATCATATTTCCTCATACATCTTATTTTTTTCTTAGAAAAAGCCTAAGGGTTTTCACTGTACCCCAGACACGAGTCACAGTTTTCACTGGTCTCCATGTGTATCTTACCTGGAGAGTGACTGAAGGAGTCAGAGGAGGCGTCGGACAGAGAGTGGAGAGAGGCGGCTCGACTGGCGCTACGCGTCACTGGGCCTTCCCGAACAGGAGGCTGGACAGCAGAAGAGGGAAGACGTGAATACAGCAGAGGATTTTAAAGTCTAGTCTAGTACATCATCATTAATATACAGACAACCAATGTGTTCATAATCTGCTCACTAATTGGGATTGAATTACTAGATGTGAGGTATGGCTAGTGCTGGGTATCATTCAAAAATTTTTTGGGATAGAATGCTAATTTTAGTACCTTTGTTTTGATATCGGTTCCAGAACAATACTTTTTTGATACCTCAATAAGTTATTTTTGTAAAAATTGGTAATCGTGGTTATCATTAATATTAATTTAATATTATTGTTATTTTATGATTGTAACTCAAAAGGTTATTTTTGCGTAATTTGGGCTTTATCGTGGTAGACATACTAGACAGTGGCCTGAGGATGATCAAAAGGCACAGGTTGCTACCAATTACTCTGTAGGAGTAATGAGAGTTTGCCTTATGGTGTGTTCACTGGCAGTCAGAACTTGGAGTTCAGATCAATGTTACCTCAAAGTTTAGTGATCTCTTCCAGTCTTACAGACGTACAACAAAACATGTAGCTACTGTTTACATCAGTAGCAGATAGCATGAATTCTATGTCGGATTGGTGACATTAATCTGATTTTTTGAGTTGGAGATCCAACTTCACTGGGATTCTGATTTAAATTCTGACTTGGAGCTTGGAAATTCCTACATTTATGTATAATGGGAATGCACCACTAAACGCCGGGCTCTCAATGCTGCTGTGGATCAGTGTCTCTGTGAATCTGAAGGGGCCTTGTCGCCCTGTCCATAGTGACATCTGACATCACAGTTCACAGACACTTGGGTATCAAAATTTGGCACCGAAAGATGATTCACTTTTTGACGCCTGATAGGCTTGTGATACAGAATGGACAGCACCACAGGTTAGATGTCTGAAAGCATTGAGGTGTTCGAGGGTGACTCAGCACAAGGCTATAGGAGGAGAAACAGAACACTGGGTGTGAGATTTATGTGTAAACAACACCAAACATGACAGTTGTTAGCAGACGGAGCAAAGCCGAAGCACAAAGAAATTGTGCTGA
The DNA here is from genome assembly GCA_029721515.1 of Synanceia verrucosa. Lineage (NCBI taxonomy): Eukaryota > Metazoa > Chordata > Actinopteri > Perciformes > Synanceiidae > Synanceia > Synanceia verrucosa. The sequence continues at coordinate 4,935,128 of CM056552.1, read as the reverse complement.
AATGCTGTGAGTGTGCAGGTGATGTTAAGATCCATGTATGAGTGACAACCTGCCAGTCTGACAGCTGGAGCCCCTCTTCAGTCTTAACATGATCATAACTATACCAGCTGTGTTTATGTTCATTTACAGCCGGAAGTCACAGAATATTTTGGAAATCAAAATAAAGTCCTTGCAATCCAATCGCCGAAATAATGTAATTCATGCAGAAATCCATGTCAAAAGTTTGGGATGCCAAATCAAGGCATGACTTCTTCTGTGGTCTCTTTAGGTCTTGGTGGATTCATTATGTGAGACTCTTGAATGGTGTGTAAGACCCATCAACCCAAAACTTGAGGCAACAACTTAACATCATTACATACAGAGTTACATACATCTGTTACATAACAGAGAATAGGAATGGTTATAAAATGCCTCTATCATAAATCAAAAATGTAATTAGAAATTAAATATGTATCAATTATTTTACTCATTTATGAGTAGAACAACTTGACACGGTGCTGAGCTGAATCTCAAATTAATCTTCGGATTCAATGTGACAGCTGACCTGAGATCACGTCTGAAAACGAGATGGAGAAAAGACACAAACCCTGAAGCGGCAGAAGTCAGAGTAGGAGTCGTCATATGTTTTGTGGTGCGCCTCCACCAGCGTGGCGATGACCTGACTCTGTTCGTCGCTGAGCCGAGGCCGCCGCGCCTCCTTCTCCGCTTCGCGTTGCGCCTCCTCATCCTTCCTCCGCTGAATCAGGTCCTTCTTCCTCTGCACCTCCTCATCTGTCAGAATGACTGGGAGACAAATAGGGGTGTTAGAATTATATCACACACACACACACACACACACACAACTTCAGTAAACAAAGATGTAAACTGTAAATTTCATCAAAACTGGTTGAAGGGACGGTGCTTCTCAAGCTTTTCAGTGTCTACTTGTGCTTTACATTGTGATGATAACTATGTCAATGTGTTGTTGAGGGGTTGTTATTCTCTGGAGGAAGAGAAAGGGAGGGGACGGGTCCATATGGAGACCCCTGCTGCAAAGAACAAATGAATGCATTGTTTTTGAGCTGTTGTTCTAACCACTGAATTAGCTCAGAGAAACAAGGGAAGAGAGAGAGCGCTGGGTGTCAACAACATGCTGCTGTTTTTGCAGCAGCAACGCCACTGGCCGCTCTGTACAGTACAGTAAATCGCAGTGTTGGTGCCACCACCCCTGTGGTATTCCCAGAAACACTCAGGCACAAGAACAGTCAGCTGGACGCAAGAGACCTCTGCTTAAAAGAGGCCTGGAGACAATATCCGGATATATCAGGAGAAACCAGAAAAAAGGTACCTGCTATTTACAGACCATGAAAACAAACAAGGCTGTGTGGAAAGAAGAGGCCTCGCTAGATTGTACATGACAGCAGGTGTTTAAACTTCAAATGGAGTATACTTACAATATACAATGTGAGGAGGCTCCACTGGTTCAAACAGAACATGTCAATACTCTAATGGGGGCAAAGACCCAGAGATACTTGACCCCAGTCCACATATTACATAATATATATATATACAGGAGGGACAGAAGGTGCCCAACAGCAGTTGTGTAAATGTTGCTAACCATCCAAAAAAACAAAAACAACTAGATAAGTAGAATGAATGAAATGGGAATTTATAGACAGCAGGTTATATGAATAACTGAGTTCACAAGTTTTGATCCACAACCACAAAAATGTACTAATGTGATCTTTATAACTACCATGTATTTAGTGGTTACTCCTCATTGAAATAAATGAGGCTAATCACTAGGGATGGGTATTGGCAAGGACTTCAGGATATGATACGTATCGCAATACTTGAGTCACAATATGATACATTATTGCAAAATTGTGATATATTGTGATATTCTACATAGAGAAATTTACAATACAGCGTAAAATACAAGTTGTATATACAGTATGTACATATATGTTTATGTATATAAGTACAGGTATAATACATCTATAAATATATATTTTAACTGTCAAAGTTACCATGTTAATTTTATTTAAATTTTTATTTCAACATGTGGAAGTTGCTCTGGATTTACAAGGGACTTTTTTTGGGGGGAATGAGTCATATCAAGAAATTAAAAAATCAATATTATATCAGAAGAAAAAGTATCACAATATATTGCCATATCAATATTTTTCCCCATCCCCACTAATCACTCAGTGTAATGTTAGTGTTGCCCTGAGGACACCTGTCATACTCACACTCTTTCATCATGCCGATATCCACACAGCGTTTGAGCCGGCATGCCTGGCAGTGGCGCCTGTTGTCCTTGGTGATGGTACAACTGCCGTTAAAGGGACACGTGAAGGCAGCCTTGCGCTTCATACTGCGCCTAAATAAATTGCATACGTTTTATTAAAAATACACATGCATGTCAGTTTAGGAGCGTGCAAAGTAAAATTAAAAAAAAAAAAATCACTGAAGACTAAAACATTCAGTTCAGTTGAGGCACTCTGTATGTGTCTGAACATGTGTCATGTTGTTATGGCAGCAAAGAATTTGAATGTAGTAAGTACGCCGCTGCCCATGAGTAATAATCATACTACAGCTGAGTGAAACAGCCGAAATCTGGATGAGTGCCAAGGACTCCAGGAGGTGAAACCAAACGATGATTTAGTCAGTGACGAAGAGTGTGTATGATCATATATATACACAGATGTGAGCAGGAAACACACACAGATAAGCATGCTTGGTCAGAGTTCAAACAAGGGCTAGCTGAGAGACGAGGAAGGAGATCATTAAACATCCTTTTTTTCCATCCTCTCGCTTTAAACTTCAATGTTGCCGAGAGGAAGGAACGTAAATGGGTGGATAAATCAAACACACAGGCACTGCACGCTTGCAGTATCATGACTTGCTCTGACTTTGTCTTCAGTAAAATTGGAAACTTGTGTGTATCAATGAGCTATAGGAACTATAGGAACTATGTTTTGTATTCTCTACCTGCTGCTTGGCATTAGTGTGAACTCGGATGTTGTCAGCAGGTTTGTGTGTGTTCTTATATAACTGTGGGTGGTAATTATATTGTGTGCATGCATGAGTGTGGGTGGAAATTATATATACACAAGTTCAATCCAGTGTTTAAATGCTGTGTGTCAATAACCTGTTAGTCGATATGCATCTATTTGTTTTCATCAGGATGATGAGGAATCATGCTGTGTGCCTCCATTATAGCACAACTGTGATCTCAATGTGTGTTTGAGTACCTGAAAAAACCCTTGCAGCCCTCACAGGTCATGGCATTGAAGTGGAAGCCGGTGGCTTTGTCGCCACAGACGCCGCAGATCCGCGGCACGTTCCTGTCGAACTCATCAGGGGCCAGAGTGGATGTGCTCACAACTGTGGACTCCATTACTGAGTAAAGAGAGGACAAACAAGAGAGAGGACGAGCAGCTCCTGGTTAAACTTGCATGAAAAGAGGGAAAACATGAATCTGGCTGCCAACTTTTAACATCTGAAGTTAATTTCAGAATATTTTTCTTAATTTATAATTACTGTTGCACTATTTTTTTCAAGGCTCTTTATTTGTCATATGCACAAACAATTACTGACGCAGCTGTTGGCAATGAGATCCTTATATCTGAGGCTCGTTACATCAGACTGTGGAACAAACTTCCCTGACATTTCCACCACTTCTGATCTCTGCTTTTTTAAATCCAAGCTGGAGACCCACGCTTCTAGACTGGTGTTTGACCAGTGCAGTCTTGATTTTTGGTGAACTTATTTTGTCGGTTGCAGGTTATGTAACAGCGGAAGGCATTTAACTCTTTGAGTACCACTGACGTATTTTGATGTCATTTAAAATCTGACGCTTTAGTGCCACTGATGTGATAATACCTAGTGTTTTTTCAGCAGCGGGTCGCTGATCATGGTCTCCCGCAGCTTGTGAGTAATTTTGGGGCTTCTGGGAGATGTAGTTGGAGCATAAATAGACGGTATACACCACAGAGATCAAAACAGGAAGTGGAGACGATCGAGATTAGAGAGCAAAACAAAAAGAATCTGGACAAAAAGTGGTGATTTTGGTGAAAGTGTCCTCTACTCTACCTCTGATAAAACACGAATGGAACAAGGTAAAAACAAACATTTTTTTCATGATGAAATAGAGAGTCTCTTCTTTCATTTGAGCTATTCAGTGTTTTCAGAGACATAGTACAAAATATTCTGTGCATCACAAAATATGACTCAAAATGGTCAAAAACGCTGGAACAAGACACTTTCTGTTTTGCACTCAAAAGTTAACACCCTGCACCACTGCAGCACATTTCTATTGCTTTTATCTATTGCTTTATGGCTTTGTTGTAAAGCACTTTGGGTAGCTTTTGGATATTGTAAAGGACAAATAAATAAACAAATAAATCTGATTAATACATATTTACTACTACAATATAAGAAATTACTTAGTCAGGGGGAAATGAGGTAATGTGATGTGAATGTGAAAGTACAGACTAACTTAAATATATACCAGTAGAGGTACACACACAGTGTCAAATCGTTGTGCAACTGTGAGTGAATAATTGTCCAGTGCAGGGGAATAAAGCGTCTGAAACACAAAATAATAGGCTAATATCATAATCCTTTTGATCAAGTGACAATGCTTCAACTGTCAGTTGTTTTTTGAGACATGTCTCTTTCTACTTGTCTCCATGTCAGCCTAAGAGTGTCCTTTCCATCAGGGTACATCCAAGATACCAGTCTCTCCTTAGGGGGTGAAATCAACTGCTTTTTGACCAGGGGTGCCAAACTGGAGCGATATGAATCAAGTGGAAGAAATTGTTAGATGTGGGTTACATTTGATTATATAGTGCTCTGAGTATCCATTTCAATCAACAGCCTTGTGAGAGGAAGACAAAAAAGGCATGTCACCACAAGGCTAGTATCCTCATAAACAATCACTGTCCTTCTCACAAAAGCTCCTTTCTTATGCTCTTCTTTGCTTCCACTACAGAGTGAAAGAGAAGCAAATGATGGCAGGAGAGCTAAACACCAACAAACCCAACACAAATTAACAGCCAATGAGGTCCAAAAGGCCTAGCTGAATAATTTAAAATACTCTGACAAATCACTTCATCACTCATGTCTAATTTAAAAAAAAAAAAAAAAAAAAAAAAACAGGTTCTGCTAAAATCACATTCTCCTCTAAATGCATCAGCTGTATTTATATTTCTGTTTTTTGTCTATTGAGGACAACTGTGAAAATTTGAACAGCATGCTTTTAAATCAAATTATTTCAATTTTGACCTTTTTTTAAACTTTATTAAACAAAAGGTCAACAGAAGAAAGGAAACAGAGGCTCTTTCACATCCTCGCTGCTGCAGGCATCTTATGTAGCAGTGACTGAAGCCTCTATAATATGTCTTTTAATGCTGTCTTGTCTTGTATCTCAGCACCACATGCTCCTACCAGGAACATCCGACATAACGGCCGTCACGGTACAGTGAAACATTAAATATACTCAGGACCGGAAGGATCAGAAACTGACAGCAAATATTTGTGAGGGAAATTCAGCAGACGAGTTGAACTGAACTCAGATAAACAACAGACCAGAGAAACTCATGGATTGATGGGAAATCACTTCGGACTGTAAAAGAAACTCAAGCACAGACCAGTGATTTTGAACTGTACAAACTGTGCAGAGAAAGGACAAATCACATGTAACAGGTTCAACTGATCCTGATGAGTCTGACAGATGTAACATTTCCATTGCTAACAGTACAAATACTGTTTTGTCTTAATAACCAACAGGCTTCCAGTGACGTTGTGTGTCCTAAACTCTCCTAAACTAGTTTCTTTTTCCCACCTACCCTCTCACACATCCATCAGTGCAGAGGTTAGGTACACATGCTGAGCCAAAGGTCCTTCAGAATGGCATACCAATCCATGGAGGCTGCAGTGATCAATCATATTACACAAATCTGCCTTCATGACAGTGTTACAAAAGGGTTTTTCCACAGACACATCAAGAGAAGGCCTCCGGCTGTTTACTACATGATAACACTTGCTATCAAGATGATATGAATGGCACTGGGCACAGGTTTTACATTTCAAGGAGTGACACTCACAGTGTGATTAACCCTGCTGGCCAATACTCAAGGACTATTTGAAGTTTGTATGAAAGAAAGCAAGTGTGGCACACATCAACAGGATATTTCTAATAAGACTAGGGGTGGGGAAAAACATTGATACGGCAGTATATCACGATACTTTTGGTTCTGATATAATATTGCTTTTTAATTTCTTCATATCGACCCCAGCCAAAATAACAATAATAAAATAACAATAAAAATAATCCACGTTAACTTCCACAGCCCTAATATATGTATGTGTGTGTGTGTATATATATACATATATATATATATATATATATTTCTCAGTGACCTATGTAGAATATCAATGTACCGTGACCCAAGTATCGCGATAAGTAAGACCTCTCCAATACCCACCCCCAAAATAAGACCCAAAATTTCCAGGTGGAAGTGTCATTTTCTGTAATATGCACTGATATCATGTGAAAACACAACTTGTGTGTAAAGCCAGTCACTCACTCGATGACATGACTGCCAATTTGTCTGTCCAAGACCAGATGTTGTAACCGTTGCTCCCAACAATGGTTTATGGACACAACCTCAGTCATTTTGCTGACCTCAATATTGCCCATTGTGTTTACATTCTTGTTTGTTTACATTTTAGTCAACATTATACCAGAATAACGACTTGACATCAGAAAATTATGCAATTACATACTACATAAACACAGAAATGGATTATGGTGAGGCAAAAAAAAGTCTGGTGGTCTCACTTTTAACTATTTTTTTAACAAGATCTTCTGGGTTCCTGCCTGTTCCAACATACAGAGTGCTACTATGACCCAACAGAAAAAGTGAATAGTTTACAACTGGTTTAAGTATGTCATTAGTCTTTTGGCATTCTTGCAAAATCGTTATTGTAATCATGTAATGTAACGTTACACAACAATGACCGGTATTAAAGGCACATCTCTTTGTAAAACATAAAGTCTGTTCAACTGCATGAAGGCAAACTAAACCCTGCAGGTATTCATTATCATCACTCAGTATGAGCTAACAGGGAAACAGCCATTACCTTACCATATCATCAACTGATCAGTGAAGCCAGTCCTCTGCGACTGCATTCAACTCTGACAGGCTATTACACTAAATGCGCAGCAGTATTGAGAGAGCGCTAAATAATGCATGAGGTTATTAGACCAGATCTGTACTCATTCCTGCCCCTGGAACGGAAAGCCAAGAACAGGTTTTGAGCTTTAGGCTCCTACTGAGCGTCTCACTCTTGAATAATACACATATTATGTGTACATCATTCGGCAGCATCAATCAAACGTGTTGTTGCAGTAATAATGCCAGACATTACTCATGCCTCATGTGTTACAGTGGCATAAAGCCTAAGCATGATACAGTAACACCGTGATTTCTGATTGAATAACAGAGTCCAGCAAGTCTTATGTTGCACCCTGCAAAAAGGAGCAGCACTTTTTGCAGACATATGTTGACGAAGTGGTCTGAGATGTTGCTATGGATGTTTTCTAGGGCTAGGAAAAAATATTGGTATGGCAATATATTGCATTACTTTTTCTTCTGATATAATATCAGTTTTTATTTTTTTAATATTTAATTTTCCCCCAAAAAAGTGTAGGTGTGAGATGGTGGATCTGTGGACACCAAAATGCCTGGCTACCCTGGCGTGTTTGCTGCTAAACGTGGCATGGTGACCGTCATCTGTGACAGCTTGCACTTTTCCTCCAGGTTTTTAAAGCCTTGACCAGTTGAGCTCAAATCACCAAAAGAACTCATTGAAAGCTTTCAAACAAGGTCCTAACGAATCACACATGAAAAAACAGGGATTGGTACCATCTGCCACACTACTTTATTGTTTGAGCTGAATAATGTGGCTCCAGTGTTTCAACACAAAAGTTTTTGTGAAAAAAAGTAGTTTTATTCAATTTTGTTTTGCATTTGACTTAGGGTTAGGGTAGGGTTTCCCTACATTTTATCATCCAAACCACACTTTTCAAGATGTTTAGTTGTCATTAGGATATCTTCTCTAAAGATTAAGATTATTAAATTCCTGTCAAGCCAACTTGTAAACACAAGCAAGAGAATTCAGCCATCTTTAAGTTAAAGAAAAAAAGGCAGGTAAACTGTAATATTAGAAGTTATTACTAAGTTTTAGAATATAACAAAAGAAAATATAACACTATTTAAATGTTATGAATGCAAACAGATCATTAGAGACATTAATATTATTTACAGAGACCCAACTATTCCAACCATGAGCAGGCACTTGGCGAGGAAAAACCCTTTTAACAGGCAGATCAGAACCAGACTCTGGGTGGGCTCCATCAGCATCAAGCTGAGGAAAAACTACATGCTGGAAATGCAATGTGATTGTATTTAAAAAAAAAAAAAGTCCTTTATAATAACTTTAGGATCTCATTTATTTCCAGCTGTTTGACATAAAACAAATAATGTTGACTGGGACTGAACCAGAGCCATAATGAAACTAGGGAAACATTAGACATTAGTCTGTTAATGGTATATGTGGACAGAGTTGATTTAACAGTGATATTTAATATATGTGCTTTGACCTTATTAACATCTCCTGCTCACAAGCTCTCCAGTGGTCCAGAAACAATCTGGTGTTATAGTGCCGCCACAACGTAGTCAACATTTATTCACACTGCAAATAAATACTGTTTTTACTGGTAACAATAACAAAAAGATATATAAATGAATGGACAAGACAAAACGTGGAAAACCACATTCTGTGAATGACAGTGAAACACTGAACATACTCAGCGTGAAGTGGAGAGCTGTGGAGGGTAATTAAGAAAGCTCATCTGAGCCACATGACTAGTATGAGTTGGAATAAGCTCACACCAGCTGAAAGAGATAAATCTCTTGAACATGACCTTCTTTACCTAAGTACCATGGCTACTACACTTGTTAATGTACAATGCTCCCGAACCATTCCTTGGATGTTTGTTTAATGCAGTAGTGATTATTATAGCTTGGCTGATTTAACCGCCAGATCAAAAAATATTTATCATAGTGACATTTTGTCCACATTGAATGTCTCCCAAATATAAAGCAACCACTTGTTCACCATGTTATTGACAGTGTATATAGATAGCGTCACATGGGAGGATAGGCCATTACAGCTCACCACACATACAGTTCAGATGAGCTCTCATCTATTGCCCTTTGCATGACTGTTTGCCAGAGAGCAGGGACAGTAATGAAGGAGGGGAGAGGGATGCACGGGAGGGGTTTGGATGGAGGAAAGATGGAGTAAATACAGATATGGTTTTATACACAGATACAGCAAAGAGGGGAGGGGTGACCTCTTTGTCACAAGGCACATCCTGACAGGCTGTTACAGATGAGAAATAGTACGAGCAGCTCAGCAATGGCCCAGAGAGAAGCTGAACCGAAAAACAGCCTGATTTTGTCACATAAAAAGATGGCCAAAAATACACTATCATAAGCCACTTCAATTAGTGGCTAAATATAAATGACTCATCTCATCTCTGACAGCCTCTCATCTTGAAGTATCAGGGGAAAAAGCTATTTGCTATTTATGTAGGAATCACAGTATAATTTATCTCTGTTGGTGTAACTTTTTAAAATAAAGGAGCTGTTTTTTGGTTTATGTGTTGTTTATCCAAATGAAAAACCCAGTGGCAGGCTCACTGTACGTATGATACAGACTGGTATGGATACATTTAATCTCAATAGAAGTATTCTTTTAAACTTTTTCAGATGGACCTAATTACAAGCACATGTGACATCCACCACACCCCCCTGCTCATCCAGTGAGAATGAATAACAACAAAGATCAGGGCAGTTATTCCGTGTTGGGGTTTATAAGAGATGTGACATTAATCTGATGATTACTTCCTCAGCTGAAGAAAATAGGGGGAAATTGCTGTTTCCTGAAGCCCAAAGTCTTGCTTTGTCCGACCAACAGTACAAAACTCAAAGATATTCAAATACTGAAACACAACACTGAAAAAGCAGCACATCAACCCAACAAGTGAGAAGCTGGAACTAAGAGATATCTGGCATATTTCAATTTGATTATTCTTTTCAAATGATTAATCGACTAATCATTTCATCTCTAATTAAAGTATTGACAGTATGCCGTTTTTACAGAGAAAAATTGATCTTGTAGTGTAAAATTAGCTCCTGCTCAATAAGATATGAAGCAAGACATAATTAGACTCTGATAAATCAAGGAATAAAAAGAAGGAAAAGCAAAGCCTGGGTTTGATAGTCTGGGTGACATAGCGGCAGTGGTTGATGAGCAAGAAATGAGGCCTGCTGTAATTATGTGTAGAACCGCAAACTGACTTTAGCTTGTCATTTTAATTGGGTGGTGAAAGCTGCAAAATAAAGACATTACCCTAATTTTGGTGGCGCAGCTGGAAGGGAGGCAAGGGAGTTTCCAGTCATTTTTGCCCAACAAACGGGCAGAGGGGGAAACAAGCGCTACTTAGCATGCAGTTAAGCAGTGACTCATCTTTTCCCCCTTGGATTTATTCACATCATGGCTGAAATGACACGCATGTGTCTCATAATCCTAGGACTGACCTTACAACTGGCCTCAGGTTGGATTTAAGACATGATGGTGAAATGTGATAGCTCAATTAAAATCTAGGTGGTCTCAACTTAAAAAAAAAAAAAAAAAAGACCTGCAATGTCTGAAAAAACATAACAGAATAATAACCTTGAGCCTAATATAATGAAATCAGTTTTTACTCTGGTGGAGTTGAAGGAATATCCCACTAAATTGCCCATGAAACGACAACCTGTGTCACATTCATCAGTTTAAATTGTTTGCACCGTCTACGTGCCAGCCTCCCAAATGGATTCGCCATATTTGCACCTTCTAATTAGTTGACATCAGATGCCAATCCATGTGAAGTCTCGACTACAGTTGGTGTGAACCTGAGGGACAGAGAGCAGCGACATGCAAAGTGCTAATACGAGCACTAGTAACACTTCATGCTGGTGATGTGGCCCAAACGTAGTCCATAGAATATGGTAATTCGTGAATCTGTGTATTACTGCTGCAGCTGAGCTGCTGTGAGATATTCATGCAGGGATAAGTGCCAACGTGGACCATGGCAGGAGTCCAGTACCACTTATATGGTAGCTTATTTCCTCCTAGTCTACTTTCATTTCAAGCTGCACCGATGTCTAAGTACGTGAATACCAAACAGGAAAGTGGGGTTCTCTCTCTGCCAGGTGCCTTGCTACTTAAAGAAAAAACATAAGTGGGACCTCAGCTGTATACGTGTGTGTATATATATATATATATATATATATATATATATATATATATATATATATATATATATATATATATATATATATATATATATATATATATATATATATATATATATATATATATATATATATATATATATATATATATATATATATATATATATATATATATATATATATATATATATATATATATATATATATATATATATATATATATATATATACACGTATACGTGTGTATATATATACGTATATGTATATATATGAAAAAAAGATTTGGACCGCAGCCCAGGTGTTAGATTAAGTTTCATAAAAGTCAATATTAAGTGATTATAAACCCCACCCTCTACCCTCTGGGGCGGCAGTAGCTCAGTCTGTAGTGACTTGGGCTGGGAATCGGAGGGTCGCCAGTTCAAGTCCAAGTTGGACCAAAAAATGTGGAGAGTGGACTGGTAGCTGGAGAGGTGCCAGTTCCTCCTCCTGGGCACTGCCGAGGTGCCCTTGAGCAAGGCATCCCCCATCTGCTCGGGGGCGCCTGGATAAGGGGCAGCCCCCTCACTCTGACACCTCTCCTCTAATGCATGTGTTTGTTTCATAACTTGTGTGTGTAATGTGCAACTGAAAAATATACTAACAGAGTGAAAAAATGTAATTTCTCTCATTGAGGGATCACTAAAGGAATTCTTCTTCTTCTTCTTACCAACGCCCCCCCACCTAACAAAACTAATTAAGTGAGGCCATTAGTGCCGGGGCGTTGAAATGAAATGTGATCGAGGACAGGGCAAGATAGTGTGTAAAGGGGAGGATCCAGACTGCATCTCAAGGAGGGATCGTTTTAACTGCACACAGACGTGCAAAAGAGAAATGGGAAATAAAAAACCTCTGGCATCACGTCCAAAGAATGTCAGCAATGAGTTTACAGACCACATCCCAACACATAAGAGTCAGAGTCGGAATCACATCCAGACCTACAAAAGCACTGGAGGAAAGAAAGGGATCGCTAAGGAACGCCTGGGTGGGAGAAGGGGGCCCTGTCTGACAGTCCAATGAGCTTCCTCTGTCTACATCACATGACGCAATCCCGCAAATGGTTCTGAAATTGCTCCATGCTGCCAAAAGTTTCTCTTAAAGGAAAAAAGATAGAGCGAGAGAGAGAGAGGACAGGAAGACGTGGTAGAGAGGGTTGGAGGGAGAAAACATAAGGCGATGTGTTTTACTGCATACCTCTGGCTGGGTCAAAACGAGTACAGAAGAGACATAAAACAAATCAGATCTGGAATGACCCGGGCTGCAGAGAACTGGGCTACGATGGAAATATGCAGACTTGATTCACACATAGGAGTATATCTAAGCCCATGATAACAACAGAAAAGAGGCGAAAACATGGATGTTTAAAAGGAGGTTGAAGGTGAAGGCTGAAAAAAAGATCTGAGAATTGTGACAGATGTTTAACTCTATATGATTGGTAAAATGTGGAGACAAATAAAACAATACATGGGGATAAGAGGCGAGAGAGAACAATGGACAAAACAAGACAATGTGGACCAACAAAGTAGACAAACTGAGTCTGTAATGCAGCTAAACAACTGGCTGAGCAGACTAGTCCAGTCCTGTCCCTTCACTGCCCTCACTCTCTCTCTCATTTTCCCTCCTGCAGCCTCCACGAGTCTATCTCATGCTCTTTTCCTACGATCACAGGCAGCATGTTACAGCAGCCGTAATAGCACATGACAAGGTGACCTGTGCCCCACACAGGATGGGCTAAACTGGGGTAGAAGGGGTGGGGGGGTGGGGTCACATGTCCCATGTCCACCTCTATAGTCTCTGCACCACTGCCCCCCCTGCCCAGGCCTCAGCGCTGGCCTGCAAGGCGAGAGTGAGGCAGTGACGGCAGCCTGCCCCCTTATGCTGGGCCCCTTGCTGGACTCTGGAGAGGGGAAAGACGAGGCAGGGAGAGGCCCACACAAACACACACACCGAAAGTCCTGTCCATGGCGAATTTGACAGAGAATTTGCATTCTCCAGAACACAGAGACGTGCACGCAGAGCCAACTGGACAGAATGTGGGTGAGGTGGGTGCAAATGCACTTAGCCCACAAGTCAAGACCAGTTATATAACCTCCATAAAACATTGTCTCGATTTCAGTAAATACTTCTCTTTAAAAGTTCCATATTCCAGTTATACAATTAGATCATTTTTTTAAAACATCTGGATGCAAGTCCACTGCCCGTGACACGAAACACTGACATATATTTTGCTTTCCTGGAAGATGATTTTCTGCATGACTTGCACTCCATATACAACAAATATTACCTGTGTGATGTGTTTGGCCTAGAAACCATTAACCACGGGAGGTAATAGAGGATGTAAAGACATTAGGGGGAACTTAACACTTCATTAGTCTCAAAGGCAACCAAACACGTGTGGCAAACATCACGCATGTACATGTACATACAAGTGGGCCTTTACAGCTAAGTACAGCGGCCTCTTTCTTTCTGTAGGGTTATATGTGAGAGGAAGCGACCAATTACTGTAGTCACGAAACGGGGGGATGGGGTGGGGTGGTGTGTTTCACTGTACAGGGGACCTAATGAACTGTACCATCAGCACAGCCCATAACAGCTCCATGGACAACCAGCGACAGATACTCACAGTCTATAAAAGCGACAGTGAATACAAGACACAAACCCAGCCCGTACGGTGTCATCTGACCTCACTTCTAATGGCAAATGAAAAACAAACGTAATCCTAATTTTGATCAAAAATAACCGTTGTCTCGCATCGTTCCACATCATTTAAATTCTGAGCATGTGTAACTGTTGATCTCAGTAGCTGACATGAAAACAACAACCTACCCACTACTTTTCACACATCAAACTAACTCTTACACCTCTCCTTCTCTGTTTTATGAAGCACAGTGCTAAGCTCGTGGGGAAGATAGATTGAAATAGATTCATATAAATTGCCCTTGCTTGTGTTTGGTTTCCATCATTATTTAAAACAGCAGAGAGAGAAGTGCTGGAGGCTGTAAAGTTGTTTTTTCCAGATGGAAGAAAGATAAGATATGCGTAGTAATTAATTATGTCATTATCAGCCAATATTTCAGCTATCCATAACTATGACGCCAGTGGTTAAGATGAATAAATGTGTGTGTGTGTAAACAGATAAGTATGTGTTTGTGAAAGTGACAGACAACTCTCTCCGAGCTCCGATAAACTATAGTATAACTGCATGTTATATGACAGGTCTTAAGTAGTTCAGATGACTTTTTTTATCATGTGTTTATCAAAACAATAAAAACATGAGCTCATATTTCACTGGGTTATTAAAGGCGACTACCCTGGTAATAACTTTATCAGTCCGTAGCTGCAGGACATGTTCTCCTGTAGACAGAAAAACACCCTGTGGAGACCGTCAACAGACTGTACTGACAAATTTCATAACACAGTCCTTTATGGCACGTCTTTGATTTTAGGGAGATTTGGGCATTCAGATCACATGAAATGAACCTGAGTAAAAATACTTACATTTCCAATTAAGTCTTGAATATACTGCTATTAAACTTCTACTCATATGTATGGTGATATTGATAATAGTCCATGCTTTACTTACTGCCTTACTCTTACAGAATATGTATTCAAAGAGAAATTACAAGACAGCAGAAACCTCTGGAAATCTGTGCAAAAGTGTGGAACTTCAAAAGTAAGTTGTTAGCACTCAGTTTCATCGTGCATCATTTATAAAAAAAAAAAACAGCAAGATTACAACACAAGAGTACCAGACGAGACCTCAAAGTAAAAGAAAAGAGCTCACCTGAGGTTTTGGCATGCCCTTGGACAATAGTTAAGACTTGAAACCTTTCTTCAGTTTACCCCAAGTTG
This sequence comes from Synanceia verrucosa, assembly GCA_029721515.1. NCBI lineage: Eukaryota > Metazoa > Chordata > Actinopteri > Perciformes > Synanceiidae > Synanceia > Synanceia verrucosa. Next base: position 4,919,883 of record CM056552.1, on the reverse strand, counting down.
TTAATCCTGTTCAATACAAAAGCAAAATGGCATGTCGCAAGTCACTGAGTGGGCCTGTACCCTCGTACCTGGCCTGCAGTTGCTCTGTTTACGTAACAGTGAATTACTTTCAACACAGCAGCGTACACACTAATGTAACCCTCATGTACAGCAGTAAGGCAGGAGCGTGTGCAAACACATGGGTAAAACAACAGACTAACTATGATAAACATGTTTTTATGTGGTCTTGAGGGACAGGAATTATAATAATTCAAGACTTTAGCATTCCTCCTGTGCATGTTTCATACCTCGGCTCAACTTTTCCCCATCAAGACCGACCTGCTTTTTAATCCTCTTTGGTCGTCGTGCTCATGCTCTTGCAAAGTGAGTCCCCTCCATGTTGACTGGGCTGGGTTAGCTTCGAGTAGAGAGCACCGTGTTGTACTAAACTCAACAAAAAAAAAATGTGAGGAGACTTGAGGGGAGAGAGAAAACGTCAAACCCGTACGCCCTTCCAGACGCTGGTTCCCACAGCAGCGCCGTGTAGTAGCGTTAAGCTAGCGTTAGCGTGGCTAGCTGGCTGCGTTAACCCTAAAACGCGGCACCAAGTTCAACCAGCTTATTAACCGTTCTGCCACTGCGGCCAACGGATATCCAACGGAAAAAAACGGTCGAGGCGTAACGAGGTTTCACTGACGGGCCAACGTGCGCACTAATGCGGGGAAAACTCAATCACACATACGGTAGTCCGATGAGCAATACCCCTCCTTCCTCTGGACCCAAATAGATAGCCATTACTTTTTTGTTATGCACCGCCCTCTCTTTAGGACCTCTACGGGAAAGAGGGATTTCCCCCAGCCCCTCCGGTAGCCAATCACAGCTGGGCTTGGGGTATCTTCCGTGATGTGATTGGTCAAATTTCACCCAAGCACGGATCTGATTGGTCGGCTCCTGTGTCATTAAAAATCACACCCGCCTCTCAAACAGGGGTGTGTCGTGACGTCAGAGGTAACGGGGAGGTAAACAACTTTGACCGCGTGAGGTTTAAAGCAACACCGTTTTGCCTCTAATCTCTGAATCAATGCACGCCGTTGTGGTTGGAGGGGGTGGTGCGGGGTGGGGGATCACTGAGCCAGTATCAGATGCGGTGTTTGTGTCTCTGTAGGTGGAAACGGTCCCGTTGAGGTCGTGTTTCTCTCTTGCACCGCAGTGTCTTTGTTTTGCAGCTGCAGTCTTTGAGCCCTCTATTTGAAATTGAAATAAACCGTAACACCTTCACCATCGATATCACGCAGTTTCAATAACAACACAAGCACTGTCTGGTGCGTGGTCTTTCATCGTATGCATTTTGCGCCATTATTTCTTTGACAATTTGCAAATGTGTGCGGTGAGGCGTGTGCTTCAGAGGGGTGTGTCCACTCTGCAGTACAGTGGTAGGCTGGGAATCAATGCCGCTGCATGGTGGTCCCGCCATACATTTGCTTTGCAATGCATGAGCGATGACAGATTTTGCTATATATAGACCATTAAACAACAACACGGTCACACTGGGCAAACATCGCTGATATGGTGTGCGCTTTACTGAGATAAAAATCAGCATTTTTACACCTACATTTATTTAAGTGGCATTAGTTCATTCAGGCTTCTGTGCACGTAGGAGCTTTGGTATGTGGTGAAAATAGTGTGTGTGTGTGTGTGTGTGTGGTGAGGCCAGCAGAGGGGGCCTGGGTAAAGGTCAGGGGTGTGTCTATAATGTAAACACAGTAAAGGTGACAGATATGAAGGGGAGAGGGGAAAGAGAGAGAAGGGCCCCATCCGGTTACATATATCCTCTACCAAGAAATCATTCTTTACTCCTGTGGCAGCCTGAAAACAAGAGACAGACTGTTAAGAGAATAGTATCTCTATATCTGTATGGCTTTGCAAAGAGAATGTCTTATGACCCTGCCTTTCAAACAGTATGCATTCATTTCAGAGGTTTAACAAGGCCTATTTGTTTTGAATAAAACAGCTTTAACAAATACATTTCAGGGCGGCACAGTGGTGTAGTGGTTAGCACTGTTGCCTCACAGCAAGAAGGGTTCGAATCCCAGCCTGGGGCCTTTCTGTGTGGAGTTTGCATGTTCTCCCCGTGTCTGCGTGGGTTCTCTCTGGTACTCCGACTTCCTCCCACCATCCAAAAAAATGCATGGGGATTAGATTAATTGGGTAATTTAAATTGACGGTAGGTGTGAATATGAGTGTGAGTGGTTGTCTGTCTCTATGTGTCCTGTGATGAACTGGAGACTTTTCCAGGGTGTATCCGGCTGGTATAGGCTCCAGCCCCCCCGCGACACTATGTGAGAATAAGTGGTAGAAAATGGATGGATGGATAAATACATTTCAAGATAAAGCTACAGTGGTACCATCTCCATCCCATCATATATTTATATTTGTTATGATGTGCTGGAAGTGCTGGAACAGATAAGATAAGGTCATCCTTTGTTAGCCCCGCAAGCGGAAAGATTCGCAACAACAGATTTCAAAAACAGATTCTAGCAATAACCTTTTACGAAATGTGTGAACAAGCTACTTATTCAGGTTGAAATTCTACGGTTCTTGGGAGATTTGTACATTTATCCCCTGATGCACATGTAACCTCACTAAAACTACAGCGCCTCATATGTGATTCTGCTTCCTAAATCACATCCTCACTGCCTTGCCTCCCAAATAACAAACATTCCCTAAATGTTCAGTCCACACCGCATTAGCCAGTTTGACATTTCATACCCTGTATGTGGCTACAGAGTAAAGACCACTCAACTGTGGCCACATTAGAAAAGTGTGCAAAAGTTGTGCAAAGTTCAGTGTTCACAAAAATACAGAAAAATAACTTTGTGTTGTCCCAATTCTGTTTAACCACAGAATTAACATACCCTGATGCTTCCAGCACCTTAGACATGTCATAAGCTTGTTGACTGTTGATTAATTAACCATTAGCAAAGGGTGTGGGTGTTAGGTTTATGCTCAGAGAGAGTTGATCCTTGTCCTGTGGCTTGGATGGTTTCCAAATCTGGCACCAGCATTGGATCAAGTCATTCTGCTAACTGGGATTTATTTGGCTCCACAACACCTGTGTCAGACATGTATCCTGACCCAGCCATTTTGTGTCCTCACATGCTCCGGCCCTTCACAGTGAGCTGGTTTGTTGTTCATAAACCAGCAGTGTGGAAATCCTAAATCAGAAAATTAGAAACAGTTGATCCATTAAATCTAGAGGAATTAGTATTTGTGGCATTGTTGCAAGGACATAATTACCATGCATGGTAACAGAGCACATACTGGCTATTCAAACTATTGTGCAAAGACGGTAGGACACCTCAGTTGAACACACACGCGCATTCAAGCAGTAATGTGGTTGCAGATGTAGAGGAATTGCATTTATGTATTGTAAAGTAGAACACTGATCCTGTCACAATACAATGATTTAAAACAATAAAGACAATTTTCAAAGTGGCAGAATGCACCCAGCGAAATGACAGAGGACTGTAGGTGTGACTGTCGTGCACAACACTGTCCATGTGTTGTAAAACTAAATAAAAAGGTCAAAGGCAGCAGGACAGCAGTCTGTAAAAAAGATGTTGGTCAAGGTAAAAACTACCATGTTGCACAACAGCAATGTAGCAAAAATGAGATTCTACAAGATATTTAAGTCAGAGAAAAGCTGACCTACATTATGCACACACATACAGTACAGCTTTATTGGGAATGATAAAAAAGCATAAACATACACAAGTTCATCTCCAATAAATACATGCCAACATTTTCAAATGTCATGTGTCTAACATTACAGAGTGCATCTCCACCCAGATCCTGAAAGCATGTGCTGGGCAGCTTGGAAATGTCCTGCCTCGTGGTAACATTCTGTCTTTACCCTTTGCTCCAGTTTGTAATGTTTCTGTAGGATATCCTGCCTGAGGGAGGACCAGCCTGTTGCACTTACATCAGTCATCATGGGATTCTGGTCTAAACCCACATAGACGGACTTCCCCCTGGGCAGTCTATAGCCTATAGTATGCAGTATATATATATATATATATATATATATATATATATATATATATATATATATGAATAGTGCACATTATTATTATACGATATTATATTGCATAAAAGTCTCTTCATCCCAAGAGAAGACGCCTGAATACCACCACAATGTGCAGCTGAAAGACACTTCCTCCACTCATCTCAGCACTGTGGACACCAAGGACTGTAAGCTAAGCTCAAGCCATTACTCTGTGATCACACATAACTGTGAGGCTCACTCAGCACAGACCCACTTTCATCATCTTCAGATCGACACCAAATCCATCATTGTGGTTGCTTGCCAAGTTTTCATAAAAAAGGACAAAAGACACAGAATTTTTCTGGTGTTAATACTTCCATCACAATGTAAGTAGCTGTGTTTGATGAACTCGAGGGAGCACAAGACACACATGGAGTTACTGGTGTTACTGAAATAAAACAAATACAAGATTGGAAATTAACAAGAAATGAAGCAAGTGAGAAACACAATTAGGAGTCCATATTTACCTTCTGGAAAACATTACCAGAACATTATTTCCAGAGCCTACGGGATCAGGACACAACATGTCCTCACTGCTATCAGACTGTTAAATTTAACCAAATATCACTGTGCTATTTTTACCCATTTGTTTTTACCTATAGTAATGCTTTCTCTTTTTTCTGTATTGACTGTTTTTGATTATTTGGTACAGTTTGGAACATTAATGTGTACTGTCTTGTGCTGTCGTGTGGTGCTCTTTGAATTAAATTATACTAAATTTAATTACACAATTCTATTCCATTTTATTGTACTGTGAGTGTATACACACACACACACACACACACACACACACACATATTCTGAGAATATAGTAAACGTGAAACTATTTACTATTAACATAGATAAATATTGAAAAAAGTACAAGTATAAGTGCAGAATTTTTACCCTTGGTAACAGGCTTAGTAATATCAGTGGTGGCAATAAAATAATCAGTGAAGTAATGAGGGTTGTCATAACATCCTTTCATTCTCATGACATTAATAATAAAACTTCCTGGACTCCTATAGTTCGTAGACTTCATAAAGCACAAAAATAACAGGGCTTATTGAAAACAGGGATTACAGCTGCAACATGATCCAGCTCTCACTTTTAATGATGCATTGAGACTGACTGTGATCTTTCATTCAAAGAGAGAAATCTGAAACCACGTACCATTTTCCTCCAGGGGCTTGTTGGGAGCTAAAGTGTGGCGCTCTGACTATCCACGAGGATTACCCTAAGTCCCTCTAGTTCCCTCTTCTGGAAGGACGAGGGGCAACATGGCCACTGTTCACTTATTACTATACTGAACAAGCAGACATGGGTCCTTGGGCTACAACTACACCACAGTGTCACAGAGGAAGTCAGTCCAGTCCCTGGCAATGAAAGTGCTGCTATGCAACCAGCTGAGCTAGTTCCCAGAAATCACACCAATGTGGCGCCAACATTGTTCCTCAACAGCACAGGACAGACACATAATAAGAGATAATATACTAGATTTCCTAAACTAACCTGATTCTTTCAAACCAGTTAACTGGAGCTTGAATAACACTTCACATCTGGGTAATTATTGGTGCTTTGGCACACCCAATAAAAGATGCTGTGTCGGGTGTGTACAATGTACAAACCAGCTAACCCTGGTACAATTTTTTACTCATGACCACTGAGCAGGGCTGAGAAGCACCAAGGTATTTTTTGTGAAACTAAATAGTTATAGTGGTTTTACTCCACTATATTTCAGAGTATATTTATAGTCATATATATAGTTCCAAAATGAACTGGCTACAGCATCACAGTAAAAACAATAAAACATAAAAACACATAAAAACACTTTAAAGTTACAAACTGTACCAAACAATTAGTGAATACAGAAAAAACAGACATTTTAATACAAATGGGTAAAAACAGCACAATGATATTTGGGTATAAATTTAATAGTCTGATAGCAGTGAGGACAAGCGCTGTCCTTATCCCGTAGGCTCTGGAAATAATGCTCTAAGGTAAAGACTGACTGCTAATTATACTTCTCGTGAATGCGTGAACAAGACTGTCTTACTCTTGGGAGACAAAAATGCATGCTTAAGCGTCCCCTGGTTAAAACATGACAAAATGCCTTTTTGGGTAGCAAAAACACACTCTTAAGTGCCCTCTTCAGCGGTGAGAACACATTGTAGGTGCCCTTTATTTCTTGTCACCCCTGCCCTTCAAAAATTTTATGTACGCCACTGTTCAGTGCTTCCCCTACCAAGTAACTGTCATGTTGTTCTTTTCACAAATATGGGAATGATAGTCAAAATATCATGAAAATGCTAAACAGTTTCAAAATGAAGGGGTGAAACAGTAACATTTGTTTTCATGTGGCTCAAAATCCCTGCATACTTCATTCATCTACGCATGATAATAATAAAAAAAACTATATAGGATTCAAACCTTTATTTTGAAAAGAGAGCTTTTACTTTGGGGTGCTGAAATCGGATAAGGAGCTCAGCTAGCTAGCAGCTAGCAGACGTTATTGAAAGTCACAGACGTGAGCATCAAACCCTCAGTAATTTCTTTGATAACACATATCGGTAGGCTCGGTTAAACCAAACGTCGTCGATTGTCTGCACCTGTAGATGGATGTGTTCGTTAATAACAAGCTAGCTTTGATTTAACACGTCTTTGCTGCTGCTTCTCAGACAGCGAGTTTAACGGTTAGCTGATCGGAGTTAGCTAGGTTAGCTACTGCTTGCTAACAGACGATACCAAAACACGGAGTTGTTGACATTCTAGTTATGGGTTCAGCGTCTTTAATGTAGTGTTTTCTGAATATGTGTAAGAAAATACATCAGTAATACCGCTGATAGTTGCCTATAAGTACAGTTCTGCCTTGCAGGCGGGTATAGTTGGTCCCATGGTGTAATGGTTAGCACTCTGGACTTTGAATCCAGCGATCCGAGTTCAAATCTCGGTGGGACCTCGTCCTTTTAAACAGTTACTGTCACCTAATAGAAATAATGTTTCTAAAGCGTGCTTATTTCAAGGTGATACATAAGTGCCAACCCTGAGTGTGAGGGAGAGACCCTTCGACATTAATCAACGCAACAATAAAGGTGGCAACTATATGATCTGGACTATAGACAAGCAAAATATCATAAAACACATTTCACAATGAATTCTTCAAATAATGAGGCATTTGCGTTTGTCTCAATTTTATTACTCAAATATCCTGTCGAATGTGACATATGCCATTCTTATCAGAGGCCTTAAATATATTACTTCTTTTACATAAAAATCCATTATGAAAAATAATAATTGTGCTGAAGTCATCTAAATACTGTATCATTGTAAAGAAAACACAAATACCAAACAAGAAACGTATTGATAAAAAAAAAAAAAAACTTTCAAAATATCTCTTACACAATAATGAAGTCTTTGGCTTAAAGTGATATCCCATGCCATGAATATTGGTTAGTGAAATATGGAAATAAACAAGGCCAAGACTAATGCGTGATAGTGAGAGACTTTTCTGGTCCAGATTTTTTTTTTTTATAAATACCATACCCTGTATTTTGTTATGCGAGAGCATCCTTGACATGACATTTTGAATTACTCAAAAATGTCCTTGTGGGCTTTTTATTATTTGCAGCTGTAGAAATGTTATAAATATTAAGGCCCTGCCCAAGATCTTTTACTCTTTTTTGTTAAATTTAGTTGTGTACTCTGTTTTAAGGTTGACTTTTACTTGCATATGTACTGTAGTTAGTTGCCAGATAAATTTTTGTTAAATCTCTGTGCTTCAAACTGTTGACAGGTTGAGTATAATATGCATGTACATCTGTGGTTGTCACTTGAACAAAAATGCACATTTAATGGTATAGTTGCATTGAGAACAAAATGTTTAGAAAAATATGCATGTCACCACTGAAATGTAGCCAGAGACACTCAAAATATGTCATCTTTTTTTCACATTGCATGTGGACCAACATGACATTTATGTCACTTCACACCTTAAAACGTCTCACCGGCTCTTACATTTTACTAGTTGTTGAAACCATTTTCTTGAACTTAATGGAAATAACAGTGCAGTACATGGATTGTCACTTATACAGCTTGTGAACTCTGTTGTGCATTATGTGAACTGTTCTAAACAGAAGTACAAATATAATAATAATAAAATGTATCAAAAAACCCACTCATTTCAATCTCATTTGGCAAAGATTACCAAAATTCAGAGGTCAATCTTTGGCTTATCAAATTATTTCTCCGTGACTGTTTGCTTTCTAAACTGACGTATAAACTATTTTTAGTCACACGCACACTTCATTAAAAGTCATATTAACATCTGGCCGTAGAACGCCAGTAGTCCAGAGTCTCATCTGCGTAGCTGTGGACCCAGCATGACTTTGTTAATGAAGTTGACAATGGCCACCGCCGGCTGCTCGGGATCCATCTCTGCAAACAGGTGACACACGTTCTCCGTAACGCTGCCAGTCCGTCTCGCCACAAAGCCAAACATCCTGCAGCAAAACAGGAGACATCAGCTGTCAAAAGATGACGGATAGATGATAATATCTGACACCAAATGAAACAGAATTTTGTGTCAAGAAGCCAGAGTAACATCCGTGACTGTGATTAACTGCCATGCAAAGTTGCACATTATACCAGTCCTTAATATAACCTGCCAAGAAAACACAGTGAAGCAAGCACTTACTTGCTTGACGTGCAATCAGAATTAGTCCACCTGAAGCACGGGCACACAAATGGAGACACAAAATGTAGGAAAACATGAAAAACAAAAGACATGGAGATTGTTTTACAAAGAGTAGGCAGTGAGTAGCAATCTACTTCCACCTCTCTGAGTAAAAAAGCAAATCATAGAGAACTTATATTTACAAAATATAAGTCAATACAGGAAGTATTTGTGCAGCAGTAGCAAGCATGCAGACATTACTGCCTTCATTTTATACAGCAGTAACATGTGCAAGCACATCTAGTTTTTTATTATCATATAATGTAATATTATATGATATTATTATAATGTATTGCAGTGACCCACCTCTGGTCTTGTGGGTTGAGACTGCTGAAAGTCACACTGTTGATTGGGTAGTGCCTCCTGAAAAATAGCCTTTGTACACACAAACAATATTATTTCTCATTTTGTACATACTGTGCCAGAACACCTAAAACATAAACTGACTAGAAATGTCATAATATTGCTAAGAAATAGGATCACCGTGGAGATTTACCTTCTTTTGCTGTCGGTTAGAGTGATGCCCTGAGCAGACACTTTAAAATGGACCACTGTTGCTACTGGACGTGGACTCAGGGCCAAAGTACACTTGGTTGCCTTTGAGATCGCCTCGGGGCCCGTCAACGACTCGGTTTCCACGGAGTTCAGGTAGAGCACGTTGCAAGCTTGTTTATGATAGAGATGAGAAAATATGGATTAACATAAACATTCATGCTTTTATTGCTTGGTACTTAAAGAACAAGGCTTGAGCAGTCTCTGCTGATCAAAAGTAGGAACTGCAACCATAGCACTGCGTGTGATTGGTCCTTGAAGAACCTTCATTTGACAACAGAACCACCAAAAAAAACCAATACCTGCTCCTTGTTTGAGGAGGTCAGCCGCTGTGCTGGTGTTTGTTGCACTCTGAACCTCGTGAAGCTCCCCAACCAGATCTGAAACATCAAGATACATAACATTCATCTAAATTATTGAGCATTCAGTCTGTGGCTGTTGTATTAACGTGCTATTCTTTGAAGCATTTAATTGTTTTCTCTTGATAAATACATATGAAAGAGGAGGAGGAATTAATGATTTTACCTTTTTCTGGGATGCGAAGGGCACATGGCAGAGAGATGGGAGTAATTGAATGTTGGTAAACTAGGGCAGATAAACTTCCTGAGACAAAGACAGAATGAGACAGATTATGATTATTACAGATTAGAAGTTTTAGAAATTAGAAAAGGAAAATGACAGGGAACAGGGGAAGAAGTAAATAAAATCTCTTTTAGGATTTCAGGTAAAACACATTCAGTTTCATACATAAGTAAATATGTAATTATCTCCCCCATAACTGACCGAAGTAGGACTCGTTCTGACAGCCCTTGATCTTAACTCCCTTTGGCCCAGTCTCGATGAGGAAGTGTCTCACCAGCTGTTCCAGAGGATCTCCTGGGAGAGAGCAGATGAGTGAGGATGATAAATAAGGCAGAGTGTCTCGCTGCAGAGCATATTCTATGAGGGTACATGAAGAAAAGCACAAAAAATTAAGATGCATGTAGACTTAGCAAAACCATAATGTCACTGTCTTGTTTGATCACAACAGCGTGCCGTTTGTGTTTTTCATTTCATGAAAATAAATCTCAATGAAGACATGCTGTACTTGCAGCAAAAACAGATACAGAAGAATAAATAGGAGTGGTTAACAAATATCCCTAAGTATTATTAGTTTTGGTAACTGTCATAGGGCAAAAGGCAGGGTACACCCTGGACAAGTCGCCAGTTCGTCACATGGCACATGAACCCACGCAGACACACAAACTCCGCACAGAAAGGCCCTGGGCCAGGAATCAAACCCGGTACCTTCTTGCTGCGAGGCGACAGTGCTAACCACTGCACCGTGCCACCCCAATTTGGCACCTGGGCCTTAAATTTGCTATATGTATGTATGAAATGTTCCTCATTAATACCTGAATGTATGCATATTAACAATTTAAGGATAATCACATATTAGTTGGGTCAGAAACTACTAATAAGTACTCAAACTACATGGATTTGAAGTTTTCTGTGGCCTTGTACAGGCACAGGTTTACTGGCAAACCCATCAGATGTCAAAGCTAGGCTATCTACATTAATGAGTACATAACACAGAGAATGATATGACTTGATTGGTGGAGAGACAAACACTGGGCCTTCATCACAGCAGGGTTGTCATGGTAGCAAAGGTAGAGGTGTCATGTGAGGATCATGGATACCTTTGCTGCCAGTCATGTTGGCATTTGGAGGAGGGGTGGCCACCTTGAGGGCCAGACCATAGGCCCCCTGGAAGGAGTTACTGTCTCTGATGAGGAACGTTCCTGGTCCCTTGTCCTTCAGAACAGCTATGGCTACAGTAGAGGAGACACATTAGAGTATATGTGTTAAAGTGTATAATAAGAGACACAAACTGACAATAGATGGGTTACACGTATGAGGTGCTGTTTCTGGTGTTATGTATGACTCATTTAATAAGATTATTTGGTGACAATGAATGCAAACATGGCATGATCCTCACCTTGGTCTCTGGAGATGCCTGGTTTGTACCAGTACTTGGAGCTGTCCTGGACAAACTTAGCATTGACTCTGACCTCTGCCTCCTCCCTGCTGCTGTGCTGAGAAGAGCCCCGTCTCTGCTCTCCCACAGAGGGGGAGAAAGTCACATGGTGCGTGGGGGAAGGAGCTGAGGAGGCTTGGAGAAGAGAGTTGTGTCCGTTTAGGAATACTGGTGTGGACGAAAGCCGTTTCTTCTCGGGTAGTGGCGGCTGGATGGCAGGGATGGTGACTGCAGTGTACCCAGTGTATGGTACATGAGGCACGTTTAGCAATGGGTAGTAATAGGACGCTAAGGGGAAAGTTGGTGTGTGATATCCGTCGGGTACAGGCGACGGTGGTTTGGTGTCGGTTGAGCTGTCTCTGTCTGGAGTCAGTCTTTGTCCTGCTGTGTCTGTAGCTGGTGTAGAGCGCTGGGGAGAGGACTGGAGGTCTGGGGAGCCAATAGGAGAATTTGGGGAAGTGGTGGAAGGGCTAGAGTTAAGACTAGTAGAGGGGTTCATGGATACTCCTGCGCTGCTGTCAGATGGGGTATCACTAGGAAGGGCAGAGCCATTGAGTTGCACTTGAACTGGGGTGATGATGACAGTGGCGTAGTTTGAAGCCTGTAACTGGTTAGATCCTTCCGCACTTCCTGTTATCTTAGCTGATCCAAGCTTCCCATCAGAGCTCAAACTCTGCTCACTTGACGGTTCTCTGGAGTTTATGGATATGTTAGAACTGGTTTGTGCTTCTCTTGGTGCTGGTGTGACAGCTGTGCTATTTGTGCCGGACACCAGATGTTTAGAGGTTTCTCGGCTTTGAGGAGAGCTGTCAGCAGTTACACTATGGAAAAGACAAAATATGGAAAAAAAGTAAGATTATCACTGATAATTCTGCATCAATGTAATTTTATTTTTAGCTATAGCAGATTCACCCACCTGTCTTCTGTGTGCGAGGGGCTGCTGCTGCCAATGATTGTGTAGTCATGATCTGAGTCCAGTCCAGGGGTGCTTGATGGTCCATTAGAGCCAGATTTATCCTCTGAAACCTGAGATATGCCATCCCCCACACCAGCCTGGGTCTGTTGCACTTTGAGATAAAACAAAATGTATCAAGCATGCTATTTCAATGTAAAATCAAACAACCCCCACTGCATCCATGCACCCATCCAGTCACCTTTATGATGCTCAGCATGCTGCCGGTCTCTAGAGCCAGAGGAAGTCTCGGGCAGCCTGCCTCGCCCCGGAGAGGGACTACAAGCAGGCAGAGGTGAGGCCGATTCAGAGTGGTACCCTGAGGCATAGCCGCGGCTCTCGTGGCTCTCAGCTGGGGATGACTGATAAGGAGAGCAGGGGCAGGAGTGGCGGGGCTGTGGAGGGGTGTTGTACCCACTGCTGGCTCCATCCCGCACATCCATCAGAGACTGGGGGCTGGGGTAGCCCTGATGATGTCCGATGGCATATCTAGGCTCTGGGTTTGGACTCTGATCCAAAGTGGAGTGGCAGATTGGAAATCCTGGCATGGGTGATTTGCACTGCCAGAACTCTGCCTCTCTCGCCACCTCCCATGGATTTTCACTCTCCCAAAGTGGAGGCGCCTCTCTTGTTCGTTGCACCCCTGCCCCTTGGGACCAGTGTGGGCATTCTGATTGGTCTGGATGCAACGGGTGGAATGCGCTCGCCGTGGCTGATTGGTGCTCTCGCCTGCTGGAGCAGTCGCGACAGGGACACCCGGTGGATGGTGTTGGAGAGCTAAAGAACATTTCCCTGTAGGGGCTCGAAGGCAAGGACTGATGGGAGAGATGAGAGGCTGGGTTATGGCTGGAGTAATGGAGGAGGTGACACTCCTCCCCAGTGCAGAGTCTGTTTAAGGCTGGGAGGGTGTGGCTGTGTGGGTGGGTGTGTTCAGGGGTGGAGTAGGAGCAGCATGGCCTCAGGAGACAGGGCAGGGGTGGTGGTGGACGTTCCCATGGTAACTCCGGTAAAGGATGGGTGCTATGTCGATGACAGAGTTCCATATGAGTTGAATGAGGAGGCGGGGACACAGATTTGGACGGCAAGGCTGGCAGAGTTTGGCTTTTTGGATTCTTTTTAATGCTGTTGTAACGTCCAGGACAACGACCTTCAGAGAGGCAGGGCTCCCGTTCCCTCTCCCATCCACCATCGCCACACTTTGCACCTGCTCGAGCGCAACACGAATGCTCCCGCCTCAAGCCCCCAGGACTCGACAGGTCTCCGTCATCCAAAATCGCTGTCTCTCTATCCTTCTCTTTGACTCTTCTATCCTCATTTACTCCATCTACTACTCCATCTCCTCTGCCCAGAGCACAGTCAGTGTTTTCTCTTTGCATGCGGTTTGTGGTTGGAGAGGTGCCTTCCAGGTGATCAGAGGAGTGGCCAGAGTCAGAGGTGTAGCTGAGAGGTTGGGGCTGACTGTGAGTTTGAGGCTTGACTGTTGGGCTGCTAGTGAGGCATCCGTTGGGTGACGCTACCGAGGCAGTCGAGCCCGGCCCACGGCGTTTCCTCACCTGGGCGTACAGGCTGCCGTCCAGAGGGCCCCTCGTATGGGCGATATCTGTTGAAACAGGGAGTTTGACATGATGTTTCACTCTGTTTCTGTCAAGCGTACTCCTCATAACTGTGTGTGTTTCTTACTTTCAATGCTGTCTTGGTGGTGCAGGTTGAAGTTATCATAAGAATCCCATCTGACCACAGGGTCTGAGATGTTGTAGTCCACTTTGATGGAGGTGTCATTCTTACGGTATTCTCGACCTTTGAAAGCAGACGTTTCGGTATGAAGCATATGAGAATATAATACAAAAGAGAAGTTGTAACAAACACACAGCTGATAATTTCACCTTTCATTTTTTCAGGCCCGCTGGAGAAGATAAACTCGACTGTAGCATCTGGAGGGAACCTGTCATCTACAGACAGACGAACATAAAGGATGTGACTAAAATAACCAGGCTGGAACTACAGAGACTGAGGAAAACATTCGCAAGAAAGAACTCTTATTCTGTGAAGTGGAAACACCAAAGTTAATAAGTAATAATAAACAAAGTGTAACAGAATTGTATCTGAAATGAGTTTTCTTCTTTCCTTTCATGCATGAGTGGGTAATATTATTTATCCACTGTGTGCGTGCGGCAGCATGAAGCACTTAGAACTGCCATGAGACTGCTGCTTATTGAGCCACGTACAAGCATTTCTGATCCATTTAAACTGACACTGTCATTTGATATTTGTCTCAAACAACACACAAACACCACAATGCACTGAAACATAACAGGTTCTTGAATTATACAGCTGTGTAAACCTTTTCAAGGAATAAATACACAGAAGGAAGTTTCCTCTTGTTCATTCATAGCTCAGTAAAGCACTAGTGTAGTTTAAACAACCTCCCTTCGTTCATTCTATGCATTTCCTAAGAAAACACTGCGTCTCTGTTTTTTATACCCGTGCAGGCCAGGTCCAGTTCAGTCTTGCCAAACCACAGCTGGGCTCCGTGGACGGTGCATGTGTGGAACTGGACTCTGAACACCACCTCCCTCTCTGCTGCATGACTCCGCCGGTGGTAGCACTTCACCTGCAGAGAAGCATGCAGGTAAGAGGGCGATGTACAAATACAAAAAGGCTTGTTTTCCAAAAAGTGTGTATCGAAAAGCCTGACAAATCAAACTGCTTTATTTATTAGATTTATTTATAATTTAACCAGATCATACTATACGTATCTTGGAGTGTGTTGCTACTGTTGCAACTGAGTAAAAAAAAAAGTACCTTTATGTCTTTCTAGGTCACTGAGAGCTATGAATGTTTTTACACTCTCAAAGAGACATGCAAGACAGTGTAAGAAATAGACATAGTAATATATCGCAATAGTTTTCCTTCTGCTATAATATCCATTTTTAATTATATATATCTATATATATGCATATGTAATTTCTCAGCGATCTATGTAGAATATATTGCAATATCACAATATCACAATAATATATCGTATCATACATATCGAAGTCCTAAGCGTACAGCTTCATTGAAGTGTAAAATAATCAAGCGCTTTTCACAGCAAAAGTTACAAAAGTGCATCAAAGGAAACAATTGAGAAAATCAATTGGGGTCTTGATAGTCGTTACAGTGATGTATTCTCCTGTACTATATGTGCAGATATGTATATTTAAATCAGAGGAAGGATTCCAGTGAGTGACATACAGTGCAAAACAAGCTATTTCTCACCATAACATCCCCTTTTAATAAAAGCGCAGGCTCCATAGTTACACACAGCTTCCTTGCCCTGGAGCTCTGGGGATCACTGGACACACAGAATAAAAATAAAATAAATCCTGACACACCCGCTGTAATACACATAAAACCAGTCAAAACATGTCTCAGTTGGGTAAAACAGTGGTAAACAGCATTAACTTTAACATAAGCACAGACCAGCCGACACCTAAACACAGACAGCAGCCTGTATAGACAACATCTGTCAGTTGGATGTGAAGGAAAGGAGTCTGCCTGCAGGAGGTGAGCTGAAAAAAAAAAAACTGTACTTACAAGACGCCTGAAGTGTAGACGAGCTGCAGAGACTGGTAGATTTTCAGGAATGGATAAAAACCTGCAGATATGGAAAGAAGTTTAGGAGACAAAGTGTAAAGAGGGGGAAGGTTTGCACACAAAGGCTTTATTCTTTTCCCCGTTTAGCATCTGTGAGTTTTATACAATATTAGCTGACGTAAAACTGACCTCCTCCCGCCTGGAAGTTTGGTAGCGATGGAATGAGGATCTGGTGGAGGAACAGAGGACTGCTGTTCATTTTGATGGTTCCTGACAGCAACCCACCAAAGTAGTAGATGTACCTGAGGAAGAGTGGTGAGGAAACAGTGATGAGGGCAGGGAGCGAATGAGGCGATGACAGCAGCAGAACAAGCGATATGTGGCAGAGATGTGGAGCGTAGGGTGTCCCACCTGTTCTGAGACGGCTGTAAAGAAGAGGACACTTTGTCCTCACAGAACTTTCTCATTGCCAGAGTGGTGAGAGCCTGGTCCGCTCTGTGGACACAACCAGAGGGGCGTTAATACTTCAGTACAGTGTGTGAGAGGGAAAATTAGGAGGCTAGAGTGTGTCTTCTGGAGGTAGTGAGGTCTATGCATAGAGTAAATCATTCAAGTCATTGAAATGACTTTACTTCCCAATTTGACATGATTCTATGAAAGGCATTTTGGAGGGTTCCATTCTCTCTGGTTAGAGCTTGCCAAGTAACTTTTTAAGAAATCATTCAAGTACTTATACGTTTGTGATTGTAAACTAAACACTTTTAGGTTTTGGGCTGTTTTGGGCACAAAACTAAGCTATTCAAATATGTAAAATCTGGGAAGCTGTGGCATTTGTCACTATTTTCTGACAATATAGACTAAATTAACTCTTTCAGTGCCATTGATGCATTTCAACGTCATTTAGAATCCGACACTTGAATGCCATTGACGTAATAAGTGTTTTTTCGGCAGCGGGTCAGAGCATAAAGAGACAGTATACAACAGAAATCAAAGCAGGAAGTGGAGATGATCGAGATTAGAGAGCAAAATGGATGGATTCTGGACAAAAAGTGGTGATTTTGATGAAAGTGGCCTCTACTCTACCTTTGATAAAACAAGAATGGAACAAGGTAAAAACAAACATTTTTTTCTCTTCTTTCATTTGAGCTATTCGGTGTTTTCAGAGTCATAGTACAAAATATTCTGTGGGTCTTGAAATATGACTCAAAATGGCCATGCTGGCAATGCTGGCAATTTTAGAGGTAGGAATTGAAATGCAGCTTTGACGGCAGGTGTGAATTCCAAATGGAAAATCAATCTTTACAGACTGCTGCACGCATGTAATACTGATGCAGATTACCCAGCTGATATCTTGCTGTAGTGCATGTAGGCCGCCACAATGACCCCCGTCTTCCCTTTGTTTCCCTGTCAGGACACAGACCAGAGGGACGGTGGAATATATTTTCCCACTGTTTGAAATTTTTCACAGTAAACACAAGCAGATGTGGGTATGTGTTGCTCTGACCCTGCAGTGGAGGACCACCACATTGTGGGGGTCAGAGGTCAGCCAGGCCTCCATGGCTTTACAAACAGCACAAATCCTGTCCAGGGGTGGGGCGTGAACATCAGGCCAGCCGTAGTCCTGCACCTGAAGCACAGAGGAGGAAAGATGTTTCAAATGAGTCAAACCTGTCAGTTAACCTCGAAAACGAAGTGATCCTATCTGTCATCTTTAAGATGGAAATACTTGTACCTTTGGGTTAAGTCTGGTGATGTCATGCCTCTTTTCTGATAAATTCAGTAGCTGGAAAAGGCATAGATACATAAGACCAAAAAGATAAGTCCAAACTACAAATTGAGCAAGAAATACAGAAAAATAAATAAGATAAAAATACATTTAAAGGGAACAGTAGAAGGACTGAAATGGTAGTTAAAAGTTCCTCTCAAGAACAAATACAGACACAAATTCGCAAAACTGGATTAAGTTGTTTTAATAAAATATTCATAAACAAACACGGTCTCATCATTCCTCATCATTTTTTCCTTATGGTATCAGTTTTTGACCAACCAAGAACTTGTCCTGGTGCTTGGATTTCAGCATGGAGGCCACTTCCTGCAGGTTTCTGCGGTAACGCTGCTCCTCCAGGTCCGGCGGGAAGAAGACAGAAATGATCCTCTCCGTGATGTAGGTGAGGTCAAAGTCATAGCGGCGCTCCATCACATGCTCCATCACTTGTTCCACACTTTTACTCCTGGACATTAGGAGAGTTCATTATTTTAGTGCAGCCAAAACAGCCATTAGGCGATTAAAACAGTAAAAATCTAAGCTCCTCTATGCTTATTTTACTGCATATTTTATTTCTGTGTATCCATTTTCAATATCACGTCTTTTTCATTTGTTTGAAGTGTGATTTGTGCTTTCTGGTACCTCGGTAAGGAGCCTCGCTTCTTCTGTAGTGTAGATTTAGTGGAGCCGTGCTGAGAAACAAGGAAAAAATGAGTAAGTCCGCTGAAATGTTTGCATTACGTCATATATAAACTCCATGTACACACTCACCAGGTCTGGTGCTGAGGTACAGGTGGGAGTCACCTGAAAGGAAATGAACACATGGTTGGTTTTTGCAGCAGTCACACACACACACACACACACTGGGAATGAGGCAGCACATGCCAAGTCATGTGTTTGGTTTTAACTCTCTTGGTCCTGATCCAGCAGTGCAGATGAAGGGATGGAAGGATGAAGAGTGAAATTCATTCTCACTTCCATTTCTGTCATCTGCTGCAGATGTGGCTGTCAGCACTGATCTCACATGATGTCACACACACACACACACACACACACATTTCGCCGTCAAAGTGTTTTTTTGCAGCGGGTCGCCAATCGTGGTCTCCCGCAGCTTGTGAGTAATTTTGGGGCTTCTGGGAGATGTAGTCGGAGCATAAAGAGACAGTATACACCACAGAGATCAAAGCAGGAAGTGGAGACGATCGAGATTAGAGAGCAAAAGGGACGGATTCTGGCGTTTTTGGTGAAAGCAGCCTCTACTCTACCTCTGATAAAACATGAGTGGAACAAAGTAAAAACATTTTTTTCCCATGATGAAATAGAGAGTCTCTTCTTTCATTTGAGCTATTCAGTGTTTTCAGAGACATATGACTCAAAACGGACAAAATGCTGGCACAAGGTTTTATAAAATGGCTGGCACTCAAAGAGTTAAGAACTTCAGGACATTATATAACCGACTGGTGTTTATTGTTTTAAAGCAGTTTAAATAAAGAACTGCTCAGAGATACTCAATAAAAAATGAGTGATTTTACTCTTTGTGCCTCGTAAAGAAGAAGAAGTAGTAGAGGACAGAGAGGGGTAAAGTTTACTGGAGGATGTTTCTACATGTGGCGTGCAGTCCGTGTAGTCTGCTGGTGAGCCAACAGTCAATTAGTGAAACCACAAACACACGTATACACAGAGAAAGAAAGAGCGAGGGTAGCTGAGGTCATTCAAACAGGTTCCAGCCACCACTTCTGGGCTGTTTATTATGAGGCTAACCATTGACCCTGAAGTGATCAGCCAGTATATATCAGAGCATGTGTCACTTTCATGAGATGAAGTGAATACATCAAGTGATTAAAAACAACAGGAAATGCATGGCATGTCCTAATGAAGAGAAAATGAAGGGAATGACTTGAGCAAAGTGTTCAATTTTGCAGCACAACTCAGACTGTAATCCCTGACTGGTGACACCCTGTCACCTTTTGACCTTTCAACTATTCCACGAGATTGATTGACAGCTGAGCCGCCCTCTGTGGCTGTGTGCTGACAGGTGTCAGGCAACAGGTTAACCAGTCAAATGCCTGTAATCACAGTGATCTACAACTCAGAAAACAACTCATGTTGACACAACAAGTAACGTAGGACATTTCAATATTACTTTTTTTACACTGATGTCAAATACCATCTCTGCTTTAACTAAATGCTCATGTGAAGATGTTTGATAGGTCCATGTCATGCTGCATAACCAGCCTCATGCAGCTTCCCAGAGAGACGTTAACTCTTTGAGCGCCAAAGACGTATATGTATGTCAATGTGGTTTTTCGACAGCAGGCACAGGAGGGCGCTCTCACACAGCCTGTGAGTAATTTTGGGACTTCTGGGCTTGTAGTCGCAACATAAAGTGATGGTATTCACCACAGAGATCAAAGCAGGAAGTGGAGACGATGGTGATTAGAGAATAAGACAAACAGATTCTGGACAAAAAGTGGTGTTTTTGGTGAAAGTGTCCTCTACTCTACCTCTGATAAAACAAGAATGGAACAAGGTAAAAACAAACATTTTTTTCAAGATGAAATAGAGTCTCTTCTTCCATTTGAGCTACAGTGTTTTCAGAGTCTGTGGGTCTTGTAAACTCAAAATGGCCAAAAACGCTGGCACAAGGCACTTTCGGTTACAAAAAAAAGGGCTGGAGTTAAGTGCCCTCTTCAGTGGTGAGAACGTTTTTTTAGGTGCCCTTTTTCCTTTTTGCCCCTGCCCTTCAAAATGTCTATGCATGCCACTGTTTAGTGCTTCCCTTACCAATAACTGTCATGTTCTTCTTTTCACAAAAATAGGAATGATAGTCAAAAATGATTTAATGCTGATGTGACTTAACACAAATACTATATTTGACTTGTTGCTTATTGGCTAAATCTTGCAAAACAGCCATTAAAATCATTTGAGTCATTGTTGAATTCAGCATCGAGAATTATACTTAACAGAAAACAGCTTATCAAAATAAGAGCAGTGGCACCCAGGGGTGTTCCACGTGATGGTTAGGTTTCTGATGAAATAAGATGTTTTTTTTCCTTTTCATGACATAAACCCAAATGACGGCTTTCTTATTTTGGGACAAATATGCAGACAGGAGGTGGCATAAGACATTACAAAAAAAAGAAAAGACTGACAGGGAATTTAGCAGAGTGTGATGGGGAAAAAGGATGAAGATGCAAACAGACATGAGATCCAGGGAGGAGGAATGAAATGGAGAAGGGCATGCTGTAATTGGTTCCTGCATGGCAGAGAACAATAAACAAAATATTCAACTGTTGAACTGACGAGCAATGTCATCACATGATTATCATCATGCAGCTCATATTGGTTTCACTTTCCACCGCAGCATGAGAATGTTCTGTTTTTTCCAGAATGAAGAACAACAGATCACAAACATTTCGTAAAACCTATAGGAAATTCATGAACCCCGAGATTCAGCCACAGGGGAGAGCTCCTCTCTTAACAGATTTAATAATGGCGGTTAAGTGGATAAAGTGGTCGGCTCCAGGAAGGAACAGTAGGAGACACAACATGCACATGTGTACACATGTGTAAACACACACAGGAGAAGACCAGGGTTGAACTGACATGCAGCGCCGAGGCAGAGGAGGAAGACACCAGAGTCAACAGGAAGCAATTTGTGACAGGATGTCAGCGCTGGTCAGCCCAGGGTTGCCACGTGCACACCCAAATACACACACACACACACACACACACACACACACACACACACACACACAGAGTTATATACATGTGTTTCTGGTGGCTCTGCCAGCCTCAGGGTCTTTGTTAATGCATGTGGACTGTACGCCGGAGCCACTGGGAGCACAGCCATCTGGTTCAGTTTGTCCTGTTCATCAGCTACCATTTACTGAGGTGCCAATGACAGCTCTCAGTCCTGTCCTCAGGGACTCGCTGACTGGATGCCTGGTCTGTTCAGTGGCTCAGATAACTACGTTCATCAAGCGACACTTTTCATTCATTTATTAAAGCAAACAAACTGTAGCTCCAGCTACAAGTGTGAGAGAGTGCTGCTTTTCTCTTTCGATAATTTACCAGGGTTGGGATTAGGAGTGTCCCAGTATGACTTTTTCCACTTGCGGTACTATACCGATATTGCAGCCTTGAGTATTGTCCGATCCAGATATTGATCCGATACGATATCAGCACGAATCATCCAGACTTTATTACTTATTTTGTTTAATGGGATGTTTGAAAAGTGTTATTACTCAAACAAAGAGCAATAATCAACAACAGTATGTCTGACAAAAACTGACCCATTTATCATTAACGAATGGGTTATATCAATTTTACTTTAAACAACTTTAAACATAAGAATATTCTACAATAAAATGACTAAAAAATAAACTGGAATAATAACCTCAATCAATCCAATGAAAGCAAAAATACATTACATTGTTTTAAAGTACAAAATAACCAGCAGTTTAACTTAAACATCAGTATATTCTACAAGTGAATAGAATAAATCAGAAATAAATTGGAAGACCCTGAAAAATAACCTCAATAAATCCAATAAAAGCAGCACTGCTGGATAGAAGAACTGGACTAGAGTCTGGAATGGACTGCTGGCATTAAAGTGTTTATATCGGAGATTTTAGATGCAGACCGATATAATCCGATACTCATTTTTATATCCAATATCAACATCGGATCAGGACATCCCTAGATGGGACATAAGAAGTTATTATCTTAACTTAGCAAAGACTGGAAACAAGTAAACATGCAGGCTCTTTTCAGCACCTCTCACCAGTAACTTATTAACACTTTATATGTTAAAAAGTGTAGATAGAAAAGCAAAATACGTAGTACTTAGTAGTTCCCAAAATGTCTGACTAGACCATCTGTGATTGATTGGATTAATCAGCATTAAATTAAATCATCAGAGTGTATCCTGTGTTTCCTGGCTGCTAGCAACATAAAGCTTGAATCTTAACTCTTTGAATGCCAACAACGTATATTTACTTTCTTTAAAACAGAATGCTTGAGTGCCATAAACGTATATATACGTTTTCTTTTTTTGGCAGCAGGTGGCAAATCATAAACTCCCGCAGCCTGTGAGAAGTTTTGGGGCTTCTGGGGTTTGTAGTCGGGACATAAACAACAAGGTAAAAACAAACATTTTTTTCATGATGAAATAGAGAGTCTCTTCTTTTATTTGAGCTATTCAGTGTTTTCAGAGACATAGTACAAAATATTCTGTGGGTCTTGAAATATGACTCAAAACACTGGCACAAGGCACTTTTGGTTTTAAAAAAGGTCTGGCACTCAATGGGTTAAAAGCCGTCGCTGCCACATCTTGAACCATCACTCCTATTCCAAGAGAGGAAATCCAACACAGAGATGTGCCGAGAGAGCGGAGCAGGAGATAAATGTGAGTGTTTGAGACATGGGCGTCGCTGTGCCTTCCAGGAGCAGCGAGTTTCAATCTGACAGCCGGCTCTAAGCTGACATCACGCTCAGGAGAGGGAGAAGTGAGTAAGCCTTCCCGTTTGAAAGTGGAAAAGCAAAATAACCACGGCTTATTCCAAGTTCCATATTCTCACAAAAAGACACTGAAGGCCAACATCCACTGAAAGCTAAATAAAACTCTGAGGCTTTTTTGTTTTTTTTGTGCACAGACTGTTAACATTTCAACCAGAGCACCAGAGGGCAAATTTAGGAGTGGCTGTGATTATGAGGCTTTACATGAAAGCATGGCATCCCCTGTTTTTCTCCTCTCATTATCGCTCAGCTTTTCCTCCATTTTTCTCTCATCTTTGATCCCTCATTTCTGTGTTTCAGTCCTTCAACCCCCCTCTCCTGCTACCTCACACTCTGTCTCTCCCTTTACTTCCATTGCCGGGGGACAGGATGACCACAATCATCCCTGCCGTGAGATGCAAGTATGTGCTCCCCCTGAATAAACAACATCAGATGACACCTCGATAAGCATCACGCATAGCAGGGCCGGTCACAAAGTGGCCCCGGAGCAGAAGGGAACAAGAGGAAGCATGAATCAGAGAAAAAAAAAACCCAAACTGTCCAGGGAGAGGAGATATAGACAGAGCATAGAGAAGGCATCAAAAGGACAGGAAGGAGGACAGAGGAGAGACAAACAGAAAGCGAGAGGATGGGAGACAGATGTCAACAGCTGAACAAGCTGACACACTGCAGACAGATTTCACTGAGCTATTTTGATTGAGCTCCTTATTTTAGACCACATGTCCCTCAGATCATTTAAAGGCTCATTTTGTCTAATTGTCCATCACTCATCTCATAAATCCAATCACCTTTCTGGCAGCAGGACTGATGTTTTCAAGAGATGTGGTGATGGATCTGTACTCCAACTCTGTCAGTGTCAACAACTGTGTCTGCACTCAAAAAAAGCTAAACTGGGCGTTTACTACATTAATCTAAGTGTAACATGTAGCTTCTACCATATACAGTCATGTTTTGTGGTTAAACATTAAGTAATGGTATTTTAGCATGATGTGCAATAACTTAACATTGTGTAAATTCATTTATCTTGACAGAACCTAATGCATTTTGGGTAAGATAGCAAATTGCGTGTACAACTCCAGAGCAGAAGGTGGCAGTAGTGTGCGAACCGGGAGTTTTTTTTAGCTGAGAGTCGACAGTGTTCGTTGTGGAAGACGGTGAGATAAGTCCTTTACTTAACTTAAAATAAGTTTGACTTCAAAATAAACCACTGCACAGAAATGTCACATAACTTCATATTGTCCGCTCTATAATTTTGGACGATTAATTTCGTCACCGAATGTTTCCGTAGTGTGCTCACTGATCATAGCAGCATTAGCAGTAGCTAACCATAGCAGCATTAGTTGCTATGGTTAGCTACT
Organism: Synanceia verrucosa; assembly: GCA_029721515.1. Lineage (NCBI taxonomy): Eukaryota > Metazoa > Chordata > Actinopteri > Perciformes > Synanceiidae > Synanceia > Synanceia verrucosa. The sequence continues at coordinate 4,895,348 of CM056552.1, read as the reverse complement.
TAGCATTTGAATCGCTTGCTAAATTAACTTATTATAATTGGGTGGAAATACTTTTCATAATTTTTTTTATGTTCACCCAACAAATAACTATTATGTTTGATTTACCCCTCGTAATTGAGTGATAGTAACGCCAACACATTATGTTTATTTGATAATTTCACTGAACAAACTCACATTTATCCCAACCTACTGTCTTAATCCAACACATGAGAATCAAAAGCGAGTGACGCTGCAAATATTTTAAAGACGTGCACAAATAGGAGCTGTGTAATTCCTGGAATATCAAACAAGTCTTGCTGTGCACCTTTCACTTGGCTTTTACGTCCTCAGGAAATGAAAAGCAAATATAAACGTGTGTGTGTGTGTGTGTGTGTGTGTGTCTGCCATACTTAATTATTGATACGACGTATCGAGGCAATGCAGTAAAATGAAATCAACCATGATAATAATTTGTACACAGTGCATTGTGCAGGTGATGGTTATAAATAGCAACAATAATACGAACACCTTATTGTTACGCAGATGTTCATCTGACAGGATTTTCCAGCTTTCAGACGGAGATGCTGAGGCTAGAAAAACCCATCATTTCTAGCCTCAGCAAAAACCCATCATTTCTAGCCTCAGCATCTCCGTCTTAAAGCTGTTTCTTCCTCACCATTGCTGCGCTGCCGTGACACGTCGAGCTACCAGGACAGCATGTCCACCGGTCTCCCATGGCGAGACACAAACAGAAGAGGTTGGAAAACATGACACCTGTTGCCATGTTGCCGGGCCAATACATCAGCTGATATTACCACACTGCAGATATATCTGTAGCGTCACGAATGATGGCCAACAAGTAACAAGAGAGTTACTAACAGTTTGAAACCATTCCCAGATCCCTCCAGCATTGATTATAACTAATAAACAGATATATTATTTTCGTATTACACTAGCACATATTCTATGAAGCATCAGTGGCGTCATTAGGCCTATTGTAATTATTGTATTGCTGAAGCCCCCTTAAAATATTCTTAGACCTCCCTACATAATTTAGCGTTGGTTTATTTATTTTTTTTACAAAAAGTGCATACATATTCAATATAAAGTGGCCCTAATATGAGTTTAAATAAATAAATTAAATAATAATAATAAAAATAATAATGTAACTCCGTATTATTCATAAATCACTTAAATATGGTCACCCCCCTTGTGGATGGATTGTTGAAAAATGTACGCTAAAGTGCCCTCCTCTTTGGAGGCAAATTGCACACTAAATGCTCTCTGCTAAATTGCTACAAGCTAAACTGCCCTGTTGGCTGGTTAAAAAAAAATTTGGGGAGGCAAAAACCAAAAATGTGCCCTTTTTTCTTTTTGCTCCTGCCCTTCAAAAATCTTTGCACGCCACTGTATATATACACATATATAAGGCTATATATGTCGCCAATTAGCCTCACCTTGGGGCTATTATCCCCCTGGCGTCCTTAAAACCTAGTGACGTCCCTGTGAAGCATCATAATTACTCTATCAATTCATAAATCAGTGTGAGCTATTAGCAGAACAGCTGGTGTGTGTGAGCAGACGCTGCAGCCATCTGTATTTCACTACACAACATTAGGACCCATCAGATGATGTTAGGACAGCTGAGCGTGGGACACACACATTTGGACTCGGATTATTGTTCGTAGGCGATACACAAAGACATGTAGACACAGTGTTGAAGTGGACAGATACTGTGGGGAACTGCGTTATGACAGCAGCAAACACAAGTTACACATGAATGTGGATACAATTTAAAGTAAGAAAAGTTGTGCATACATGCTGGTGTATGCAGACACAAACAGACTAATCTAATCTATCCTCACAACAGTCTGGCACAGCTTCAGCATCCTTTTTATATATATGTACACACAGGGTTTAGAAACAACCTACACATACGCCAAACTACCTCATTAAAAAGTAAACCTTTCACTCTGGTTTTAAAAAATTAAAATCTGTGTATTTTTTTGTAGGTCACAGCAGGAGCCTCTGCTTCGTTTTCTGCACTTAATCACAGCAAATTAAATCCTCTTTCTGGGCAAAGCAAGAGCTGTGCAGCTCCTTAATGGAATAATGTGCACATGCATCACATGTCGCATTATCAGAGCAAACGCTGTGAAGAGGCTTTTAAGGTTTTCAGACAGTAGAAAAAGAGCAATATTGATATGAAAAGTCAAAAGTGATGCACTGATGAAATTCAACCCAGTGAATGAACGGATGAACTAACCTCAGTAAATACAGAGTGTGTCTTTACCTCTCAACAAGCAGCTCCAGTCTTTCCCTCTGCCTCTGAGCAGTCCTGTCTGCAGAGTGGGATACACCACCTCTCTCTCTCTCTTACAAACTCTCTGCTCTCTCTCCCTCCCTCCCTCTTTCACAGAACACACACTCCCACTGTGCCGGCAGCACAGGAAGCTTTCCCCTCTCTCTATGCCTGGGTCATATTCACAGAGACAGTAAAGCTCTGCACGTGTAGTCGCACACATATCAATATGCTACATGCACAAACTGGGCAGCCATGCATGGTGCTGACGTCCATTGACCTCTCCGGTGGCCTGAGGCTGAGAGAGACATGACCAGGGGCGTCACTAGGTTTTAAGGACAGGGGGGGCTTAGCCCACAGGTGAGGCTACTTTGGCTACACACATATTGAATTTGTCGGCACCTTTTTGGAAAAAAAATTTTCAGAAAAAAAAGAAGATATAGACTGTGCGATATTAATTCTCCCTTAATTATTAAGCATGGAACCTCTGTCTATCTGTTTGTCTGTCGCATAGCTGGAGGACCATGCACACCCAATTATCTTTACATTTGGTGGATATATTGTTGGGAATCAGGGGCGTCACTAGGTTTGAACGGTGAGGCTAATTTGGCTGTGTATATATATATCTATATATATCTATATATATATATATGTACGTATATACGTGTATATATCTGGCAGATATCTGTATATACAGCGTATCTGGCGTGTATCTGTGGCAGATATCTGGCGTGTATATACACGTATATACACGCGTATATACACGTATATATATGTATATATACCCTACAAGAAGGAGCACTACCGCAGGTCATTCATACCATCAGCAATAAAACTTTACAACATCAGCATCACTGGCTGATGTAAACACAATCTGGACTCATCTCCATCACTGTCATTGTCATTGTTGTCACTGTTAATTTGCACTAAAATTGCACTGCCACAATAATAATTGTGTTTTAATCAACAGTTTCATTTATACAAGTAAATATATATTTTTTATTCCATTGTATTTAGTTCTTTGTAAATGTATGTAAATATTTTATTCTATTCTATTTTATTATTATTACTATTATGTCATTACTGCTTTTTTCAGTATATATATCAAGTTCTCGCTACAAAAGCATGTTTTTGTCTCCAAAGAGGGCACTTTAGTGTGTTTTTGGCTTCAGCCCCCCTAAAATAGGCCTAGTGACGCCACTGGACATGACAACACAGAGGCAGAATTAGAAAAAAGATTGTTATGGAGATGGTGCTATGCTGATACTGATGAAAGCATTCGATTTAAAAAAGAGAGACCACAGAGAAGATGGGAGACGCTTTAACTGTGACGATAAAACATCAGCAAAGGGATGAAGGGTAAAAAGAGATGATGACAAGTGATGAAAGAAGTCAAACAAAAGAAAGGATGTTGACACATGAGAAGCACACATAGAAACATAGAGTGGGAGCATAGCGTGACATGAAGCAGGCGGCAGCCTTGACCCAATGTTCCCATTTATTTATGAATACCCCCAAACGGGACTGATAACACACAGTCTGCCTCCCCAGCTGCCTCTCACTTATTTGCGTCCACCCCCCCACCCTGTGATCACTCACTAGCAGGCATCTACGGCACTCTTGTTATTTTCTATATTTACCCGCTCAGACTTCTCCCATCCAGACTGATCATCGTCCCGCGTGACGATGTCCACTGATGTCCACTCTCGTCCACGGTGCCTGTCTCTCCTGCAGCCACCGAGAGTTGTTTTTGGCTATCGCCGTGGTGACCAGGAGTATGACAAAAATAATAATCCTCTTTTAATACTGCTAGGGCACAACAGCTGGTGGTTCCCAGTGGTTCTCTATTTCACTATGGGAGAGGAGGAGGAAGAGGGCAAACTTTCCCCCCCATGTCATAAATCTCACAGGATTTGAGGGCTGAGATATAAAGATGATGGCTGCTGTTTTTCCTGTTTTTGTGCTGCTGGACAGTGAGTTATAGCAAGGTCATGAACACGCTTGGTGGTGTTTGACACTGAGCTGTCGTGAGCAGAGGCAGCTACTGCTGCAGACTTGACATAAGCTGTGGACACAAACAGAGCTTCTCTCTTACAAACACGTCCACTTATAATCTTTGCATGGCAGTCTGATCCGTCCCTGTCTCCCCCTGTTTGATCGTTTAATAGCAGAGCGAACAACAACATCTCACTGGTGTCACCGCTGGTGTCATGTGAGAAAATGTTCTGCAATAGAGCGTCACTGTAGCATCATTTTCAGGCCATTTTTGGTATCTTTACTTAGATCTTATATTTCCATTTTCATAAGAGAATGCTTTTATGACTGCACATACAATGTGATGTACAATGACTGCAATATGGAAATTGGACTTAATTCACCCACTTTGAGTGTTAAAGATCAACTCTTTGAGTGCCATTGACGTATTTCGACGTCATTTAAAATCCAACACTTGAGTGCCATAGCTGTAATAAGATGTCAAAGTGTTTTTTTGGCAGCCAGTCGCTGATCCTGTGAGTAATTTTGGGGCTTCTGGGATTTGTAGTTGGAGCTTAAAGAGACGGTATACACCACAGGGATCAAAGCAGGAAGTGGAGACGATCGAGATTAGAGAACAAAACAAACAGAATCTGGACAAAAAGTGGTGGTTTTGGTGAAAGTGTCCTCTACTCTACCTCTGATAAAACAAGAATGGAACAAGGTAAAAACAAACAAACACATTTTTCATGGTGAAATACAGTTTCTTATTTCTTTTGAGCTATTCAGTGTTTTCAGAGACATAGCACAAAATATTCTGTGGGTCTTTAAATATGACTCAAAATGGGAAAAAATGCTGGAACAAAGGCTCTTTCTGTTTTATAAAATGGCTGGAACTCAATGAGTTAAATTGTATATTCAGTGGACTTACATACTTCCATACTATGTTTATTGTGTACTTCATGCAAAAAAGTAGCATCCAGTTGTCCTGAGCCAGTTCAGCTCTTTATTTAAGTTATTAATATGGTAAAAGCTACTTATGACCTCTGACCTCTGACCCCACCAAGACAGGCTAATGCCCACCTTCTGATCAGCCTAAGAGCACTTGTCACAGACAATGCTAATGTTATCAGAACTTTGAGTTAAACATTATTCTTTACATATTAAGCTGTATTAGAGAGTCACTGCCACTTCCAGGGTGTTCGAGGACTCTGTGGAGCTCCTGCTGTGCCATGTTAACACATGACTGAATAACTCATAGCAACCTGGCTGGTTGCAGTTCAGGGGGAGGTGGCCTTCTTTAACCAGACATCTAGGTCAGTGCACATGGCTTACTCCGTTTGAGAATCACACCACATTAACATCTGAACCTGTGACACAGGAGCACAGTTTGCTCAGGACAGGAGGAAGGTAAAGGGAGGAAACTTACCTTGGCTTCACACGTCTTGTGAACTGCAACCTTGCACTCTACACAGAAAGGAGAAGACGTGTTTTATTGTGACAGTGAGAGGCAGAGAGAGGACAGTCAGTGTGAGCTCATCTATGCCAGGTCGAGGTGTGGACACCAGCTGTGTGGCTTCCTAACGTCACACAGACGTGGACTCACCCTTGCAGAAAGCCCCGGGGTTGTCAATGCTCTGCTTGCACACGTCGCACATCCGTTTCCTCTTGAAGCTCTTCTCCGAGAAGACGTGACTCCCCACTTTGACGAGCTGCAGACGCAAAAGTTAAATGAATGGAGATGTGAAAACACATCGAACCTCACACATACAGATTCAGGCTAAAAGTCAAGGAATGTTTTTGTGCTTGTAACATGTTCACATGTGTCTCAAGGCTTTTTATCTCAGCGTTGGACGGTCTCCATCCCCTCTCTGGCTGCTGACAGTACATGTTAGCTGACTCAGTGACAGCAGGATGAGTGCTGATGTCCTACCTGCTGTACATTCAGTAAAACTGCTGTCATATCACGCTGCGTTTTGAGGCATCCTGTTGTCTCGTCTTTTAACTCGTCCTCATTCTGTCTCAGTCTTTGGAGCCGATAAGATGATGAAAAACAAGCATCTTTCTGTGCTGGTCCCACCTTTCATGTGCTGTATGGTCCCATTAGCCAAATGTAATTGATGTGGTGTCTTTGTTTTTTTTGAGTTTTTCTGTCTGTCCACACTGAAAACTTGGGGGTTTGCTTCATGACCTCTGACCTGAGCAAGCCCAAAGACAAAGGACGTGGCAACATATTCATTCATTCTAAAAGCTCATGATAACCATTTTCATCTAAACTCACTTACAACATGTCTTAAATTTGACTTAACTGAAAACCAAACCTCAATTTATACAACATAACCATAAATTATGTTGTTTGTTCATCAGTGTTGCTAATAGCTACTCCAATATCTCTGGATAATTGCTGCCATCTCTCTATTAATTCACATGTCTCTGCTTATCTTTATTAGTGTCAGTAATCAGGTAATATTCTGAAGTTGTTCTATGGTTTGCTAGAGGATTTTGGCTGCAACCTCATCATTTCAAAGGGATATTCACTCTAAAAGTGTCTGTTTTATTTAATCTGATCAGGTTACTCATATACTGATGCTTCTCTACGGAAATCTAAATGACTGAGTAAACTAAGGCTTTAACCTTAAAAAACAGTGAGGTTTGGTGCATTAAGAGCAAACAAATGAAGTGCACTGAGTCATAATCCAAGGGTTTCTTTTTTTTTTCATAAAGAAATACTCATATGTCCCAGTGAAAAGAAGCATAATGTTTATATAAAACTATTAGCGCTGTCCCAAAGCAATGCCTTGTGACAGCATATGAAGCACATTAAATCTTTCCTTGAGCAGAGAAGGAGGAGGTGCCTGGAAACATCGGGGTGGGGGGTGTATACACAAACAGCGTATACCTGCACACACTGGTGTTTCTTTTCCTGTTAAATGACTTGATGCATTTCTCTGGTCTTGAAAAAACATTTCTCAGCTCAGGCATTTTACTTTTTCCGATGCCTGGCTTTTTCCAAACAGGAGGGCCATTGAATTTAACTCTGGCAGGTGAAGGTGCACGAACACCGGTCTGCACTCACACCCTCTCAAACCCTTTTTATTGACTATATAACACCAGGGTCTCACTTCGCCCACCATCTTGAAGTGAAAATGGGAGCAAACTCATTCTATTAACCACAATGCACTGTAAAAACAGCCTCTCAAGAGTACGCCGCCTAAATCCTTCATGACTAGAAATGTGTAATTAATGATTTATGCAGCCCTTCCCTGAGCTTTGTGTGGTTACATAATCCGACCGTAAAAGCAGCTGATTCGCTCTGACTACACTTCACAACCTTCTGTGAGCCGAAAATGAAGTTACAAACGAAAGACGATGAACATAAAGCACAAATAATGAGCTCAAACCTACAATAACTGATACATTTGAGCTCATTTTAGGGCAAAGAAACTGTAAACACATCACTGACATGATCATAACATACTGTACATTAATATAGCAAACATGTTCGGGAACACAACAGTAACGTCAACATTTCTTTGAGGCTGTGTTCCTTTTAGCTCCATTTTTGGTCTCAGCCACCTCCTGAGGAAAATGTTTGGATCATCAGTTATAAAGTAAATTCACTGGTGCAATCATTTTTTTTTAATAATGTAATGATTATTGTTGTCTTACATAACAATACTCATATTACTCATACATATACTCAAATATATATTCAATATATATTAAAATTTGCATTTGTATATAAGACAAATTTTATGCTTATTTTACATTCTAGATTTATACACGTATTGTCATACTCATTTCTCATTTTATAATTATTTTATCCTTGTGCACTGAAAAAGGATGAAGCTCCACACTTTTGCTGTAGAATTGTATAATGATAATGAACTATTCTATTCAATAATCATTCATTCTCAAGTGGAAAAAAACAGTGTTTGTTTGATCACTGACCTGCACCGATCAGATGCTCACAGACATGGATGGGACACATTACATTATGCTCTATATATTGAGCTACGTTGGACTATTGACATTATGTCCTCTGCTGTTATGATGAATGGAAGCTGCTATAAACCGCTGAATGTGCTGAATCTGGGTCTCTGCATGTGTGTGAGGGATTTAGGAAGAGAGACGATAAGCTGGTGAACCTGACAAAAAGAGGGCATGTGAGGGGAGAAGAGAATCAGCATTCCCTCCAGCCATTTACATTTTAAATTTTATTACATAACTTGTGATTTTTGGAGCTTGAATCGATTGGACTTATGTAATGGTGCTGGATGTGTATCTGTGTCCCTCCATAAACCTGACCTGAGATCACCTGCAGGATAAACGTTCGTTGGGTCAGAGTCACAGCTCCAACTTTTTATCACAATTACGTTCTTTTCATGTATAATATTTCTTAACTTTTGAATGCCATTGACATAATAATACGTCAAAGTGTTTTTCGGCAGCGGGTCGCCGATCATGGTCTCCAGCAGCCTGTGAGTAATTTTGGGGCTTCTGGGAGATGTAGTCAGAGCATAAAGAGATGGTATACGGCACAAAGATCAAAACAGGAAGTGGAGACGATCAAGATTAGAGAGCAAAATAAACAGAATCTGGACAAAAAGTGGTGATTTTGGTGAAAGTGTCCTCTACTCTACCTCTGATAAAACAAGAATGGAACAAGGTAAAAACAAACATTTTTTTTCATGATGAAATAGAGAGTCTCTTCTTTCATTTGAGCTATTCAGTGTTTTCAGAGTCATAGCACAAAATATTCTGTGGGTCTAGAAATATGACTCAAAATGGGCAAAAAACGCTGGAACAAGTTTATGTTTTATAAAACAGCTGGCACTGGATGACTGAAAAGCAACATATAATCTGGAAAATACAATATAGAGAACTGAAATGTCAATATTACATGTATTAGGCTGTATGAGTAACACAGTAACATTCAAGGGGTTAAAAATCCCAAAATAACATCAATAGCTCAATGTGATGAGATGCTGAATCGCTTTTTTCCTTTGCCATGTGTTTGTGGTCGACTGAAATACACATGTTTTTCCATGTTTTCAACATTTGGGTTTTGTGGCTGCAGATCTGAGTCAAGTTGTAGTACAACTCCATAAATATCAGTGAAAATACTGCAGCCTGAGGTTTGTCTGTGATACAAACATCTCAGATATCTGAAAGTGTCATTTTGGATAAACATCTTTTCATCAGTTGCATGTTACTCATTTTCGATGCCAGTGTGTCATTTAAAAGTTCAAACTGAAAACTAAAAGATGAGCAAAGGGCACCACCTGGTGGACAAACAGGAGTTTTAATAACTTTATTTTAATTTTAATTTTAATGATTATCGTCCCTTAAAATAAGTGAATGATTGTGTTATCTACAAATCTGTCAAAGGCTGAATTTAATTTTGTACCTTAAATGAACTAGTGCACTCAGGCCATTTAGGATTTCAGTGAATTCTTCCATGTTAAATGTATGTTGTGCACATTTTACAATGAGTTAAATATGGCAAGTTTTAAAAGGTTTAAAAAGATTAATGTCAAGTGTGACGGAAAGCTGGCAATCTGTTCTACAAATAAACAAAACTCTTAAAAAAACAACTTAATCTTTATCACAGAGTGCTGCCAGAGTCGTTAGCAGTCTGTTGGTGTGTGGTAATCATCTGTCAAATGATGACAAATTTGAAACTGACAAACAAAATGACTCATGAGAGTCATGGGGGTCTTTTTATGTAACGGCGCTGCCCTGAACTTTTCTCCCAGTTGTTGTCCTTTTTTTTCCATTTCTATCAGTACATCAGCACAGAAGAAGGAAAGAGCAACAGGAAGTATGGACACAACAAGAAGAGGACACATAATACAGTCCTGTCACAATGATAATCCATCATTTTAAACAGTTTAATGCGTGTCAACCTGTTGAGGATTTTTAAATTTGGACTAAATGTGGCGTTGGCCTGTACCAGTGGTGTAGTTTATGTGATACACAGGTATACGCCATATACCCAAATTACCGTATAACCACTACAAATGCGCAAAGATACGTATCAGCATGGATTCTAGGGGGACATGATTGACAGGAGTCCAGAGAGGCCCCTAATACAATTTCACACTGACAAAATAATATGGTAATCAGTAATTAACTCACATTCACACATATGTTTTATTTACAATATGTTGGTAACACTAAGTTTTTTTGTTTTGGAAACATTTCTCAACGCCCCCCCCCTTCTAGTTACATAAAATGGTTCAGTCCACCTGCTCCAGACAGCCTACAGAGGCTAACAGATAGCGACTTAGCTAGTGGAGGAGAAGATAGGAAGTCACAAAAATCAGTGAATAAAAACGAAATTTAAAAAAAAGCTCAGAAAGAAGAAAGAAGTAAAAGGTCGACAGTCTGTCACCAGTTCTTTCATAGGTAAGGTGGGTCTGTTATGTTCATGTGATGGAAAGTTCTGGAACATTAGCATGTTAGCTATTCCTAGCTTTGTCCATAGTTTATAAGCTAGCTCACTTTTCTCTCCATATTAGCTCATATTTCTGAAGAAAACTTTATTAAACTCACTAATATGGGAATTATAGTCAAAAATATAACTTAAATGGATAGTTTTAAGCAAAACAGTGTTAAAATTTTCCACTAAGGGGGACCAGTGACATTTTTTTCATGTGGCTAAAATCCCTGCATACTTTATGCATGTGAGGTCAGAGTATACCCACTAGAATAAACCACTGGTCTGTACTGTTTGTGACATGTACTGTACTGTTCGTACTTTCTTTTCCAGTAAAAAGGGACTTCAGTTGAGAGGACATTCAGTCTCCAGAGGTTCCCATGACTATCAGCAGTGTTACAGTATTGCTTTGCACTATTAAGAAACCCCACCCCATTTGGATTTTTGCAGCCAAAGTCTATGTCATTCCACAAGCATGTCTGACCACCGCAGAGAGCCCGAAGCACTTCCACTTCTAACATGGAGATGAGGAGAAGGTCCGGCTCCAACAGACACATAATGGATCTCTTTATGACTGTGGCTGCATGACGACGACGACGACGGCGGCGTTTTAAGAGCGATATTTCAAAAACAGTCATAGTTTTATACATTTTTGTCACAGTTCTCGCTGCTTCACAGCAATACATGTTATGAAATGTACACTGTGCTGTTTCCTTCAAATGGTAGAAATATACAGCAACACACACACACACACTGTACTGTAAATGTATACAGGGTACAGTGACACACACTCTGCACTTAAGGCCTCGGTCTGTGGGAGTGTTTTTTACAGTGACACCTTACGAGTGATGACATGACGGAGAGCAGGAGCCACAACCTCTTGCGTTAGGAAACACACACACACACACACACACACACACACACACACACAGGAAGGGACAGGAGCAGGTGGCGAGCCAGGGCTATGCTCTAGTCCTGGCAGGGTATTTATAACGTGCATGAGTAGAGGCTGTCACCTCCAAACAGCCATGAAAATGCTGAAAATAGGTGTGGGAATGTTTGAGTGTGTTTGTGTTAGCGTGTGTGTGTGTGCGTGTGTGCGTGTGTGTCTGTGTGTGTGTGAGACAGGAAAAAAAACAGACACTACAAACAACACAAAGAACTCCTGGACTGTTTGCATGTATGACATATTTCATTCCTCTCCACTGCAGAGTCCACCCATTCAGTTGGGACTATGGTATCATAATTTGGCATGGTCACACACACACACACACACACATGCACACACACATGCGCACGCACACACACACACGCACACACACACAATCAGGGTTTTAGGAGATTTGAAGTTGCATGTGATCTGAGTAATGTTTTTGTTCGAGTGTTCGAGCAAGATCTAGTTGCTCACTGAAAATAAAGACACATTTCTTGAGATTAAGTTTCTCTCTTTTTTCTCCTCTTTTTCCTGACATCCAGCATGCCAGAGTGTGATTCACACACACATTCAGCTGCAGAGCCTTGGTACCAAACCAACACACACTTTTTTATTTTAACTCTATAAAAGTTCTCCAGAGAATTTCCATGTCTTGCTCCTAAATGCATACATGTTCCTAAATAGAGCCAGCAGCCAGGCAGACGGCAGGTCAGTAACTTAAACCACTTCCTCTTGAACTTTGACCCCCGAGAAACATGATTAACAGGGATCAAGTGGATCGTCCACAACTGGCTGCATCTGTTTTCCTCAGATTTCATTGTACGCAGCAGGGATGACGAGTGTATCAGGTCATCTCATCAACATTATGAATGAGTGTTAGTCATGCTTCTGATGCAAAAACACATGTATCCTTTGGTAATATACAAGCATGGGATACTAATGCTGAACATGGAGGACAGAGAAGGAATATTTCGTAATAGAGAGGGAAATGTTTTGCAGTCAGATTTGGAAACATGGTGGAAATTCTTTGGATTCCTTTGGTTGATGTCTGATGGGAATGTGGTGAATGTTGTCCAGCAACTAAACAAAGTTAAGCTGAGTTAAAAGACAAACCCTAAGCAGTACCCATGACATGTGTTTGAAAACGACTGAACCACGACATTTGACTTCTATCATGATGTTTTGCTCTGAGTGTTCTTTCTCTTTAGCTACTAATGGATCCGGCCACACATCCTGTGTGATCACAGACATTTCTGCCATGCACTAGCAGAACTGTCTACAGCTCTCTGCAGAGCAGTTATGCGCTTACCTCAGCCAGATGAAGGATTTCAGGATGCACCTCAGGGTCAGCCTTTATGGGGATTCCTCCTGTGTCACTATCAGCTCCATGTGTCTTCACCCTGCCGGTGCTCGTGCTGTGGATGCAGCCCATACTTCCAGCAAACACTGGACGGGTCTGTTTGTTTCCACAGCTCTTATCCTCTCCTTCCACACACAAGTGCTCTGCTCCAGATGGTCCTCCTCTCGTCCTCTCAGCGCTTCATGTTTTGGAGAGCCTCCTTATGTTTCTGCGACAGCTAACGTCTTCCTCTCCAGCATGCTTCTTCTTCCCTTGTGACTCCTCACACCTCTGCCCTTCTCTCTGACAGCCCAGATTACTTTTTCTTCTTCTTCTCCTCCCCGCCTCTCCTCTTACAACCCCTCTTTCACCCCTCCAGAAAGTGTCACCATGCAGACCCTCTCTTCTTACACTCTTTCCCGTCCCTTGCTCCCTGGCTATCCTCACTCTGAAAGCATGCAAGCATACACTCACCACCTCTCTTCTTCCCTTCCCCCCTTTTCCACTTGCCAATACCTTCGTCTCTACGTCTCTACAGACCCTCAAATGTCTCGTCCGCCGCTTTCTCCTGCTCCACGCTTACAGACCCTCCAGTCTTCCCCTCTCTCGCTCCATCTCTCCATGGGGGAGAAGGGGGCAGCTGTTTTGGCTTGTTGATGTCAGGCCCTTCCCCTTTCCTTTGGCTTCGCTTCAGCCCCTCTCACTCTCCTCTTCCTCAGGGGGAGTGATTAGATAGAGCTCCTTTCACACACGTCATCCCTCTAGACTCTAACTTTGCACATGAGACCATGTACTGGAAGCATGTAGAAGACTGAGATTTTAGTAAACAGGATCTCTGCATCTCCCCTGGATGTACCGAACCCTGTTTGACAGGACACAGCACCAACATTAACGTCCTCTCTTTTATTCCCTCTCTTCTAAACAATGATGGGCTCTGTGCTTACAGCTCAAATCTGCTTCTCCCATCGTTAAATTCCTCCAGACTACAACTCTCTCTCTCTCTCTCTGTGTGACACACACAACTTTATTTCTCCAAACTCCAGACAAAATACTTCTTTAAGCCGGAGCTTTTAGGGCTGTGAGGGGAAAGTCACCAACAATAAGCTCTTTCTGGAACCGTGTTTTCGGCCTCCGGTTCGAGGATACAAAGCGGTCCTTGGTTAAAAGTGAGACAAATCTGTGGCTGCGAGCTAAATAAGGCGACAAAACCATTAACATGCATTAAAGGAGCGCATAACTGAAATGTTCAAGACTTGACAGACGCCTCTGTTTTACAGTTCCAGTGACGACATCAGCCAACAGAGTAGATGACCATTACGATTAGTGTATATATTTAAAAGGAATACACGGTGACGGCTAATTTCACTCCAGACATCATCTGGGGACCTGAGTGATGCAAAACCGAGTCATGTTGTAGCTTGAAGTGGAAGGCAGGACCCTCCTGGGTGGACCAGCTGCTGATTCACATGGCGACAGGGGTGGGGGTCTATGGCGGCGGATCGATGGCTAAAGTGAACAAACATGCATTTAAACTCTAAGACGCCGCCCTTTTCTTACTGAAACAGTGCAGGACTATTCAGATCTTTACTTTAGTAATAGCAGCAATACTATGATGTAATAAAAGTGGCATTAAGGTGTGAGACATGATGGATAAAGAACTTAATTTATGTGACATTACAGCAGCATAATTTACAATAATAAGTAACACTGTCATGCTGTAGCTGGTAAATGTGAAGCTATGACTTTTTAAGCTGCTGGGATTTTTAAATCACTCATAGAAACATCTCACATTGTGGATGTAAACAGTACCTAAAGTTGTCACATGAATGTAGCTGCCTTACAAAAGAATTTTCCCCACTGAAAAGCAAAGTATAAAATATCAGTACAAGTAATTAAAAAGTGTGCCTGATTACAGCCATTTAGTTAGTCCACTATTTGCACAGAAATTTTGCACTGCTTTTTTATTTTATGACTATTTCTACAGATCAAATCCACATAACATAGTAAAAAAAAAAAAAAAAAATAGTAAAAATAGATTTATTTCATCTCATAATTGTTTACCTAACATTTTAATTACAATTAAAATACTTTTTTCTTCCTTTATTTAGTACATAACGTAAATGTTTATTCTATTCTGTCTTTGCTGTTGTGCATTGTTTTATTATTACTGCAATTTATCTATGCGGATAAATAAAAAACTATTCTATTGTATTGTATTGGACACACACACACACAGACGATCCTTTGCCATCATGCAGGAAGAATTTACAAATTTTTCTCCTGCAATGCCCTGATATTTTATTCCTTCCTTTTCCTAGAATAGCAGCTAAATTCATTTATAATATCTTACTAATTTCCCTTTCCAGTGCTACTATTTACAAAGACCTCGATAAAAATAAGCAAAAAGTGTAACTTTCTAATAACAATCCACAGAGCCTTTCTGTCAACTATATGTATTTTTTAAACCCAGAGTGACTATTTTAATGTAAAATACACTAAAAATCCATGTAGGCTGAACAGACAAGCCTCCTTTGTTTATGGCATTTAACATGTTAATCTACACTAGCAGGTACTGTTGAAACCCTGCTTGCTACCAGGCCCCACTCGCTCTGTCAGGGCTCTGGAGGAATGGCTGCCCTCTGTCTGCTGTGTCTGTGTGGGATGTGGAGCTCAGCAGGATCCTGGACCATCTGCCACCAGGTGTCCGGCCCTCAGCAGGGGGTCGAGACTGAAGCAACACTGTGGCAACGTTCGGTCTCACAGACCACACCAGGAGAACAGTAAGCAGAGAGCAGCATCACATAAAAGTGATGCGTGATGACGCAACTTGCACCAGGGGCGTGTCTAAGAGGTGGCATGTGGCACCTCTGAAATCTGACTGGCAACCCCATGTGAATAAGTACCTCTTATTTGTTATTTAAGTCTTTTTTTTTTTTTAAATGTATTATTATATTTTTGCACCTTTCACAAAAACTAAAATATTAATACTACACTTTTATTGTCCCATTCAGCTGCATCATATTAGGAGTTCTATTTATATTTTAACACTTAGGATTGGAATTTTAGTAGTAAAAACCATAAAACTGAACCAAAACTATGTTGATGGAGGAGCATGCTCACATGATCTAATCCTGCTGGCCACCCCTGCCAAAAAAAAAAAAAAGTATGGGTATGCCACTGACTTGCCCTCATGTGACCGACACGGTTCATAGGTATTTTGAAAAGGAGTAGGGCCTCGTCATGTTAATACAGACAACACTTCTGTCAAAGAGCACAAAAATCAGCTTTAAAAAAAAAATCAGCTTTAAAAAAAAAATCAGCTTTAAAAAAAAAACAAAAACACCTGAATCCCTCCAGTAACGCATGCAAACAATGAAGACATACTATTCAAATGCACATAATGACCCCAATTTATTGCAAATTGGAAGACAGGTTCATGTAATCTCATGGAAACCTTGATATCCTGCAACTCCAGACTTTCCCCAAATAGTTGTGTTCCCCACCTCAGGAAGATTTAGACAGCTGTGGAGCATCTGTAAGACGACTAGAAACGACCATTATGAGCCTTTAATTGACTTGATTATTCCATCAGAAGGTGTAGAAATAGAGAGACATCAGTACAGTGATTGGGGATAGTAGTAACGGCACTTGATCGATCCTCTATGGGTGAGAACCGTGTAGCGGCATTTTTTTTTTTTTCTGTCCACGTTACAAGACACTCCTGCAATACTTGAGTCCATTACTCCATGACCTCTGTCACAATACTGGAAATCAATACTCAATCCATGCTTTGCTTCTCGGCACACACATGATGACAAATGTATTTAAATTAGTAACCAGTCTCAACACTGATGACTGTTAGTACTGGAAGACAGGATGCTCTTGACCAATTGTAAATTTAAGAGATTCATTTTAAAATAATTTGATAATACCAAATAATTTACTCATGAGTAAAAAAAGGGTTTAATGAACAGTAACTCATTTAATCTGCGAATTATGCAAGTCAATAGTTGATAAAAATTGAAAAACAGACTCCATTTAGTAAACTACACATAGTCTGTCACATCATCCGACCTCAGCACACCTGTGATCCACAAATATACAAATTCATTTTTCCCCACTTTTTCCATTTATTTATTACAATTAATTCAATGTTATCCATCACTTTTCCAGCTACTCCTTTTTTCCGTTTAAAACAAGTCCAGTATGCGACTATTCTTGAGAAGCTGAATAGTCCTGAAGGTGGGGCCGGGGAGGGAGGAAGGGAGGTTTGAAAGGAAAGGACAGGTTTGTAGGAGGAAAGGAAGGAGGGAGTCGCGTCCCCTCCAGGAGCCTCTTCCATGTGAGGAGTTTTTTCATAAGCTATGTGAGATTATTTTTTTCTGCGGTCGTAGATTTCTCCTCTTCTCGCGCCTTCGGGCCTCGCCTCTTATTTGCTCTCTATTCTACGTCCTCTGCGTCGTCTCCTTGGTCTCCGTCCATTAGCAAAGCGGCGTACTTACTGGCTGAGCTGAACTTCTGAAGGCAGAACAAAAGGGAACCTGGATGAGTACAGTTGGCTTTGGATGCTAATCAAGTAGAGCGAATAATACGTCAACATGAAGCAATATTAGAATTTGTTATCTTCTGACCGATGATAGGCTGATTACCCACTGTAAAATAGTTCATCCAGAGAGGATGTTATAAAACCTCTAATGTACGGGGAGCACTGCACCTTAAGGCTCAAAGGGAAACTCTTGGAGAAATTATTATTTAGGTGACGTCAAAGTTTAACTACTCCTTGGCAGTGAAGGACTTACGGGGGTTGGGGTTTCTTCGAATTTCTTTGGCTCTGGGGGTGGTCTGGAGTCTCGATCTCTTCTGTTATCCTTTCTACAATCAAGAGCGAACACTGAGGTTAAAGTCTATCGCTAAACCTCAGTGCTGGAAAGTTGATGCTTGCTGTGAATCATCAAAAACACACAGCTTAGAGGACAAACTGAAGGAGCATAAATGATGCTAAAATTTACATCTACAAGCTGCTTGGCACTCAGTTCACATCGTGCTCAGTAGAAAAGCTTCAAACAAAATCAGAACTGTCCCAAATTTCAGGTCCAATTTATGAACTTTGGTTGATGTTTTAGCACTGAAATTGATAATTCCTCGTGCTGCATCAATGTGGATATTTGGCATTGAATGTGCACACCAGAAATCCTGGCATGCCAATGAAAGCATCACCAGTTGTGTAACTGAGCGAAGGCCATTCTTTGCAGATGCCCAGTAAATGTCCTTCCTTTCTTATTAAGCACTTAGGAGTGGCTAGCTTAGCATGGCTGACCTGTCTGCCTCCTTTCTTCGGTCCCTGTTGGGCCCCTCTCCTCGGCCCCGCCCAGCTCCAGGCCCTGTAGGCCCCCCTCGTGCCCGCGGGGGCCCCCGGTCCCGACGCACACCGTCAGCCTTGTTCTCATCTTAAAGGAGAAGCCAGACAGTTGAGTGAAGGGAGGTTGTTGGACTTTATGCAGTAGACTACACTCACAACACGCTGCAGCATGAGAAGCCACTGGGTTGGATTCAAAAAGGTGTTAGTCACTGATGTAGGGCCAAATGAGAGGTGCACAACTGCTTGAATGCAAGCTCAGTCTGTACAGTGGAACGCATCTTATTGAAATTTAATGCTGGTTTAATGTGCCAAAGGTTTCCAAAAATAACAAGAACACAGCCAGATCCTGTTCTGATGAAAATAATAGTATAGTATTCAATGTTTTCTCAACTGAGTCTGAACCTGGTGCGTATTAGTCTGCACCATGTGTCACTTTCTTTATCTGTACACCGATGCAAACTAGAAACATGAGACATATTTCAGTGCTCCCCTTGTAATGAATACGCTCTCTGCAGGAAGATGGGTTCATGACCCGCTGCTGTCCAGACAGTATCACTTTGCCAAATATGTCCATTATGATTCAGTCATGAGGGGCTGAACAGTGAGGATAAGAGCTGCTGCTGCACCTCATCATGAAAATGAACCAGTCTGGATGAAAAACAGTGGCACCCTCTAACACAACTAACCTAAAAACTCTGCAAATGCACAGCCTGTCCATTTCATTCAAGTTTTACCTTTTATGGACTTTACAGAAATAACTCTCTAGACTGAGGACTACTGTTTAAACTTCAGGGTTGTCAGATATTTAGGCTCTCTAAATGTCTGAGACTAATGACTGAATTCCCATCACTTATTTGAATTCAATGCTGATAATAAATAAGCCGACAACTACAGCCTCACCATACTGCATGTTGTTGGCATGTTAACATCCCATAGTTGTAGACATGCATCTTAACGTAAGCTCTTACAGGGTTCTTTTAAGACCTATTTTAAGGCATCAACAAATATAATTTCAGACACAAAAATGTCACAATTTCTTTGGTACAAAACAGCCAATTTATTGTAGGGCCTGACCAAAACTGAGTTTTTGAGGCCGATGCAGATATCGATATTTAGCAGGAAAAAATATCCGATAACCAATTAATTTCTGCAAATTATTTTTTAAGTTTTTATTTTTAGCCCTGTAACACTTGCAACAATGATATAAATGAAGGCATAAATATTGTGCAAAATTGGAGTAAGTCTCTTAATACTTTTTTTTTCCTATTGGCGGGAACCCTGTTTTAGTTCAAAGCACGGAGAAGAACCAAAAAAACTTGTTGGCTCATTTTCTTCCACCATTTTTGTGTGTAATGACCTTTACAGTCTCACAGGGTTGCTGATGTGGCTCAAACCTTCAAAGTCTCCATTATCATATTGATTTGTGGATATAAGCGTATTTGTGTGTCTTTTGTTGTGGTAGGGTTGACATGGTTTGTTTGATTGTATTCTTAGTGTATACTAGGGTTTAGTTTGGGTAAAATCCCCCACCTCACCTTTTCCAGATCCTCTTTCATCTGCAGAACTCACGGAGCTGAAGAGACAGGAAGAAAAGTCAGGAGGAAGGTACACAAATCACTCCATCTGCTGGCATGATGCTTTGCTGTTTCTGAATAGCACTTCTTCCTAACATGCAGCATTTGATTTGTCACCTGAGCTTGGGAGGAGCTGAACCACTTGGGGAGACAGGAGAGACAGGAGGTCGTCCATCACCCTCGTGAGAGCCTGTGCTGGCTGCACTTCTCTTGGCCCAGGCGTTCTCCTTCGGAGGAGGCGCAGGCATCACCTTCAGTGGCTCCTTGGAGCAGCTGGTCGACTGGGGCTGTGGTGAGGCCCCAGGGGAGGAGGGCTCACCTTCTCTCCCACTGAAAACCTCGTTCTCCCCAGAGCGCTCGCTGTCTCGACACCGAGAGCCTGGTGGGACGAAAAGAGCGGCATGATGTATCATGACTCAGATTAATGAAGATAATTTTCCAGTGCTTTTACCACTTGATGAGACAGCCACTTTTAAAGTTTGTCTTGCTTGTTTTATTTAATATACACAGTAAATATGAGAACTTGCTTCCAGTATAAAAAGAAAGCAGCATTTTAGCCGCTATGAAAAGTCTAAAACGCTACTCAAAAACTTTAATTTCTTTTAAGCATATCCAGTGTTTTTGCACCATTTT
The DNA here is from genome assembly GCA_029721515.1 of Synanceia verrucosa. Lineage (NCBI taxonomy): Eukaryota > Metazoa > Chordata > Actinopteri > Perciformes > Synanceiidae > Synanceia > Synanceia verrucosa. The sequence continues at coordinate 4,874,812 of CM056552.1, read as the reverse complement.
AAAAGTGAAATACTTTAAGACCTTTTCAAGACCTCAACAAAAAAATTTAAGACCCAAAAATGTGAATATATTGTAGGGTCTGACCAATATTCAGTTTTTGAGGCAGAAGCTGATATCGATATCCAATCCAATAACTGATTAATCTCTGATAATATTTTCAGGATTTTTTTCAGCCCATTAACACTTGCAACAACTATATAAATCAAAGGCTTAACACTTTTTTCCCCACATCTTTAATTTCACAACTTTCAAGAACAAAGAAGTGAACTTCGTGAAATAAATAACATGAAAAATTGGAGTAATTCTCTGAATACTGTGTTTTCCTATTGGCTTTAAATGCATCATCTACAAATTTAATACCTACAGCAAATTTACGGTTAATTTAAGACCTTAAATACCCAGATTTTAATTTAAGACATTGTAAGACTTCTGTAAGAATCTGCAGATTCCTAAAGGAACTAAAGAAGCATCTCACCTCTTCCAGAAGTACTTCCTTGTTGTGAAGACTCACTTCCTGTGCGAGATCGTGGATTATGAGATTCTTCATTGCGCCAGCTCGGGTCCCTGAGAACAACAGAAAAATCTTAGAGGCCTGTGAAGTCAAAAAGGTCAAGCTTGGTGACGCTGTTCACTGTCATTCTGTTCCACTGAGCACATGATCACATTTTTTTTTGTCCCATGACGTGCAGTCGGTTACCTAATAGTCATATTTAAGCATAAACAACATGACCTACACCAAACATATGGCGTAAATGACACAAATGGAGTCATCGTTGTCTCATTAAACATTAGTGAGTAGCATCCATGCTAACCCCTGACCTGTCTCGCATCTTTCTGTCGGGTCCCCGGCCTTTGTCCTCCTCCAGCTGCCTCTGGAGCCTCTCCTCCTCTTTCTTCAGCCTCTCCTCCACCTCCCTCTCCTTGGCTGCTGTATCAACCGGCCTGGCTGCACCAAAGATGGATGAGGCCCTGCTGCCGGAGCTTGGAGCTGCAGCTGGGGAGGTACCACCACCAGCGCCGCTGCCTTCCTCCTCCTTGGGCACACTACGGGGCTTAAGGTTCAACTTGGGTCTCTGCTGAGGAGCTGGAGGGAAGATTAATATTTAAAAGGATACAGATTAGATGTTAGCACAGTTACACCAAAAAACAAGCTCAACTGCAGAGTCAGCAGCGTTGAAGATATCAATATTCAGGGTGTTTATTGTCATATGAACATTAAGGAGACATAAGTTTCCCTGTACAATGAAATCCTAAACCTAACAATGAAGTGTAAAAAACAATAGATAAAAAATAAAAAAAACAGCTTCAAGACATAAAAGGCAGCAATATGATAAAAAGATAAATAATAAATAAGGAAAAAAAATACAGGCTGTACAAAAGAGGTAGCACAATGTGCAATATTGGATATGTGCAATATAATTCATAACAAAAATATCAGTTCTCATTTACATTATTTCAGAAGTACTGTAATTGCTGAACACTAACACTCAATATGAGAAGTGCATGAGGCTGACTACATGAACTCTCACCGTCACGTCGCTCCTCACGCCTGTCATCCCTTCTTTCGTACCGATCCTCGCGGTCACCGTAGCGATCTCTGTCCCCGTAACGATCACTGCTACCTCGACTGTCGTCGTAATCTCGGCGGAAGCCGCTGCCAAACGCACGACGACCTCCACCACCACCACGAGAGTCATAACCTTAGAAGGACGGAAGGAGAGAAAACTGGTTAAGAGAACAAAGAGGAGATGCTGGTAGAGGCAGGAGGATCTGAATCCCAACAAGGACTGAACAAACACAACAACACACCTCCTCTATCAAAGTCTCTACGGTCCCTGTCGTCATAGCGATCCCGGTAGCGATCTCTTCCTCCGTCATAGCGGTCATTGTCCCGCCGTGGCCCATCTCTGTAACGATCTGACTCATAGCGATCTCGTGATCCTGCAAGAAACATAACAGGACAACGAAGCTGTTTCTTACATGGAATTCCTCTGGTAATGAACAGACTGGATTCTGACAAAATTTAAAGCCCAGAAGGGGAGAAATGCATTTATTTTGTAGTTAAAGCAACATTTTGGAGAGATATATATATATAGCAAAGTTTTTGTTCACAACCATGAAGCAAAATGAGGGAAAACAGATTTACAACAGTTACCTTTGATTAATAAACTGTATAAACTAATATTTTCCAAAGACAAGAAAAAAGTATTGCTTTTATCCTAGCTACCTGTGGTATTAAGAGTGCCTTCACACCTCACCTGTTTGGTTCTGGTTAGTATGGTTCATTTAGGCTGGTGTCAAAATGCTCAACTTAAGACCAAACTACAGGTGTTGATCCAACATGAGTGTTAGTTATGGATGCCATTCTGACTCACTCTCTCCAAAGGAATCATCTCTCTTTTGAGGTCCGTCGTCGGCATCTGAACTGGGCCGAGCTCTCCAGTCACTGTCCGTCTTGTCAGGCCCCATGTCCGACATCCGTCCTCCTCTGTCTCGGCCTCCCATAGGTCCATTGTCTCTCTCTGAGGTGTGTCGAAAAAGAGGAGGACGTATTCGGATTATGTCCCTCAACCTTCATATTATATTTGCTTTGTCACGGCGGCCAGAAGAAGCAGCAGCTCAAAAAAAGATCAGCACTGTACCTTTATCATTAGACTGGTCTGCAATATCTACACGGATCCTTCGGTTTCCAAGGTTCTGTTGGCAAACGGGACAACTAGTTAGTCGTTCCCTCATATACATTTTTATGACAGAAACAAACAAACAGTCATTTTTTGTACAACAACTGATCTTTGGTATTTCATACAGTAAATAATAAACTCTATCCCAAGACTTTACTGTGCAAGAAACTACCAGGAAAAGCATTAGTTCTGATGCAGGGGTTGATATAAAAATGAAAAATATAAAAGAAAGTCTCTGTTAAATCCTCTCACCTCCTCATTGAGACTCAGGGCCCTCAGGAGGGAGTCCACATCATCAAATTCAGCATAGCCAAAGCCCTTCAGCCTCTCTGGGTTTGAGGGCTCTCTGGGTAGACGCACTGCACTGATCTAGAGATGAAGACAACATGAACACATATAAAAGAGAGAAAGCACTGATCTAGAGATGAAGACAACATGAACACATATAAAAGAGAGAAAGCACTGATCTAGAGATGAAGACAACATGAACACATATAAAAGAGAGAAAGCACTGATCTAGAGATGAAGACAACATGAACACATATAAAAGAGAGAAAGCACTGATCTAGAGATGAAGATGAAGATGAAGCACTGTAAACAATTATTTTGTATTATTTTTGAAAAATATAAACAGTCAACAGCAATTCATTCCCATATTTCTCATATATTCCCATATATTTGTTATGGGAAACAGTTAAGGCAAGCAAACACTGATTAATCATCGATAATATGAAGTAAATACTAAAAAATATTCCATTTAACCTATCGTTAACTCCTGAACTACAGCTTGTGCTCATTTTTACCAGACAGGCACATTAGCCTGACTAAAATCCAGTGTGACGGCACAGCGGGCTCAATTCAGGGTTAGAAAGTGCATCTACTGACAAACTACTGGTGCACTGCCAAAACTGTCCAGCTAGAACTTCTGTGAGTAGCACACACTAATTATTTGTCACACAAATCAAATGACGCAAATACTTTTACACCCGTACCATCTACAGATAGAAAGAGAGGAAAAAGAAACCTATGTCCTGTTCTTTAATACTCAACAAATCCACTGATGTAAACAACAGCAGGCCTGATTCATTCAGTCATTCGGTCAGTCATTCATTCATTCACCCTCTGTAACTGCTCATCCTATTCAGGGTCTCTGTGGGGCTGGAGATGATCCCAGTTGACATGAGGCAAAGGCAGAACACACCCTGGACTAGGGTTAAATCCTGAACTTCTGCCGTTGAAATATATAAATAATGATAAAAAAAATAAGATTTAAAAAAAAAAGAAAAAAAAAAAGAAGTGAACGCTGTAACTTCGACAGACGCAATATATAAATGTATGTGTATATATTTTTGTCTATATAAATATATATATACACTGTACTTTCCGGGCTATAGGCTGCACCTGACTATAAGCCCACAGGTGCCCACGTTGTAATTTGAGATATTTACCAGTACACAAAGAGATGGCAAACAGAAATATTATTTAAACATTTATTTACGGTACATACCTTAACTGCTTTTTCCATACAGTGTCTGTAACACGGCAGTAACACGGCAGTAAAACGTCACTAACACGGCTGGTTAAAAGAAGTCTTCTTCAGTGTCGGAGTGGAAAAGCCTCAGAAAGGCTCCATCACACAACTTCTCAGTCTCTCTTTTGTAGCCACATCGATTGCGTTTAACTTAAAAGCCGCAAGGTTCAAAGTGTGAGAAAAAAGTAGCAGCTTATAGTCCAGAAAATACAGTACATAAAGAGAAATATGCGTACACACTTCTGTACATACAACTTATTATAAGCTGCAGTTTAAATCACTATGGCCAACACACAGAGACAATCAGTTACTACAGTCCTTTTAGAGTCCCCACTAAACCAAACATACATGTGTTTGGACTGTGGGAGGAAGCCGGAGAACCCAGGCTACCATGGAAAGAACAAGCAAACTCCACACAGGAGGACCCCAGGTCTGAATCAAACCCCTTTTGCTGTGAGGGAAGAGCCACAAGCCACAAAATTAAAGACTCCCAATCAAAGACTGCACCTGAAACTGTGTGTCGGTAGCTGAGACCATCAATTGCTGTGTGTGTGTGCTCGCTAAACCTACCGCCAAGCCGCGGAAGAAGTCTTTGATGGAGTCCTCAGTGACATCATAGGGCAGGTTACCCAGGAACGCCGTATAAGGCGGGCTGCGGGGCAGACGGGACCGGTCCACATTGGGTTCACGAGCTGAGCGAGGCGCTGTGGGCAGGATGGACCGGTCAATGGGTGGTGCCCGGTACGAATCCTCCTCCGTGTGCCACGAGGTCGAGACTGAAGGGATGAGGAGGGAGAAAACTTGAAACACATCCTAATCTTCATCTTATAGCAGCAAACACTTGACAACAATGAATCTCTTAATGGAAAAAGATATGCATTATCGCATATCAAAATAAGTATATTCATTATGATGTCTATTATGTTATGGCTCTAGCATAGATATTGACAATTAGCATTAGCACATGTGTAGGGCTGGGATGATAACTGATTAAATTGAATATATACACACTTAACACACAGGTATAAAAGACAGAAGCAATGCATAAACAGTCAGCAGACACACTCCTCTGATTGATTTTATTCAACAATAGCTAATCACGTTACTAAGCCGAACACTGTGTCACCAATTTGGGCACGTTTTATGCAAGAGGACAAGGAGCGATCAGCAGGGTTGCAGCATTGATTGGGTGCCTTCTCACCATGGTTTAAAAAAAAAAAAAATCCATACTGTCACAGCCCTAATCACTACACTATTCAGTGTATTGATAGCTCATTGTCTCATGTAATATATGGCTGCCTGAGAATTTCAACTAGTAGCATGCAGAGCAGGCAAACAAAAGTTTGCAGTGCTCCGAGAAAAATACTCTCATTGAGAAGCTGAAAAAAAGACAACCGATCTGTAGCAAAACTGAGCTATGTTGTCATCTAAATGTATTTCATTACTTTATCAGTTTAGCCATTTTCAAAATGTTAACAGCTTAGTAGAAAAAATGCATATCGCCCTTGTATCAGCAGACTCAACTCAATGTTGTGACATTTGAACAGAAAAAACTAAACTGCCTCCACATGGCTCACTAGTTTTCCTGACCTTTTCTTAATGTTGTATATCTTAATAAGACAAATAAGGCCGTGCCACAATGAATTTACACATAAAACCAGAACACAGCTGCTCAGTTTACATTCAGTGATGCATTCTTCAGCGCAATTTCATCAACTAAGACACAACCGGAGCAACCAAGTGCAGATATTGATCTTACTATCTTCAGCTGGATAAAAACAGAAGACAGACACAGCGTAGTCTGAAAGATAAAGACTTTACTGTGTGTTTCAGTGTGTGCTCACCATCTCCGTCCAGGTCATCAGTCTCATCGGCCCAGCTAGTGGACTTAGCTGGGTAGCTGGGGGGGGCGTTGCTGCTTCCCTTGTCCTCCGCCAGGAAGTCCGTCAGAGTGAGGGTCTTCCCCTTCTTATTCTTCTTCTTAGCTGGAGAGGAGATGAACAGAGCAGATAAATATTTAAAGCCTCTATCCACTGTCTGCTTTCTTATTTAAAAAAAAGAATTACATCCATTAAATAGTCATAAAATAGATCATCATTAGATACATTCAACCTATGTTTGGAAAATGACAGGTCGCTATGCAAACACAGTGTGATTTTGGGATTAGCTGCAAGTGTTACAGATGGTGACTAAAGTTATGATAATTACAGTGTCATAACAATGATGTCATACGGCTTCACCGGCTTGTAAAAGTCATTATTTTGAACTCAGCAAATAGTGCAAAGCTGTGAAATTCTGCACAACTGAGAGACTCATTTTTTTTAAAGACCAACGCAACAACACACTGGGTTTGTGTGTCTGTCTCCACACAGCTGCTGCATCTCTGCAAAGACAAACACCATTTGTAGTGTTGTCCAACCAAGACAAGAGGAAGCTGAGACTCAGCTCCAAGAAGGCAATGCAAGGTGCTATACTGATGCCACAGGACTGCATTTTTAAGGAATATACCTTGCAGTCTGACTCACTGAGGGGCATCTCCACAGCAGAATATTCCCCATAGTGTCTATTTGAATAGCTGAACAAGGGGGCTTCATCCTGTTCAGCTCACAGAACAGGTCTGGTTTGTTTTGATGTGGTGCAGAAAAAGGGAGCGTCAAAGCTGGCTGGGAGCTATAGTGTGAAAACCCCAACTGTCAGGACATTCTTTGCACACATGCCTACAAAACCAGCTTACATTCAGAGCAACACGGGCGGTTAACGTCTCTTTATAGCTACATAATGCTAAGTCATGGTTTAGCATAACAGGCCAAGCCGGCCTTCCCTGCTTGGACCCTTTAAAACTAAAAAATGACTATATTGACTGCTTCATGGCTTCCTTAACGCTCCGCACTAATGTGACATTAGCAAGCTAGGAGTTGCGTAACGTTAACTTTTGGCAGCGCCGACTTGGGCTAAAGCTAGCATAACAGCTACAGGGACCAACACGCAAGTTGTTTGTTTGCTATCTACGCACATCGCGTTTGTCTTGATGTCTATGCGGGCTTAGTCAGCAAAGGAGTGCTGACGGAGGAAGTATGCCTGCTTAGCTCGCGAGGTTTTAGGGCCTAGTGCACGTCGCAGCGCCAAGATCCAAGTGCGCCACCGCCGGAGCCAGACTTGGCCGGATGGGACGGCTGAAAGTTACGAAGCTGCCAGAGAAGTATTTAGGATGCGACCCAACAGCTCTGCTCTGCCCAGCTGCCCCGGTTCATCAAACACCGATACCAGGGAGCCAGGCTGCACACGTGGGGAGACTCCTTAGGCAGCCCGGACTTCTCGGCCCAACCCCTCCTCCACGAAATGCGCTTGCGCCCGATGCTTATCTGCTCTGAGCGCCACGGCGAGCCCCGCTACGGGCATACAATGTGCCAGCTCTGCACGCAGTTAGCTGTGTTTCATAACATGTCAGACAATGTCCAAAACATGTTGATATTCTATAAACCGAAACAGGCAACCACAATACCACTAATAAACATTTTATAGAAAAACAAATAGCACGTTGTGTGTAACGTTACGTTGAAATTTTGTGCAAGTCGCTGCCTCGTTCATTCGCTTTCCCCCAAGCAGTTGCGTCGTTACCGGGCCAAAACAACCCACGAACAGACTTATTTACGCGGGACAACGACGCCAATCAATAAGACGAGGTCTTAACAATCCCATAACGTCATAAGTGTAATTACATCGAGGTATAACCCGCTAAAATCCCACCCAACTGACCCAGATCGTTCACCCTCATAAGGCTCACCTGACGCCGCCATGTTGGAGAACGAGTTCGTAGTAGTTCCCGGATGCACGCGTCAGAGGTTTATTATCGGGAGCGCGCATAGTCGTTCGCGAATCTGTCCCCTCCCTTGTTTTCCTCATCAACCGCCAACGGTCAGCTAAAAATACAGACATTTCACTGTCCTGGCGTATTTGCCACTTTTTATTTTATTCATTTTATTAATTTCTCTTACACTGAAGTCTCATATTCAGTGGACAAAAGTTCATATGTTTATATTTAACAAAATCAGCTTTTTTTGTCCAATTAGCCAATGTGTTTAGCCTACATAACAGCAAAGAAAAAAATAACAAATGCTCAAATAAAGGTAAAATTACTATTTAACCCATAGAGGTGGAAAATATAATTTGGAGAAAACTGGGTGATTATGTGTGCATATATCGTCTATGTCTATATTCAATGCACTGTGCAGGATGTATAAGGATATGAGCAAAAATATAAAAAACAAAACAATAAAAATCGGTGCAACCCCTTGAGCACACAAAGCTGAAAAATGTAGCAGTGTTTTACTGAGAGAAATTAAAAAGAATAAATATAGAGTTTATTAAAATAGAGTTCATTAACTCTTGGTTTGAAATTACATTCATCATATTATAAACTAGATGCTGGGAAGTTGAACCATGATATTTATCATCTGACCAGAAACTTGAGTACCGATGGAAAGACTGTATTAGCAAAACAGATGTTAAGATGTGAAGTTCTGCTGCACCCTAATGGTCAAACATCAGTTTAGACAACTTAAAGCAGTCCGATGGTGTGCATGGAGTACTCAGGGAACAATACCGACATAATTTTTCATCATTTATTCAGCCATAAAATCATGCAATCTGTCAGTATTTTTAGGGTGTGAAATGATCCAATCATGTCAATATAAATTATGTAATTCCTCGAGACTACTTGTATGATGCAATTCATGACTTAATAACTTATCGCAAAAAATAACATGCACATTCTTATGTCATGTAACAAAAACAAATGCACAAGAGACATGATTAAGGGTCAACAAGTGGTTTTATTCATTTTGATTTTGGTTGCTGGTTCCTTTTCATGCTGCCCTGCCCTGTTTTCACTGCAGTGTGGTCGAATGCCTTTAATTCAGATTTGCAAAAAATCATTTATGGTGCATACACAGAATGTGGTCTTGGTTCAGAACTGGCTTTAGTTGATTGGACCAGCATGTTTTTTTCCATGATGTATAGCTGTGTTTTTTTTTCTGTTTTTACTGTTGGGATGGTCCCAGGTTCTTTTTTTCCAAATTAACTTGCGGCTGCCAGCTCATCCAGTGCATCCTGGAGCCTGTACAAAACACAAATCAAACATTTTCACTGTCAAAATATTCATGTTGAACTAGTCATGTGAACTGGTTGTAACTATTGCCTCACTTAATGATGAGGCTGACCATGCAAACCATGATAACAAGTGATTTTGGTATTCACCTCCACCACCACCAACACCTTGCTTGGATCTGTTTTTTCCACTCCACCTAACTCTTACTTGAAGTCTCCACCATCCAGCAGACTCTTGTAAGTGGCAATCTCAGCTTCCAGTTTCATCTTCATGTTAAGCAGTGCCTCGTACTCGTGGGTCTGCTGCTGGATGTTTGCACGCAAGTTGGTCAGCTCCTCCTCCAGACGGATAATGATGCCGTTATACTTCTCCATTTCGATGTTGTTTCGTTGCTCCGTGTTGCGCAATGTGTCCTCTAAGGAGGCTTTCTAATAAAAGATTGAAAGGGAGGAATAAAAAGTGTGCCAAAAATGTTTTTAGGCAAAGTCTAATTTAGGAAATCCTTTGCGAAAAGGAGGGAGTTATGAGTTTTTCATTGAATTTTTAATAAATATTTAAAGGATTGTGACTAAAATGCAACTAAACAATGCTTATGAAATGCATGCTTTGCGTACTAAGCTCTGTTGTGATGCAAGTTCAATTTCCAGGGTCTGTATCTGCCTGGATAAGTCGCTCCTCTCCATCTGGGCTCCTTGCAGAGCTTCTGTGTTTTGCGATACCTCCACCTGCACATCTGCAATCTGTTATGGACGAGAGGAAGGGTGTTAGCCAACTAACATGATAGCTGGTGCAAATGCTTTTCCATTTTTAACACAGCATCACCTGATTTTCATGCCACCGTTTGAGATCTTCTGCATTCTTCATGGCAATCTTCTCATAGTTGCCTCTCACTTCCTCCATGATCTGGGCCAGGTCCTGGCCTTTGGGAGCGTCTACGTCCACCTGTACACCTGACTGGGAGATCTGACCTCTTAGCTCCATCACCTCCTAATGGACAGACAGAAAAAGAGTCATTAACAAACAGATTCAGCTGTTATGAGCCACAAGTGTGATGGTAAATATGGATGTGCAGTAAACTCACATTCTCGTGGTTCTTCTTCAGGAAGGCGAGTTCCTCCCTCACAGCCTCAATCTCACTCTCAATGTTCATCCTGGTCATGTTGGTGTCATCTATGACTTTCTTCAGGCCAGCAATGTCAGCCTCCACAGACTGGCGGATCGCCATCTCATTGTCGAATCTGAAGGCGGTCACAGGCACAAACCCAATCATATAAAGTTATGAAATAACTTGACTGAAGTTTCAGTGGAGTTTTCCAGACACAATAATCAAGATATCAGACCATATGTACTTTACGTACTTTGCACAGACTTTCATTCTTATCAAAGTATATCTACCCTTGAACAGGATGTTTAAATCAACACAAATAACTCTGAGATTCAATTTAAAACAACCCACTTCACTTTGAAGTCATCAGCAGCAAGACGGGCATTGTCGATCTGGAGCACATAGCTTGCATTTTCCACAATCTTATCGAAGATCTGGAAAGAAAAAAAAATATTTTGTTGGTTATAAAGAGCCCAAAAGATGCCTCTTCCTTCAATACCAATCAATCCCCTTCAGTCAAGCAATGTCTCACAGGGCTACAGAATCAGACATATGATCTGAATCACTGTTTCCCTTAGGAAACAATAGAAACCCCAGAGTCATGTTACACTCCAGAGCCATAGTAACGTTCACTGAGAAGAGGAACCACAAAACCGAAGCACAGGAAAAGAGGAGGTCCCCGTGCCAAAGCAGAATCTGGTTCGTTTTAGCATTGTTGGAAACATGGGTTTCCTGTCTGAATAACTCACACAGACAAGTTTTTCCTCCGTCCAGCTGCACTGCCTCTGCCTCGGTCTTTGTATATAACACTGAGTGTGTTTTCATGTGCAGCGAAATTCCTTGTGTGTGAGTATGTTTGTGGTTTTACACTCTCTTGTGTGTCCATGGTAAACGAGAAAAGGGGAAATACTTATGCCTTTATGTGTCGAGGAACAAATCGCCACCATCAGTGTGTCATTATGTGGCATTGAAGATGCGGGGTCTGTAGAGGAATTTGACATTTGACTCTTCAGACTGGAGCTGATTGTTAAACCACCAGTACACTCTCACACACTGGCAGTCAGAAATCCTTTGTGTGTGTGTGTGTGTGTGTGTGTGTGGTCACACATCTGCTTCACATTGACTACACAGTGAGCGCCTGTAGAATCAGCGTTTACAAGAAGGACCACTTGGAAACTCTTTTGTCTGCTGAAGGTTTGTCTGAGAGCTCTTCAGGTCTCTCATGATCAGGACCGCGTGTCGGTGATTCATCAGAGGAAGTTCTGGACACTTTATGGCACAGATGAGTTTTATGGGGGAGGGTTGGAGCCTCGGAACCACACCCTTCATTCTCCAGTGAGAAATCTGATAACTTACAAAGGAAATTCTGCCCATCTCAGTAAATGTATTTCCAGTGTTAATCTGCAATGTGAGGAGTTTGATAAATAATAAATACACTGAGAAAACCTCTTGGCAGATGTAGATCTACCTTTGAAACTGATGATTTGCACAGAGGCCCTTTCAAAGAACTTAATTCTATTAAGCAGCCTCACTCTGCTCATTGTCTTACAGAGCTACATCAAAGATTCAAACTCAATTTTCCCATTTTCTATTCCTGTTTTTTCCATTTTCATTAGTCATTCTCAAGCTTACCTGTTTGCGCAGGTTGTCGATGATGGGCTCATACTTGCTGTAGTCTCTCGTGCTGGGCCCTCCCTTCTCTAGAGCCTCCCTGATCTTCTTCTCCAGCTGCTTGTTGGCCTGCTCCAGGTTCCTCACGGTCTCCAGGTAATTGGCCAGGCGGTCGTTCAGGTTCTGCATGGCTCCCTTCTCGTTGCCCAGGATCCCAGAACCACCACTGGTTGCCACGGATGTACTGGCACCACCAAAACCTGAACCCATACCACCACCCATTCCACTGCTCAGCTTGAAGGAAGAGGAAGAAGAGATGATTGGAGCACCAGCTCGCAGAGAAGATGTGGAAACCCGGGAGCCCCATCCTCCAGCACCACCAGCGATACTGGCAGCACGGTACTGGGGTGCAGAGCGGGACTGTATGATGGGTCTCTGGAAGCTCATTGTGGAGAGGTTTAGGCACTGCACAGAATGAAGAGAAAAATGAAATGTGGAGACTCGCTGCTGGCCGGCTTAGAAAGTGACGCTGGCAGCGGGAAGTTGGGAACTTATACTGCTTCTCTCCTTCAATCGCAGCTGGACTCTCAGACCCTGCCCACTTTAACATGGCCCCAGTCTTTCCTCCCTGCTCCCCCTCCCTGCTCTCTCATTCACCCACGTTCCCTTTTTTTCAACTGACAGTGTGTTTTCTGTCTCCAAGGAAATGTGTGAGGCATTTTCTCTTGTGAAAACACGTAAAAACCATCACATTTGAACAGCCAGAGTACATTTACATAACATGGAGATCACATAAACCACAGTTTGCAGCAAATGAAAGGAAGCATAACAGACACATTATCCAGGGTAAAGTACATGCTCGAACAAAGAAAACTGAAGTGGAATTAAAACTAAAAAAAGTTAAAGGGGAGAATATTCTTTTTAAAATTAGCTTTATTTTATAAACATGCAACCAAATTCCTTTGGTTTGCCCATAAAAGGCATAATGTCTACCCTTTGCTGCATAGTTTCTAAGCTTGTGGTCAGCCACTCTCCAAAGCAAATACAGATTTTGACTTTGCCTTCCTATCTAGACTAAACTGAAAGCGAGATACTGTGCAGCAGCTGCAGCATGGCTTGTTTTAGCTAAAACAGAGGGGGAGGTGGCCATATCTCAAAATTGATCAGTGACACTGACTTGTTTATCAGACTAACTGCAGTCAGACAGTTCTTAAAACTGACCTGATTTGGAGGTACTTTTCTAAAGTAACTGTGTAATTTTTGTTTAAGAATAAGAAAAATTGTACAAGAAATGGCTATATTTCCATGAGAATATCTTCAATAAAAAGGATAATTAAAAAAACTGACCTGATTTACTGACAAATGCAAGTCAATAGTCCATATTATAAAAGGAAACTTGAGAAAGGACGAGCTTCAAATATACCCAGAAGACCTGAGAAGAGATGTGGTGCCTAAAGTAAGCCAATATCACATTGTTAAGAATACAAATGAAAGGAAAGAAAAGCTGCCCTCATTCACTGATCATACATGAAGAGATTATCAGCTCCGTTGAGGATTTTGAACAATTATTATAGCAATTTGAAGCCTGTTGTGCCACAGGAAGTGCTTTTGAAAAAAATTGTTATCTTTTGTGAACCACAGGAGAAAAAAAAAATCCACAAAACCACCGTCAATGTAAAATAAGAAGTAATGTTACCTTTTCTCATTTCAAAATCATGTATTTTTTCTGCCTACTGTTCCTGTGAATGGGAACAAAACACTGTAAAATAGGAAAGAAACTAAAAACCAAGCTGCAAAAGGCTTTACTCTTGCAGGACCGTAAAGATTCGTATAGGTTTAATTTGAGCTGTGGTTGTGGTCAGACCTCATAGAAATGGCTAACAAAACCTTGAACCACCCCAGGGGAAACTGGCTCTAACACCCTCCTGAGCTTTATACAACCTAGCGCTTTTCATTCCTGATCTTACCTCACCTTCATGGTTGATCAAGTTTCAGTGTTTCTCACACATCACTGCAGCCCCTGGCTGTTCATTTATTTACTAATCTCTTTCAGTAGGACTCAGTTAAAGAGAACAGCACAGAGAGAAGCAAAAAAAAAATACAAGAAAAAGACAAAGGAAACGCTGATGAGTCTGGCTTGTGACGAGGACATGGACATACAGTATAAAGAGGAACGAAGAATTAAATCAGCATGACTCATACCTCATGACAGCGCCTGTCATGAGGTTTGTTTGACTGTGCGTTGACGATATTTTGCCTCTTCCACCAGGATACACACAAAAAACAAGACAAAACAAACGTGTACCTTGACCAATAATTTTATATGATGTATTTAGTATATCACAGTCAAAGTCAAAAGTCAAAGTCAACTTTATTGTCAATTTCACAATATGAGCAGTACATACAGCAAGATCAAAATGCTGTTTACCCCAGTCCCCAGACAGCACAAACAACACTATAATTATCTATACATGCTCTAAATTAAGAACTAAACCAAACTAAAATAAACTTAGTGGATATATTCACTATTAACCCTCTGAGTGCCGTTGACGTATTTCTACATCATATAAAATCTGATCGTGGTCTCCTGCAGCCTGTGAGTAAAGTTGGGGCTTCTGGGAGATGTAGTTAGAGCATAAAGAGACAGTATACACCACAGAGATCAAAACAGGAAGTGGAGACGACCGAGATTAGAGAGGAAAATGGACGGATTCTGGACAAAAAGTTGTGATTTTGGTGAAATTGTCCTCTACTCTACCTCTGATAAAACAAGAATGGAACAAAGTAAAAACAAACATTTTTTTCATGATGAAATAGAGAGTCTCTTCTTTCATTTGAGCTATTCAGTGTTTTCAGAGACATAGTACAAAATATTCTGTGCATCATGAAAGATGACTCAAAGACGCTGGAACAAGGTACTTTCTGTTTTATAAAATGGCTGGCACTCAGTGAGTTAACTACTTACTATTATTAAGCATAATAGAAACAACACAGAACAAAATGATAAATAAACAAGTGTGAAGTGGGTTTTTGTGCAAAGACAATAGTGCAAACAGTAATACATAAAGGTGGCAAAGAGCAGCAAATCTAGCCAACGTAAAATATTTACACCATGTTTCCTTACGAGGATTTTTCCCTGTGAACCATAAGTCAAACTTCAACTGCACACCTCTTTCCCAGATAAGACAGGAAAAAAGCAAAAGGAAAGAGTCGAAGCTGGAGTCTGTGAGTCACATTGTAACACACAGCAGGGATCTGGAAACTACTACAGGGTTTTATGTGCTTCACAAATCTTGGATAACTCAGATTATTACCACTCTCAGCCCGGCATGGCCTGGAGTGAACTTCACTTCCCTCCCTCTTTCTCTCTGGTTTCCTTCTGCACAGCTGCAGTGCAGACTGAAAGCTCCCACATGCTTATATACAGACATGTATTTGCATACATGCATATGCATATGAATGTGTGCATCCTGACAGATGCAAGAAGGAATGTAGAGGAATGTGAGTGTGATACAGTTGCTCACTTTCTTACATCCTGTCATTGTCTCTTGACCTTTTTGACTCATAAAGATGATCAAAAAGCACCAAACCAGACAATTTGTTTATTTTTTAACGCATTATATCCTCGTTTTATAGCCAGGCTCGTGAACAAAGTGTAGAGGTCACACATCAGAGGTTGGCGAAATGTGTCGACGAAGAGGCATTTTCTCTGTGGGATGTCATGTCCATTTCTAGCGCACAGACATTTCACAGGAAGGATAAAAGGAGCGGTGAGTTCGAGCTATTACAGCAGAGTCACCTATACTCCCATTTCTCATATGAGCACCAATGAGAAGTTTCATTTAAGGAAATGAAACTGTAAAAGTGACACTCCAAAATCTGAATAGTAAACCTAAATATCAGCTCTTTTTTTTAAGAATAGTAAAGGTAGATTTTCAACAGCCACATTAAAACAATTACAAAGTCAGCCTACTATCACTTTAAGAATATATCAAGGATTAAAGGATTTATGTCTCAGCAGGACCTGGGAAAACTTGTCCACGCATTTATCTTCAGTAGACTTGACTACTGTAACAGTTTCTTCAATGGTCTCTCTAAAAAACGGATTAGACAGCTGCAGCTGATCCAGAACAATGCTGCTCCAGTCCTCACTAAGACCAAGAAAGTGGATCACATCAGTCCAGTTCTGAGGTCTTTACACTGAAGTCTTCTGTTGGTTTATAAAGCACTGAATGGTTTGGGGCCAAAATACCTCTCTGATCTCCTGCTACATTATGAACCATCCAGACCCCTCAGGTCATCTGGTTCAGGTCTACTTCCTGTCCTCAGAGTCACAACTAAACATGGAGAAGCAGCATTCAGTTTATATGCTCTTTATATCTGGAACAAACTGGAGCCTATCCCAGCTGTCTTAGGGTGAAAAGCAGGGTACACCCTGGACAAGTCTCCAGTTCATCACACATCGTGACAGACAAACACTCACACCTACGGAAAATTTAAATTAGCCAATTAACCCAATCCCCATGCATGTATTTGGATGGTGGGGGGAAGCCAGAGTACCAGAGAGAACCCACTTAGACACGGGGAGAACATGCAAACTCCACACAGAAAGGCTCTGGGCCGGGAATCAAACCAGGTACCTTCGTACTGTGAGGCGACAGTGCTAACCACTACACCACCGTGCCGCCCTGGATATCAGTCCAATATTAGCAAAAAAATGCACATTGGATTATCGCGATCTGCACCTAAATCTCCAGTATGAGCAGACTTTATCATATTCAATTGTCTAATGTGTGTATGGTTAAGTTAACTACAGGTTATTTTGCACTTTAAAATATATATATTTTTTGTTTTTATTGGATTTATTGAAGTTATTTGTCAGGGTCTTCAAATTTATTTTTGATTCATTTTATTGTAGGTTCTTATGTTTAAAGTTAAAATTGATGTAACCCATTGGTTAATAATTTAAATGAGTCAGTTTTGCTCAGACCTACTGTTGCTGACTATTGTTCTCTGTTTGAGTAAAATCACTTTATCAAGCCTACTACAAAATAAGTACTAAAAGTATGTGTGAGCTGTGCTGATATCGTATCGGATCGATATCTGTGTCGTACTCAAGGCTGAAATATCAGTGTCGTATCGGAAGTGGGGACACCCCTAATTAGCACTAAATACAAAGTACAATAGAATGGAGTGGCTGTTTTGGAAAAAAAATTTGGGTAAAGAATTTAAGTGATCACCAAATTAATTAGAATTTATTCCCTGTAAACTTGAAACCCTCCAATAGTTTGTGAATATGTGTAAGTCTAAATCACAAATGTCAACCTCAACCTCATGGTGGAGAAAGAGGAAACAAAGGATAGTCAAATTCAGTGGGTTTCATCCGTGGGGACCAGGAATGTTTGCATCAAATTTCCGAGTGATTCATCCAAAATTTACTGAGAATTTTCCATCTGGTGGATGGAGGGAGTCACGCCTCATCCTGTGGTGTGGATCAAGTTTCATGCAGGAAATGAACTCATAGTCAAAGAGAAAAGGCGACATGTGACCGCATCTCGCCACTCGGACACTTCTATCCTTCAGTCACTGGAGGGCAGGAGCCTCAAAGCAAACAAACCTACTGCAGGGAGAGAACTGCATGTTCTCTGAGATCATGTGTGCCTCCATTGTTTAACTCCATGCACCGAGCCTTGGTTGGATTTCCTTTATGTAGGCTCTCTGTTTAAACAGGCATCACAGGGCGAAGCAGTAAGGGATTTTTACAACTGATTTCACTGATATTGGCTCCTTCTGAACCCTGCAAAGTCCAACATTCAGAGATCACAACATCACAACATTCAGGCTTTTAGAATGTTTGTCTTTCCCTTTCAGTTCCTGCTCTGCTTTTCCCACTTTTGCCTCATTTCCAGCCTAATAATAGTAATGAGTTTCATTCTGTGTCGTTGTCATTGTTCGTACAGCACTCTTGCATGCATTAAAATTATCATTGCAAGTTCATTTTAAAGCAAACATAGATGAGTGATGTCGTTGTTTTTGCTTTAGCCTTCAGCCTGCTTGAGATAGCTGCACACCAACCTGGACCTCAGCCCATTCCCACTAAACGTCTCAATCAATCTGTCATTCATTGTGAAATAGGTTTGTTCCTTATCATTGCTAATTGTCTTCTCATACCCCCAACTCGCTCATGTTTTCTTTCCACCCCTCTCTGTCTTGTAGCATGTACGTGTTTCTCTCAGCACATTCCTGACTCGGTGTGTCATTATAGCAGCTTCATACAAACCAAATCATCACTGGCCTCTTAAGGGACTTAAGGTCAGAGGGTTAGGTTCGCTTTTTAAATTACCTTCTTTCTTTCCTCACGCAGAGAGAATTATCTTATCTGGAGGAAGGAGGTTTAATTTAATCCTGCTTGAGTCACCAAATGTGAAACAAATCAAGCTCCGTCTTTCGGTGGGCGTTTTTGTCGGAGAGGCTGAGTTAATGAAACAAACAAAAAACGGTTGACTTGTACATATATGGTTGCCTCCAAGTTTAGCACAGCAGCTCCATTGTGAGGAGTAACGTCACTTTTTGAGACGAGCCAAGCAAAGCATGCATTTTTCAGATCGGTCCAGAGCCTGAAAGTCCCTTTCAGGCTGTTAAGATATTTTCCACAACTTGTGCCTCCTTTGCTGATTCATGGCTGGCAAATATATATAAAACTTTGGTTAAGGAAGCAAGGGGTTTATTGTGGTAAAAATTAGGCAACAGCTCAGAAGAGAATGAATCATGATTTCCACAGTTTGAGATGAAAGTTGGGATTCATGTTTTCAATAAAGCTGTTATGAAGGCATCTATCTATCTATCTATCTATCTCTCTATTTATCTATCTATCTATCTATCTATCTATCTTATGATATGCAGTCCACTATATTTACGATGTGGTTTAATGGGTGGGGATAGCTGTTTAAGACTAAGGTGGGGTTCAGAGTAAAAGAAAAAGACAGTTCTGTTTGTTCTTCACCCAACTGATATGGAAGGAATGTTCACCATAGCCCGAGCTGATAATGGAAACATCCAGTAGGCTGTGCCTTGAAAGGATACAGCAAAATGTTTTTACTTTACTTACCTAGTTTCTTATTATTTCAGTATATTTTGTTATATAAATAAGTTTTTCAGGGAAGAATGTTTTGTGACACACCTGCTCAAAAACTGCTGGATTACACGTTCTGTAGGTAAATTTGGTAAACTTTCTCCCACAATTATGAGGTATACAGTCAGAGGCCACAAAAGCATACATCACACTGGACGACCACAATTTACTTTGCAATATGTCACGTCCATGAGAACTGTTGTAAAGTAGAAGAGGAGGTCATAAAATGATGTGCTTGTTCATTATACCCAAGGTTTGACTTTATATTCTGGTGTTGTTTATGGCGTGTGCATGTTTGTGTATGGATGATACTGAGATGTTTGAAATACAGTATAATCTTACGGCTAAGGATGGGTACTGATACTCTGAACCATAATGGCTGATGCAAACGAAAATAACCAGACCAAAAGAATTTCAGTGCTTCATTTTGGTGCTACTGAATTTTTAATTACCGCCCCATTATCTATTTAAAAAGATGTTTTATATAAAAAAAGTGCCTTGTGCCAGCATTTTTAGCCATTTTGAGAATATAGAATATTTTGTACTATGTCTCTGAAAACACTGAATAGCTCGAAGAGACTCTCTATTTCATCATGAAAAAAATACCTTTTTTTTTTTTTTTTAACCTTGTTCCATTCTTGTTTTATCAGAGGTAGAGTAGAGGACACTTTCACCAAAATCACCACTTTTTGTCCAGATTCTGTTTGTTTTGCTCTCTAATCTCGATCGTCTCCACTTCCTGCTTTGATCTCTGTGGCGTATACCATATCTTTATGTCCTGACTATAAATCCCAGAAGCCCCAAAATTACTCACAGAATGTGTGAGGGTGCCCTCTTGTCCCTGCTGCTGAAAAAAACACTTTGACATATATAGACGTCTATGGCAGTCAAGCGTTGTATTTTAAATGATGTATAAATACGTCACTGGCGCTCAAAGAGTTAATATTCTGTTAACAAAATGCCTTAAAAATAAAAAAAAACACCATTGTTGGACAAAGTTTGTATGTTTTCCATTCTTTAAGCACCACTTTGGGCACCTTTTAAGCACTGTCACCATATCAAAAGTACCATTTTGAAACCAGTATCGGATAAAAACATAATGATACCCATCCCTACTTATGGCTACCAAATTGGCTGGGAGTGAATGTTACTGTGTTATAAAGCACTGGAAAATGTCTTTTAAATACAAATGTCCACTAGTGTTTCTGCAGTAGTTTTACAGCATCTGGCACAGTGACTGTTATGTAATTCTTGTGCTTCCTCCAGCACACAATGTGTAACACGATGCGATTTTCTTGCCTGGCATTCCCTCATTCTTCCCCCTTCTCCTGCTGAGAACACCAGCCAATCGCACCTCAGCAGGATCCCTCCCTGCTCTGATAAATAGCACAGAGGACCAGGGAGGATCCATCTGCCTGACTCTCCTTCCCTCTCTCCTCTCACACCGCCTCAGTGCTGCAGACTCCCTCTGTGAACATGTCTGTCAGAGCCGTGAAGACCACCACCTTCTCCACTGTGAACTCCTCCAGGGGCCCATCCCAGAGCTTCAGTAGCCGCTCCTTCTCTGGCTACGGTGGCCACGGTGTGGGCAGTGGCAGGCAGAGCTACGCTGTCCGCAGCTCCTATGGGGGAGTGGGCAGCAGTGGTGCTGCTGTGGGCGCTGGGGGCTTTAAAGTGGCCGGTGGGTACATTGCTGGGGGGTCTGGACAAAGAGGAGGTGGTGTAGAGTTTGGCTATGTGGGCTTCAGTGGAGGCATTGGAGGTGGCATGGCCAATGAAGTGGCGGCCCCCATCACAGCAGTGACCGTGAACAAGAGCCTGCTGGCCCCTCTGAACCTGGAAATTGACCCCACCATCCAGGCGGTCCGCACCCAGGAGAAGGAGCAGATCAAGACCCTGAACAACCGCTTTGCCTCCTTCATTGACAAGGTCAGTCAATTCAAGACTGATGTTAGAAATGAATGATGAAGCAGGGCATTAGCAGGGCAATTTATCACAAGTACAGACAGTATATTGCGTCATATGTTTTTTTGTTCCTGTTGGTTTAATAACTGTTTGGATAAAGCTATTCAATTCCACACAGAGTAGAACAATAACTTGAAGGAAATTGAAATATTGCAAGCCAGAATAGCTCAAGGTGAAAGGGGTCTGATTTCACAATAGAGCTCATCCTTGAGACAATCCCTATGAATACTGTATCTCTAGCAGTCACAGCACAGTGATACTGTGATGGATACAGGCTGTTCCGAGTAACGACAAAGCCTCCTCACATGTTTTCACTCAGATGAGATCATAGAGATCAGATAAGAGGATCAACCTGGACACAGAGTACATACAGGGCTGGGATGAAAAACAGAACAAATTTAACTTGAAAGCATGCTTCTCAGTGTGAGCAATATCCTCCAAAAAGAGGTTTAGTAGTTCTGAAAGTAGATAATATGCCAGCTGTACTCGTGGATTCTTATTCTGCAAAAAGTGTGTTATTTTCAGATTTAATGTCCTGTATAAGCACAGCCTGAACCAACACTTATAGGCATGATTCAGGAAAGATTTGCATGAGGAGAGATTATTATTTTTATGATTACACTGCAGTAAACATCAATATAACTCCATCAGTAATGTGAATAACACAGAGAAAAGCACTGGAAAGCAGAGCTGTGAGCCCCTGCAACCATAGGCTGTATAATAGTAATCAAGCAATTTTCCTTAGAGCAGTATAATTTATTGTTATGCACCCACTATTAAACAAAGATTACTTACAGCTATCTTATCAGTGGGAAGCTTGCCCTCTCCTCCACCTGAGATCGATCAGATTCTTGCCCATTGTGGCATTCTTGTTTAAGGAGGCTCCCCGCTGGAGCAATGTAGGACAGAAGTTAAGCTGTAAATCAATCTGAGAGTAATTCTTCAGATCGTAAAAACAAAGCTCGCATACCACTGTGATATGGCACACACTCACACAGAGCTGAGTGTCTCTTGTTGTGTTTGCAGAGTGGTAGCAGGACCCCACCCAGGGTCAGGACGCTCTAAAGGAGAGCTGTAAGGGGACATTGGGAAACAGTGCCTCTTTGTGTTGAAATGTGGCACTAAGGGTGAGAAGTGAGTGCAGGGTAATCGATGTGAGAGGTGGGAGAAGCTCAATTAGTCATTTTTCTTTCAGTTGACCATCATGAGGTTCTTTGTCCGTCAGCAAACAAAGCAAATCCATTCATGATGTTTGAGTCACGCCCATCTTCTCTTGACACACATTCTTTCTCCATCCACCCCACATACATCCTCCCCGTATATCATGATGTGTTTTAGCTAAACTTACTGCATCTCATTTGGAGAATGTGCTTAAGTATATTATATCCAAAGAGCAGAATGGTTTTATCTAGGGGTACTAGTTTTTAATAACCGTACACTGTTAATTTACTCTAAACATTCGGCTGAACTTCCTGAGGTTGTCATTTCATTGGATGCTGAAAACACGTTTGATAGAGTGGGAATATTTGTTCGCTTTTTTGAAAAAGTTTGGTTTCGGTGATAAATTCATTTCTTGGATCTACCTTCTTTACTCATCTCCCAAAGCTAAGTATCCATACTAATGATGTGTATTCTTAGTATTTTGCCCTTGGGCGTGGTACTCACCAAGTTCGTCCTTTGTCACCTTTGCTTGTTGCCAGTGCTATTGAACCCTTGTCCATCACCTTAGGATCGTCCCCCCTACTTGCTGGAATCATACAAAATGGGATTGAACACAAACTATCATCATATGCTGATGATTTACTATCACATGTAACTGATCCTTCAACCTCTATTCCGACTATTTTAAACATTCTGGAGAATTTCAGCAGGTTTTCAGGTTATAAATGGAACCTGGAGAAAAAGGAATGCTTTCCTGCTAATACATATCTCGGCATTAATGTGACACCTTCTTTCTCTCAACTTCCATCAGCTAATTTTACTCCTCTTATCTTATTTTGAAAGATGGGGCAGCCTTCCCTTTATTTAATTGGCAGGATCAGTGTCATTAAAATTAATGTTTTACCAAGATTCCCCTTCTTATTCCAGTCAATACCCCTCTTTCTGCCAAAACATTTTTTTTGATTCTCTAGACAAGTTAATTTGTTCTTTTATATGGAGCGGTAAGCACCCTAAAGCTTGCAAAACTTTATTGCGGAGATGTGGGTCACTTATATTCATAAATTGTGTTACGGGATTTATTCTCCAAGTTCCTCCTGGTGTAAATTGGAGTTTTTATCTTGTAGAGGTTCCTGCTTTACTTCATTCCTCGTTACCTGTGAAACTGTCATTATATACAGATAATCAGGTGGTTCTGACCACACTTCAGATCTGGTTCCAATTTAGTCAGCGCTTTAAATTTTCTGATGCATCTTCTTTAGGTCCATTAACTAGCAACCACTTATTTCCTCCATCACTTTTGGACCCAAGGAGCGCCATATCGTCTTCCCATTCTCTCACCATCAATCCATTTCTGTATTTCTTGATCATTCGTCGAGCTACTTGTCTTTCTGCAGGTGCGTTTCCTCGAACAGCAGAACAAAATGCTGGAGACCAAGTGGAAACTGGTGCAGGAACAGACCACGTCTCGCTCCAACATCGATGCAATGTTCGAAGCTTACATAGCCAACTTGCGTAAGCAGCTGGACAACTTGGGTCACGAAAAAGTGAAACTTGAGTCAGACCTGCATCACATGACGGGCCTGGTTGATGATTTCAAAAACAAGTGAGTGGAGACGATTTCAACCTTCAGTGTTGCTTAAAACTCCTTAAAATCAATATTGCTATGTTTTATAGATCAGAGAGTCAGGCAGTAGCACACCTCAGCTCTCATATCAGTCACAGAGGGCATGTTCATTCCCTCAAATCTCAGTTTTCTATTTGTAGAAATTTGTTCCTTTAGATTTCTGAAGAGGATTTCATTTAAATCGTATTGTAAATCTGCTTGCAGCTTTACAGCCTTATGTAATATTTATTAATACAGCATATTTCAGTTCTCTGCTTTGATTGTACGGCCCGCAGATTTACTGTTTTAATTCACCCTCACCACTCCCATCTCAGTAAAAAAAGCTATAAAAACTCCCTGTAACCTGATCAGCACCAATCAACAAAAAGCTGGTGAAAAAACTACATTTAGAGTCAGATATTATTCCTCAGCAGTGCACATAGACCATAACAGAGCTAAAACTAGAGGAAATATTGAACATGGCCCCAAACATGGATCCAAATTAATCCTGTTGCCCCATATATGCTGGATGTATTAACAGACATACACTCATATCAACTAAGAGGTAAAAAGTCTGAACGCTGTGATGTGCTTACTGCTTGTTTCTGCTGCACCCAAGTGACAAAAATATTAGCAGGTATTTTATATTTGCAGGTTGTAGCAGATGAACATTTAGTTTTCACTGTGTGTTTTTGTCTGAAAACTGAAAAGATCCAAATTCAATTTTCTTTAAAAACAACTTTCTTTCTCTTCATTTCCAGATATGAGGATGAGATCAACAAGCGCAACGAGTGTGAGAACAACTTTGTCCTCATAAAGAAGGTCTGTGTAGGATTTCTAACATACTGTATCTTTGATCTGGAAACTTTGTTTAGCCCTTAACTCACTGAATGCCAAATGTTTTATAAAACAGAAACTTCCTTGTTCCAGCATTTTTGCCCATTTTGAGTCATATTTCAAGACTCAGAATATTTTGTACTATGTCTCTGAAAACACTGAATAGCTCAAATGAAAGAAGAGAAGAAGAAGAAACAATGTTTGTTTTTACCTTGTTCCATTCTTGTTTTATCAGAGGTAGAGTAGAGGACACTTTCACCAAAATCACCACTTTTTGTCCAGATTCTGTTTGTTTTGCTCTCTAATCTCGATCGTCTCCACTTCCTGCTTTGATCTCCGTGGCATATACCGTCTCTTTATGCTCTGACTACATCTCCCAGAAGCCCCCAAATTACTCACAGGCTGCAGGAGATTGTGTTTGGTGTATTATTACGTTGATGGCTCTCAAGCGTCAGATTTTAAATCACGTCAAATTACGTCAGTGGAACTCAAAGAGTTAAGCAGAATAAGCCCATATGATGACCATTTTGTACTTCAGGGCTGGGCTGTATAAAAAGATGAATATTCTCACTGTTGTCTTTTCCTGTGCAGGACACTGATGCGGCCTACATGATCAAGGTGGAGCTGGAAGCCAAACTGGATGCACTCTCTGATGAGATTGACTTCTTGAGGCAGATCTATGATGCAGTAATGACCTTAATTCACTTTTCAGTGGCACACAAATGAATAATTCACTTAGTTGTATATCACCAAAGATCATTTTCTAAATTATGTTGATGCATGTCATGCCTTTGTTGCTTTTGTCCATTGTTTTGTAGGAAATCCACGAGCTGCAGAGCCAGATCAAAGACACATCTGTTGTGGTGGAGATGGACAACAGCCGTAATCTTGACATGGACGCCATTGTTGCTGAAGTGCGTGCTCAGTATGAGGATGTTGCCAATCGCAGCAGAGCCGAAGCTGAGTCTTGGTACCAGACTAAGGTGAGACCACTAATGTGGCTGAAATCAAACATTAGCAAGACCCAGTGTGGCAATGAAAGCATACCTGGATTATCTCATTGCATTTCGATGGGTCAGTCTGACTTGTTCCTGTCTGCTTCAGTACGCAGAGATGCAGCAGTCAGCTGGCAGATATGGTGAAGACCTGAAGTCAACCAAGGCTGAGATCGCTGACTTGAACCGCAGAATACTGAGGCTCCAGTCTGAAATTGATATTGTTAAATCACAGGTGAGAATGACTAATTTTTGTATATTTAGACATATTTAACTGCAATTTGAGTTGTTAGCAGCACCTGTAAAAGACTTTTTACTTTACTTACTTACTTTTTGTTTGTCCTCCTCTACTCTCAGCGAAACAGCCTGGAAGGTCAGATCGCAGAGGCTGAGGAGCGTGGCGAGCTGGCAGTGAAGGACGCCAAACTCCGTATCAGGGACCTGGAGGAAGCTCTCCAGAGAGCCAAGCAGGACATGGCCCTCCAAGTCCGCCAGTACCAGGAACTGATGAACGTAAAGCTGGCTCTGGATATTGAGATCGCCACCTACAGGAAGCTGCTGGAAGGAGAGGAGTACAGGTAATATGCTGTTGTAACAGCGCCACCCTGTGAAATGTGAAGGGAAATAACTTCTTTGCAGGAACATTATTGCGTTTATCTCATGGTATTCTGCTTGCTCCTATCTTTTTCTTTTTTTTTCTCCACAGGTTAGCCACTGGAATCAAGACCAACATTTCCAAGCAGACTTGTGAGTTTATCTTCTACCTTGGTGCAAACATTTAAAGTATTTCACTGATGATTTTGGATAAACCCACGTTTATACAATAAAAAACACATTTATACTTGCTAAATCCAACAGGATAAGTCACAGGATGCTCCACATGTATCAATACACTGCGGTCAAAGGAAGCTGCAGTTTTTATTCATTGCTTTCCTGCACTGTTGGAAACAGAAATCATGTTGGAGACGAGGCGACACAAACAGCAGAACTGTGTTAATTTGTGTTACTTTGCAAAACACTGAATGGATGCTTTAAAACACATTGCATCCTCACAATACATCAAAATGCCATCCTGGTGTTTAAAAGATAAACATTCACAAACTAGTAATTGAAAAAATAAACATATGAACATCAAAATCCTCTTTTAAATTAGAGATTTCAGTATGAAATCATCATGCGCTTCAGAAATTTGAAACATTTAGCCATTGTTTGTAAAAATGATCAAAATTAAACATTCATTTAGCAAAATATGTCAGACTTTTGCATAAATATCTATATGAGGAGAAACAATTTGTTGGTCATTTTGTGGCAAATGTCCTGGTCACTGTGTGATGTTTTTAGCTCAAAGTTGGATTTTATAATTCATGTCACACAAATACATTTACTGTACGAAAATATTTCTGTGTACCACAGTAGTGACTTTCCCTGTAAACTCTGACCTACTGTTGCAATGGAAATCTAAAATGCTCAGTGAAATACACATTAGCATTCAGCTGGACAAAACTGGCATTAGATATACTTTATGTATACTACATGTGTACTATGTATACTATATACTAGGGATGGGAAAAAATATTGATATGGCAGTATTCGCGAAGTCGCGAAGATCGTGAAGTCCTTGCCAATAGTCCCTACTGTATATACAGTAAAGTGTCAACAAAAAAGTACAACAAAACAATTTCTAAAAAAAAAAACAAACATCCTACCACTTTGCCAACTACATTTTGGTGGCCTTAGCCAATGTATTGACATACAATTTATTTTGGGTGAGTTACTAGTAGTTTCTGCAAACATGCATGGAATCATGACATTCCATGAAGCAGTTGTCAGTTGTATTACACTCATAGTTCAGAGTCTAGAGGTCTCAATATGAGGCGTGGAAAAAAATACTGATAGTAATATATTGCAATACCTCTTCTTCTGATATAATATTGATTTTCAATTTCTTAATATAGATTTTTTTCCTCCCCAAAAAAGTAATTTTTTGGGTCAATTGTATGTCCAGAACAACTTCTGCAATATATTAAAATTTAAATAAGAAAATAAAATTTAAAAAAAAAATACACATTAATGTAGTAACTTGTAACTTATGTAATGTACATGTATGTACATACTGTATATACAGCATATAAATATGTGTACATACATATATATGTACATACTGTATATACAACTTGTATTTTAAGTTGCATTTTAAATTCCTCAGTGATCTATGTAGAATATCACAATGTATTGCAATATCACAATAGTAGCAGTATCGCGATACTTGAGTTGCGATACGTATCGCCAATACCCACACCTACTCAAGACTGTTTTAATGAAATGAGCCACAGCTAAGAGAAAAACTGCAATGATTGCGTTTCACTTCTGAATGTGCAGCTGTGAATTACAACGCCTACGGCCTGGAGAGCTCCCGAACCCCGTCCTACGTCTCCTGCTCATTTGGTGGAGTCAAAGCCAGCAGCCATACTGTTCCTGACCTCGAGGGAGCAACAGTGAAGAGCACCACTGTCACCAAGACAGAAACCGTGGTGATCAAGGCCGAGGAGAAGAAGAAGGAGGAGAAGGAGGAGCAGCAGCAGCAGGTAGCGATGGAGGAGCCGGCTGCTGTGGAGAAAAAGGAGGAGCAGCAGCAGGTGGCGGCTGAAGCTGTAGCTGTGGCTGAGGAGTAATGGCTCTGTCCTGTTTTATCAAAGTTATGATTGATGATTTTTGGTCTTGGAAGTTAAGAAAGAGCACACTGTCTCTGTTTTATTATCCATATTTTTCTGCTGTAAGACATGGCGTTGCTTCAGATATCCTTAATGGATGAGACTTTATTCAGGTTTCTGAAGCTCTTCATAAGTTCTTTACTGTTAGCTGTAGTCTGTCACTGCTGTGGTTCACAGATGACTGCACCATTCCTGTTTAGCCAGCAGACTGCAGTATTGTACCTGCTTTCCTCTGCTGCGCTATCTCCAGGTTTCAGTCACTCAAAGCACTGTTGTCACACCAAGCACACTGCTGATAGGAGTCATTAGGAGAAAATAAAGCATTGCAAGACTGAACTCCTTATGCAAAAACTGTCTGTACTCAAACAGTTAAGTAAGATGCTTAGAAAACCTTTTTTCCCCCCCCATGTGCTACTGTTGGCAACACCTGGAGCCATGTTTGCGCAACAATAAATGTTCTCCAAACAGTATTTTACATGTGTTCTGTTGTGTCACACCGGTCACCGTGAGAGAAAAACGTTCAGTTCTTTTTAAATAAGGGAATGAAATGAAGAACTTGGGAAAAGTTTTAACAGAAGGACTTAAAGGCAATAATGAAAGAGTGTTGGGAAAACATTTGCAATGGTTTGGAGGGAGCTGGAGTGAGAACACACACACACACACACACACACACACACACACACACACACATACATACGCCCTTAACAGAATGAAAACACACATGATATTCAGCAAATTTCTCTGGCAAGTCCCAGCCAGCCTCTTTGACAAACTGAGATGGAGGGTCATGCATTCCTTTAAAATGTCATCATATGTTCCCTTATTATAAGAAAAAAAAAGTTCACCTACAAAACAAATGAATATAACAAGCAGTCTAATTCTCATGTACAAATTATTTTGATGAATAACACATATTTACTCATGCAAAATAATATGTGCGAGTGTCCTGAAGGAACTTTTATGTGATGAATAAGCTAGTTTCTTTTCCAGGGAGTGGTTACATAAGAAACCTTTGCAGCTTCAGAGGAACAGGTTTGAACCTGATGTGGGCGGTGAAGCCACACCCAACTCCATACAAACTCTCATGAAGTTTAAGACAGAAAACTGCACAAATCCCACAATCCCACCCACCGTTCAACGCTCTGAAAAAAACCCTGGCTGCTGACACACAGCAGGGAATTTTCAGATTAGAAGCCTTGATTAACTGCATTAAAAACTCCATCACAGAGTGCAGTCTGCATGCACAGCTATGTTCACAGCAATTGTTATGACTGCTGACTCCACCTCAAAATATCCTGCTCTGCACAATATAAATGGTTCCTGTCTGAAAAGCTGCAGTGGTTTTCATTTGCAATAACAGAAGCACCGCAAGTTGCACTGATCACAATAGAAAACAGTCACTTATGTTTTACAAATTGAACCTTATTTCTGGGATAATATACTGTCATTTACTCACCCATTTCACTTTGGAGTCATGTGGAGTATTTCCGACAATATGATGATATCCATTTAACAGGAGTGAAGCGGGCACAGAAATGCAGCCAGTTAATGACACAAACTTGACTATTTCTCAAATGACAGACGGGCTACACTATTACTGGGCTACACTATTACTATTCTCATTTGAGTCAGGAGTTGTCCTTATCTTGAGAAAATTCAATCTGTAAACAGAATTTACTTCCTGTGTATTATCATTTATTATCAAAGTGAAATGGATGGGTAAATGACAGTATCCCAGAAATCAGGTCAAATTTGTAAAAAAAAAAAAAAAAATAAGGTCACTTCCCCTTTAATTGTGCTGACTTTAGCTTAGATAGCATGTTAGCTCATGATTAGGACAACAGGATATAGTTCATCCAGTCAATAAGTCCACCAGATAACCCCTGCAAGAATGGTGAATTTGCGTTTTTCTGACACTTTACAGGGATAAAATAAACAAGATATAAGCTGTTAGGTGGAATTTGTTACCTTTGGACAGAGCCAGGCGAGGTGTGAGTGGTGTCATCTAACAAACCTCTTGCTTTGAGGCAGCATTTGAAATGAACTGTAATCGAAACAATAATTCTAGAAAGGTGTCATTTCAGTGTCGAAGCTGCTGCAGGCCTGCCACATATTTACAAATTCCAACTTCAAGGTCCAACCAGCTATCAGATAAATGTAGCGGAGCAAAACGAACAAATATAAAATATGAAAAGTTAAAAGTATCTCACAGTCATTGTGGATAGATGGGCTATTTCTACAGGTCACATCCACTTAACAATTAGTAAAAATATGTTTTAGTCATATAATAACTGTGCTTAACTAACCTTTCATTTACAATTAAAATACACTTTTCTTCCTTTGTTATTTAGTACTTAATGTAAATATTTATTCTATTATTATTAATCATTCTATTATGTCTGTTATTTATTGTTTATTTATTACTGTAATTTGTCTATGCTGCTGTGGTGGGTGAATTTCCCATGATGGGGAATAAATAAAAAACTATTCTCAAATTAATAATAATAATAATCTATTCTATTATAAGAATAAACAACCACAATCCCATTCAAAGCATGAGCTACTGAGGAACACTATACATTTTCACACTGTTAATACTTCGGTCAAAGGTTATAAAATATGTGGTTGCAATCGCAGAATTGTTTTATATTTGACAATGGTCAATAACAGATAAGCTAAAAAATGCACCGTGGTGGAAAATGTACCTCGTCCATCTCAGTCATGCACCATTTCTTACTTTGTCTTATCTAACCATGTTAGTGACTGAGGCTTGAACCATTGAGTGTTTTTTTGGGAGCAGGTCTGATTGCCCTGCAGAGGACTCTGCTCTGACAATACTCTTCTGTAACGTATACTTATCTACGCTGCTGCAGCGAATTCAACAAACTGGTCTGCTGGTTACAGTAGATGCAAACTTGCAGGACTCAGAATCTCATCCATGCATTTTTTACCGCTTATCCATTTTTTACCGCTTATCCATGCATGTTTTTGGATGGTGGGAGTACCTGGAGAGAACCCACGCAGACATGGGGAGAACATGGAAACTCCACACAGAAAGGCTGAGAATTGAACCCGGTACCTTCGTTCAGAATCATTAAAATTAATGCATTCATTTGATGACAGTTCAGTCTACCCTTCTCTACTACTCCTCCTCTCTGCACTGTTGCTGAACTAATGCACATCTCTTGTTGGAGCATGCACAATTACCAATGCCGCAAGCCACAAACCTGACAACCCGACTTCGTGTTTGCTCTTTCCCACCCTTTCTAAATCCACACTGGTGAATAAACCTTTGTCGGAGTGGCAAGGACTGAATCAAAAAAGAGTTCTAACAAATAAACACTGATATAGCAGAAGGCAGATTTACTAGATAAGTAAGTGGGAGGTATGGGGTGAGGCAAAACCAGAACTTTGAAAGAAACCTGGCTGAGCTGCTGTGATTGATTGACTGATGAGCAGCTCACATTCCTCTGCCTAACCTGGGGCTAACAGCATGTTGAGAAGTCACAGGCTCCACTTTTACCTTTATGTTATGTCATATGTACAATACGCCCCTGAACAGTATGTTACCACATCCACGCCTCGATGAGAAGAAAATCAACCGGCTGCAAGCTCATGTTGCAACACGACGTTCAGATGAAACCTCTGTCCTTTATATAGGTTATCTCTTTTCACCCATCAGCACACTGATAGTCGTCTTTGCTCAGAATATTTGTTTAATCAATATAGTTTTGGGTCACATTGTTTTCCATTCACAGCCAGCAACACACAAATAAACGGTGAGTGTGTGTCTCAGAGAGAAGCATTAAAACGTGTGCGACCTGTGATAAAGTTTGTAGTCAGAACCAAAGGATTTCATTCTGTTCTGATTTACTTCTTCAATAAAGAAACTGATGATGAATGTTTTCACAAAACAACATTTCATTTCTTTCCAGAGTTTTGTAATTTATTCCTGTTAATTGACAGATTTCATTACATCATCTCATTACACTGAAACGACACCAGCGGCAATACTTTTAATCATTACATCAGCTTGTCTCTTCTGGGATTTGTCCATTCAAGATTTAATATCAAAGAACGAGAATGACAAGTTGTGTTTTTTAAACTACGAAAAGAAAAAGTATGTCCTCACAGCTCGAGTAACAGGTCTGAATTCCTCTGTGGGATCAGGGTGGAGGCTGCTGAATGATGGAGGCTGAAGTGTGCCTTTTATTCTGTTAGACACCAAAGCATGCAACAACAACAATAGCTCTTGTCAGGCTGCAGGACGATTGCATTTTAGATGCAATAAAATGAAATATGGGATCTACTATTTGGGACAATAGTCGAGTTCCACCTGTGAAAAAACAACTGAGATATAGCATTAATTAAATGAAATCATATAGAAGCACTTGAGACTTAAAGTTAACCCAAAATAATGTAAATATATGAACATCAAGAAAGGAAGATAAATAGAAAAACATAAACTTTTCACCTCATTTACACACTCATAATAACTTTCAAAATAATGCAGTCCAGAAACCACCACCATCCACTATTATCAATAACTAGAAAAGCACTCAGAGAGTGCAGACCTCTGCCAAAGAGGCAGCGGTGACTTTTTATTTAAAGTTACCCCCGCCGCCAAGGAGGTTATGTTTTCACTAGGCTTGTTTGTTTGTTTGTTGGTTTGTCGGTACACAAAGTAACTCAAAAAGTTGTGGATGGATTTTGAAATTTTAAGGGTTGGTCAGAAGTGGCCTAACTTTAAACCGATTCATTTTTGGTGGTCATCGGATTCAACGGCACCACCAAAAATGAATCAGTTTTAAGTTAGTCCACTTCTGACCAACCCTGAAAATTTCGCCAAAATCCGTCCACAACTTTTTGAGTTATTTTGCAAACGAACAAATATACAAACAAACAAACAAACCTGGTGAAAACATAACCTCCTTGGCGGAGGTAATAAACATAATGTAGACTCACCTTGGGAAAATAAAAAAACACATAAGTATGAACTTAAGAGTAGTAGTATTGTTGTACTGGGATACATTAGATTGTACAGGTGTACCCAATAAAGTGGCCAGTGAGTGTATATCCATAGTTATCATTGCCTTCAACAGGTGATCATCACACGCTGAAAGGAAGTTTCCGTACTGCGATTAAATTTCTCTAATTTATTTAATTAAAAGAATGTATTTATTTATTTATGAATACATTTTTATAAATAAATAGTAATTATAAATAAGCCAATCAATCAGTAAATAAATAAATAAAAGGGGATTTTAACGACAGAATGTCTATCTTCACTTCATTTGAATATAGTATATACTATATATTATTTATATCAAGACATATTGTTAAAAGTTCATTTCTAGCCGTCTTCACTCTTCAGTTATCTTTTGACTCATAACTGTCTCTAGCTTTTAGTTGCATTGAAATACTGTTAGATTGCATGGGCTGGACTAGATTAGCTACTCCATTAAAAGGTGAAATAAGAAATGCAGCAGTACTACGACTAAAAGGCCGCTCCAACATGAGACCAATAAAAAACAATACTGGCAGTGCTTTTCAGGACAAAACCAAAGCCATATCATCGCTGATTTTCAGCTTCACACTCCTGTTGTGAACAGTCGTTTCATTTCATTGCATGTGACAGGATGCTTATGCATTTATGTAGATTATTTTGGCTATAGCAGATACATAAACATTATTGGAACACATTAAGGTCTAAAGGTCAAAACTTTGCAGTATGTTAATCACACCTTCCCTGCTGCTGCATGCTGGCTGCACCCCTCGCAACCATTTGAAACATCTCTTGTTTGGTTTCTGTGACCTGTCAGAGAAGCTAGAGGACACTAGCAGCTGTCATCTTCCACTGAAAGTGGCTGACAGGTCATTGAATGCCTGCAGGGCATCTCTTGAAGACAAAAATGGTGAGGCACTGTTGGGTAAATTAGTGCATAACGCCACCTGACAGCTGGACCAACTCGTTAGGACTGAGCCGCCCTGCCCGAGGGTGACGTCCAGATGTTTTTACCGCTTTTCACTCCACAAGTATGAACACAACCCTGTTTGTTCTGTCTTATTAACTACTATAATTGTAGATTTATAAGAGATTATTTTCCATGATGAATTCCTCACGATTCCCATAGAGATACCCATTTGTTTTGGGTGTATTGCTGTGCAAATTCTTGTTTATATTCCATCTGGTGATCTTGGTATCTTTTAAACTTGGTTGCTAAGAATTTCTGCACGCAGCAGGATTACTGAAAATGTCAAATATGTTTGTCACATTTTTCACTTCAAAGTTATGTCAACAGAAAGACAATATCTCAACAAAAACTTGCATTGACTAGATGGTGGAGTGTGAGATGCAACTTGATCATCGTCAATCACAGGCTGAAGATGTCACACAAGGTTTGTTTTAATTTCATGATCTGCCAGCATTACAGTCACTGTGGGATACCTGCTAACTCAGTCACCGATGTCTGACTTTGATAAAAGTGCCTGAGGGTGTGCACAAACACTCTCTCTTTGTCAGCGTCTCTCATGCATGACTTAAAGGGGCACAGGTGTGTCGGACTGAATGCCTCTGAATGCCACATAAACCCTTCAGTTGAAAGACGACTGCAAGATTTTATATTTCATGATTAATTTCTTTTTTGACTGATTTTTCATTCATATCTTTAATGTGACATCTATCTCAAACAGAAAGTAATAAATGCTGAAACTGTTATATTGTGTTTGTCGAGGGCGGCACCCTAAAATAATACTATCATGGATGAAGATGTTGTCATTTGTACGTATAAGTGAAGTTTAATGCGGTTCAGTTATTTAAAAAGAGCCTATATACTCTAAATCCTTTATTTTGACAACTGTGCAGTTTCTTGTTGTTAAAATTGTAAAAGTTTTCATACTTTGCTCCTTCATGTGTTCTTTGTCTTCTTGATCTTAACACTCAAACGCTGATAAGTTTGCCAGCAGTAAAGTTCAGACTTCCTGTTGGCGTAGAAGTGGTTTATGAGTGTAAGTTAATAATTTCCTACTATCAAAAGTGGCGTTCTGGAGGCTGAAAGGGTGGGGCTGTTTGACGGCACCTTCTCACTTTTCTTTTACGAGTTCAGACTTGTAAGTATGCAGGTATGTGCTCAGGAGTAGCCTGCAGATCACTATTACGACTTCTCACACACACGCATTCACATAATCATGGGCCAGAAACAGAAAACATCATTTCCCTTCCATATATGGCCACTGATGATGTTAGCAGACTAGCACACACAAACACACACAGCCACAATAAAGGGAGTTACAGAGATAATGAGTAGGTAATGACAAGACAGCGGTTGCTGGGCAGCGCTGGAACAACAACTAAAGGTGACGACACATCTTTCACAGTGAACTGTGGAAAGGGAGTATAACAGATACAGAGGTATTTTCTCTGTATACTCTTTTACTATGCCTGCTAGAATGCAAATGTATTGAAAACACATGAAAAGATATATGGCATAGCAAAGTGTGCATACAACCTTACATTAGCCAAAAGTCATCATATTATGTTGATAACTCACAGGAATGGGAGGTCCAGTTGCAACAGCAAACAGGTTTCACACCCTACAGGGGCCTTCAACCCATGACTGTTGACTGAGCACACTGAGGGGCCACACCCTTTTACAACTTCATTTGAAGGCAGATCCTATAGTATTGGTGTAAGTGAACAATGTTCTGTATATTGGTAAATTATAATAATTTCTTTTGAAACTGGTGATGGATTTGTGGACTGGGGCGAGTGCATGACATTTTTAGTACTGTACTGAGGCCAGTGGCAGTGCTGCTGAACCTCTGGTTCTGACTGGTTGAGTGCTTGGGAGGGGGCCGAGAGGAATGTGTTCGCTGTCGGCAGAACAGACCTGCTTCGACAAGTTGTCTGTGTGTTGCAATGAGTAGCCAGCGCCGTAGCCCAGAATGAAAATGATGTGAATTGCTTACAGTAGTCACAATAATATAATACTAGTGTAGAGGAAGCTTCTTTGCTGCTTTTGTTCCAAAATGACAATGATGGGGACATAGTTTGAAGTACTGGTGAGACAGCGAAATACCATCCAGGAAGTTTGAATGGACAATTATTTATGCTGAATCTGATGTAATATAATAACTCACACACACACTCACACACTAGTTCGCTTAAAGACATTTCAACATCCAGAAAGGAGGAGCCGATGATAGAGCGCTCATCAGCCGATAACCTGATGACCACCCTATCTGCTAAGCCAGAGAAGAAGGCGATGGCGTTCACATTCCAAACTAATCCACCAGGTATGTGGACTTTCACGCATTTGATTGGTCAGCCCAGGTGCTAACATGCTCAGCAGGTAACTTTCAGCTTGGTTAGTTTACATAGCACTAAACTCTACATACATTTGAGGCTGATGGGAATGTCATTAGTTCTGCAGGTGTTTGGTCATAAATTTTTTCATCTTGCGGCCTAAACGTCTGTAAAGATCATGGCAATCCATCCAATAGCTGATGAGATATTTCACAACAACTGTTTAAATGACAAAAACATGAAACCAGAAAACACTATCCAACCAGAGATACTGCTCTGAGCAGGAGTTGTCAAATGCCCACTAACCTGAGCGTTTGCTTCAGTTGCTAGGTTTTTATTTGGGTATACAACCTGCATGAGCTTCCCTGTCTGACAGAGAATGAGTCATGTAGCTAGACTGCTGTTTGTGCCAGAGTTCCCATGCCCGACTTATTCCCACAGTTATAGTGAGGCGGCATCTGTGGGCTATAAGCAAGGTGTTAAAGTCCAGAATTGTAAAGTAATATCTCACGCCGATTTTCAAGCAAACGGTTTCGGCCATGTCTGGAAATGTGTTAGCATGCCAAACTATTTTGGCATGCTTACAACAATGCATTGTGTATCAGTACAAACTTGGCAGTGCAGGTGAGCTTGTTAGCGAGACATTGTCTGAGAGACTTTAATGACATGCTCATTGTCTCCTATTTTACGCATTAACCACATTCTAACTTGGCCTCCACAAGATACGTCCATGCATGACTTGCGGCTGCTGTGTTGTAAGGGTGTGCACCTTTCTGCAGGTGGTGAAACTGTGAGGCCCAGATTAAAATCCAATCCAACAACACTCCCTCGTGAAGGACACCACCCACAACCTCATGCAGATGCCAAAACAAGCACGTAGGGGTGTGGTTGTGTGTCCAAAGGCTTCACATTTTCTCTTTTGTGTTTCTTGATTATTATTCATATGGCACATGAATAGTTTGATTATACTCTTTCAAATCTGATAGGCAGTATGGCCTGAACTTTGCTGTAATTAAACACAGTATTGTACAGTACTGACTGTACAAGGAAATCACTGATGACTATGGCATGGAGAAAGTATGCTGTACTGTCCCATAGAAAACACTGACAGTGGAATACATGTTACAGAGAAATGATGCCTTCCATCCACAAATAACACAGTGCATACACTAATCAGGCATAACATATGACCACCTCCTAATATTGGTATGGTGTCCCTTTCTTCTGCCAAAACAGCCCCAGAAACAACAAACTCCCCTGCTCTGTGGTATCTGACTCCTTTCTATCTTCAGCAGCATTAACTCCTCTGGTCTGTTGGATCAGACCACCAGCACCAGCCTTCACTCCCCACCTGCATCAGTGATCCTTGTCCTCTCATGACCATGTCTCTGGTTCACCACTGGTCCTTCTTTGGATCACTTTTGATGGATCCTGACTACTGCAGACCAGGAATGACCCACCAGAGCTGCAGTTCTGGAGATGCTCTGACCCAGCCCTGTAGCCACTCAAATCCTTACACTTTCCCCTCTTTTCTGCTTCTAACATCTACTTTCAGGACAAAATATTCATTTGTTGCAATATATATCTATATATATATAGATATATATAATTTTGACAGCCCTACAACATAAATAAGCTGCTAAAAGGTGCCAAAATTAGCTCTAATAAGCGCTGCGTTTATAAAAACTGTCTCTTTTGCTTTTCCTTTATTCATTTTTTTCCTTTAACAATGCTCTTTGGTGGATTGTTTTCCGAATTAAATGAGAAGCTCAGACAGATTAAAAAAAGATGGTTAATCTAATTTTAGCAGTTTGTTTGATTGTTAGTTTCGACTGTGCTGTTAGTTTCCTTGATTTTTTTCAATGGAGTTCTGCTTCATGACCCGCCAGCCCATCTCTGGCAACACATTTGGGGCCGTTTTTCCAAATGCAAAGTTACCGTCATGGTCTTTGATGTGTTGATACTGATTAATCACGTTAATGCGCTAATTTCAACAGCCCTAATAAAAGCAGCATCAAAATTCTGCTATGATTGAAAAACCCAACAGGATTTCTCAACTGTTGCATTCAGAAATGAGAGTCACTGCCCCATGCAAGATTCATGACTTTTAAACTTTCACAACCTGTGACGTTTTGACAAGACTGTGCTCCACCCATAGACAATGCATATCAGATAAGAAGGCAACTGGCTGAACAGTCTAAGAGGGTTTGCAAAACTATTTTCTCAGGAAATGTCATATACTGTATGAAGAAATATGTAGCACCAAGTACTGGTATTATTAGCAATGGAAATAGCCACTGATGAGGAACACTAGCCATTCCTGTGTTACCAGACTGCCGTGCTAACAGCTAAAGAGTATGCTTTATGCTCACTAAACAACTGAATTTAAACAAACAGGAGAGAAAGGTAAATTACCCCGAGACATGAGAGGCTGGAGCAGTTCAACAGGCTTCAGCATCCAGAAGCAAAGCTGTTGAATCAGCAAAGGAAAGTTAAGATCACAGTGCCTAAAGCCACAGACAGGAAGCCATTTAACACTTGACATGTGGAATTCAGTGAGTGGCCTTTAGGTGTGAGGAACTTGGCAACCATAAAACAACACCCTCATTGTGCACTTTTACTACAACAAATTCTTTCGAAGACTTGACAGGAGCCTGCATTTCACAGTGCAAGAAAAAGGATTTGAAAATGCAAAGAGTATTTTTTGAAGAGGCATTTTTGCAACACCTCCTTTTAAGACTCACAGAAAGGCTTTTGTATTTGTAAAGTTCTGTAATTAACTTGTTAGTGATGTGCAGTGAATAGGATGACAACAGCTACAGTGTGTACTATGAGCAGGTGTGGAAGGAAGCACAGAGCTGGATGGTGAATGATGTATTATGTTGTATTATGTCACATGACTACAACATGATGGGACTAGCTACCATATTTTTCATATATATATATATATATATATATATATATATATATATATATACTCTTGGATATATTCGAATTTTTTCTCTGCATTATAACTCCCATTCACGGACTAAACGTTCCTTTTACTTACTCTGCAAACTCTCACTGAATCAATCTGCATCATTTCATTGTGGCTACTCATTCACACATTGGGATAAAGAAGCATGACTTGCCAAACTACATCTCAGCCCACACCCAGTTTACATATACTGCAGAGGTACAAAAAGTAGGTTACATCAAGTGACTTAGATTTGTTTGTTAAGTTGAGATAAGAAATAAAATCACAAAGCATTTCAATGAAAAAGCAATTGTTTGCTACATTTTGATACAAAGCGTTGGCACAGACTACACTGACCTCCAACAACACCTTGACGGAATTCACAGGACTGAAACTGATATCATTTTTGTCTCTTTACTGGGAATGCATCAGGAATGGGGAAGCCATTAAAGTGTGGAGGCGGCAACACACACACCAGACTTGAGACAGAGAAAATAAAGAGGATGCGCTGTGTTACTTAGTCTACCATAAATACAACTTAAGATTTCTGCAGATTTCTCCTCTTTACAACATGATTTTCAAGCTATTGAATGACTTTCTTTAATTCAATTCACAAAAATAAAAATTTGAACTTAAATGTGAACTAAAAATGTGCACTTGTTACTTGTAGGTGTATGCACATGTTTCTGTTTGTGCATGCATCTGTCACATAACAAATAAAATCATGATGATGCTTATTGGTTGTTTTCTTGGAATATTTTTACATGCTAGACAAATGCTTAAAGACACTTAACATTCCCATAAGACATAATGCAAACGCATTAACAGAGGGACGCAGCATTGTTATGACCGGCATGAACTTATCCTCACCCTGCCCCACCTACTGATACACATGGAGACAATTTGTTGAGAAACCTGTGCAAAAACATGCACACCATCAATTCATACATCGGTTACCAAAATCTGCTAAATTAGTGAAAGAGGCTTTGCATGTTGAGCTGCTTACAGACTTGACCGGGCTTGAGTTTGTGATTTATGACCGAGGACTTTTCAGACAAGCTCAGACAACTGCGATCTGTGTCGACCAATTCTTCATGATCGCGAAGACTTTCTATGAATTTCTTTGCTGCTCCAGTGAAATGTCATCACTCTTACAGTAAGCCATGTTTATTCAACTTCTCAATAGTGACACTCTCTCAGAGGCCTCACCCTGCATGCACATCGCAGTTGAGTAGTAGATTTATTGGCATCACATGGCACTAAAGTATGAGCATTGAGTACTGGTGTTAAAGTCTGGCACAGTATGAGAAAGCAGAGTGACACGTACTGGTGTGTGCATGTGTGTGGGTGAGTAGTAAAAGCTCACAAAATGCTCACTTTTTCATCACGACCTCGTAGAAGATAGTTAGCGTAAAAACCTGCTCATTAATTTTCTCCAAATAGCTGTCGGACAGCAGAGATTTGAGCTTTCTAGTAAAGTTCCACACCATGATAGAAATTAAAGGCATGTGTATGTGAAAAGTTGGGGAAGAATGAAAACGAATGCAGGCCTTGAATACACTACAAGGTGCAGAGAGAAACAGGTATGGCAAAGATTGGTGTGGTGATAAGCATCAAGGAAGAAAACTGTTTAACTGATAGATGTGCAATGTTCACCAGAATGCTCTGACAGAACAAAAGAATGCCAATTATACTGTAAGCCTGAAGCATGTCATTGATAAGTTAACTTTCTGGCAGCACTGAATGCACTTTTTGGCTCTCTGTTGAAATAAGAATCAACTGACACATGACTTTGCCACACACCTTTGGTTGGCTAACCTTTGATAACATGCTTCCTTGTAATTTAGCCCTTTGTTTGAATTAATCCATCCTAAATGTCCGAATGAGTGACTGTCTCCATAAGCAAGCACTGGTTGGACTGATGCATGCTTGTTTAAAATAATTTTACTTGTAAGCAGTAGCAGGATTAGTAGTAAAACTGCTTTGCTCTTTCCAGTTTTTGGCAGGAGGTCCTTGAAGCAGCTCCACTGGATGTGTTATGCACTTAATCAAGTATTGAGATCTTTTTTTTTTCAAGTTTGGACATACATTTTTTGGTGATAATGTGGCTTGACCGGCTAGTCAGTTGAGCAGAGTGCTGATCCTGGCATGGAGCCACGGCACACAAACATCCCAAAAAGTGTGGGCAGCCAGAGTACATGCAAGCAAACGTTCACAGAATTGCAGATTGAAGATAAAAGTAACCAGTTACTAACTGTCAATTAAAGTAATGTTGGGGTAGGTTTTAGGCCTTTACTCATCCACAACCACTCCCCTCTACCCTCCAATATTCATTCTGTGAGCAGGCTCCAGAGGTTACACACTCTAACAGGCTCTTTTTCCTTACATAGTCACATTTTCACTCTGCTTGTTTATCTCTCACTCTCTTCCCCTTCGGTTGCAGGGTGTGTCAAGGCTTATCTTCTGACAATCCCTCCTTACCTGTTTTACAGGACTGGCCACTCCTGTCATTCAGAGCCAGAGGCGTGTAGCCTGAGGTGGAGGGGAGGCTGGGCAGATTCCAGGTTGAGGTGGCTGAAGAGGATCCTCCCCCTCGCCTGGAACAGACATAAAAGCCGGCAGAGACTACAGTCAGACACTCAGAGGGACTTGGCTCTCCTTTTGAAGACTGCTCATCTTCTCTTCTCCTCTTCTCAGAGAACTGACAACTATCACTACAAACAAGATGAAGAAATCATACTCAGTCACAGGCTCTAGCAGCACCAGGAGATCCTTTGCACCAGCTACCACCTACTCCGTAAAAAGAACCAGCTATGGAGTTGGAAGTGGTGCAGGATCTGGTGCTGGATCTGGTCTTGGTTTCGGTATGGCTTCAATGGGTGGTGGTGCTGGTATGTTCATGAGCGGTGGGTCAGGTATGTCCATGGGTGGAGGTTATGGCCTTGGGTCTACCGCAGCAGGGGGCTACGCCACTCCCATGATCACAGCTGTCCAAGTCAACCAGAGCCTGCTGGCCCCTCTGAACCTGGATATTGACCCCACCATCCAGGCCGTCCGCACCCAGGAGAAGGAGCAGATCAAGACCCTCAACAACCGCTTCGCCTCCTTCATCGACAAGGTTGGTTCCTGTGTTTTCTGTGTCTGTCATTATCTTCATATAGACAACCTGCATGCACTCCTTGGGCTACATTCCTTGTGATGTTGTATCCATCAATGAGTTACAGCCTCTGGCAGCATCAAAGCTTCTTACATTTCTTACCCAACTCCATCCAAAATCTCCCAAAGGTAACAGTTGGCCTGTAGCACTGTCTCAGCCTGTGGCAGGCTCCCTGCCCACTGTCTAAACATGGGTTGGGATTATATTTCAGGAACTTACCTGGGAGACTGGCAGAGAAATTCTGCACTATGTCCACAAAGTCCAAAGTCTGTCATTTGCACATTGCACCTATCACCTGGTTGTCGTGGGTAACAAGAGTATGAAGCAGTAAATCCACTTTCACTTGTCTTTCATGCTAGAATCACACGTCTGTGTTAATGTTTGCATGCAAACTAAAAGGGGAGTTGTCCTTTGTGAAGAGTGAGTTCTCTTAACACTACAAGTTGGCACTCGGTCAAAAACTCACAAAACAAAGCGCTCATCCCATAATACTGCACGGTTTTGTCTTCTTTATCTGCCACACCTTGTTATTTTATGGACAGGGAGACTGTGGCTTTCACAACTCAACAGAGCATACAGTATGAATCCTAAGCAAAGAAGGGATACAACAGGTGAAACACTTAAAGCCAATATCTGGCTAAAACATATGATTTTTTTTAAGGGAGGAATAAAAATTGAATATTTGTATTGCGTGAACATAATGCATGTGATGTGTGTTCCCGTTTACGCCTTTCAGTAAGAAAATTTCTTGAACTTGAACAGTGAGCTAAATATATACTGTCACTGTGGCTATGGTGTGGCAAGTCAGATATGTAGCTATCTATGGAGTCATGTGGATTAAGGTGAGGCCACAATGACACACTCGATTTGCACTGATCCTATTCAACATTATATGATTTTTACCTGACTTTTAAAAGATTACAACTGATCCCAAGCACAACTGAACATTTTAAAAGACTATCTGATCTTCCCTGGTTTTGTGTCTCCATAGGTCCGTTTCCTGGAGCAGCAGAACAAGATGCTGGAGACCAAATGGAGCCTCCTGCAGGACCAGACCACCACCCGCTCCAACATCGAGGGCATGTTCGAGGCCTACATCGCCAACCTGCGCAGACAGCTCGACGGACTGGGAAATGAGAAGGGAAAGCTGGAGGGAGAGCTGAGGAACATGCAGGGCCTGGTTGAAGACTTCAAGAGGAAGTGAGTGCTTGCATGGCGTGACCATTAGTTATAACATACCTTGATATCATGAGCAGAGGTTTAAGGGAGCAGGTGTACTAAAGTGTTTCCTTCTGTTTCAACAGGTATGAAGATGAAATCAACAAGCGTGCAGCTGCAGAGAACGAGTTTGTTCTCCTGAAGAAGGTGCGAATAGAGATTACAATTCAATGTTGTTTTAATTCTGAGGTTTAATGTTGCCAGTTATAACACTTCCTGTTTCTGCATGATTTTCTTTCCAG
Organism: Synanceia verrucosa; assembly: GCA_029721515.1. Classification (NCBI taxonomy): domain Eukaryota; kingdom Metazoa; phylum Chordata; class Actinopteri; order Perciformes; family Synanceiidae; genus Synanceia; species Synanceia verrucosa. The sequence goes on along the minus strand of CM056552.1, from coordinate 4,830,495 downwards.
GATGTTGATGCTGCCTACATGACCAAGGTAGAGCTGGAAGCCAGGGCTGATGCTCTTCAGGATGAGATCAACTTCCTCAGGGCCGTCTATGAGGCTGTATGTATCTATAATATCTTATCCTTCATAAACCATTTGAGTTAAAACTGATGACCATCCACTCATCGTGTGACCATGAAGGATAAAGAGTTTACTGTTGTGCATTAATCTTTGGTTCTGTAGGAGCTTCGTGAGCTGCAGGGACAGATCAAGGACACCTCCGTTATCGTGGAGATGGACAACAGCCGTAACCTGGACATGGACGCTATTGTGGCTGAAGTGCGTGCTCAGTATGAGGACATTGCCAACCGCAGCAAGGCTGAAGCAGAGACCTGGTACAAACAGAAGGTGAGTGAAAGGAAAGGTTGACATTTATTCTGTCTTTTATATACACTTAAAACACCAATCTCAACCATGTTCTTCATACACCTTGTTGTATTTTTCATAATAGTATGAGGAGATGCAGACCTCTGCTGGACAGTACGGTGAAGACCTGCGCTCAACCAAGGCTGAGATTTCTGAGCTGAACCGTATGATCGCACGTCTTCAGAATGAGATCGAGGCTGTCAAAGGACAGGTATATTACAAGCTCTTCTCATGGATGATGTGTTATTACCTTCATTGTTTAAGAGGATTTGCAGTTACGAGACCATCAGCATCATTTTCCCACAGAGGGCCAACCTTGAGGCTCAGATCGCAGAGGCTGAGGAGCGTGGTGAGCTGGCAGTGAAGGATGCCAAGCTCCGCATCAAGGACCTGGAGGATGCTCTGCAGAAAGCCAAGCAGGACATGGCCCGCCAGGTGCGTGAATACCAGGAGCTGATGAACGTCAAGCTGGCCCTGGACATCGAAATCGCCACCTACAGGAAACTGCTGGAAGGAGAGGAGACCAGGTGGGATAAACTTGAATAATTCATGATATTTCATGGCTCCAACATTAGCTTTTACTGTGAACTAAGCACTAACTTGTCATTATTCCACTATCAGACTGGCCAGCGGAGGTGCAAATGCAACCATCCACGTGCAGCAGACCTCTGGTGGTAAGTTTCAGAATTGATACATGAATCAACAGACCATAATGACTGATAGATAAATAAAAACATCTGCATATTTTTTTCTGATCCAGGATTCTCCAACGCCAGCTCCAGTGGTGGATTTGGCTTTGGTGGCAGCAGCATGTCCAGTGGTTATGGTAGTATGTCCGGTGGTTATGGCGGTATGTCTGGTGGTACTATCACCAAATCCACAGTCTCAACCACCAGCACCAGGAGAGTCATGTAAAAAGGAGAGCCGTCCCTCTTACCCTTCAGAGACTCTTGAATTTGATCTCAGACTGTACCCATTCATGTTGCCATGCAATACTGTTAAGCACGTTCAGCTCAGTATATTGTGCTGTTGTGTTTCAAAGATTGTTCTGTTTAACATCTTTCAACATGAGCTTCTGAAGGTAAACATGGCCTTAAACACACAAGGGCCAAGTCAGTTGTTTCAGCACTGGCCACTAACAAATGTCATCATCAAACACAAAGGATTTGATGAAGTGTCAAAACCAAACAAGGAAAGCATTTGTGTACTCTCAACTTTGTACTGTAGTGCATTGATGAACTGCTCTGAAATAAAACCCCACAGTGATATCTGCAGGATGACTCCAGTTTTCAGTTGATGTCATCATTGCATTATCAATGCTGATATTACTAAAGGGATTAAGTCACTGATCAGGCCTGATAACCCTGATAACCAGAGAAATAGCAAAAAAATGTGCAACTTAAAATGTTTACAGTTTCATTTTGGTCTGATTGGCTACTGGCTTGTTCTTTTACTTTCATGTCAAATGGTTCCATGTTTAGTTTTGCATTTCCTTGCCTTCATTATAAAACTATGGTGAAACCAGATTTACTTTGTAAACACCTTCCGACTAATGTGACCAATGAATGTTGCAGTAAAGTACACCAAATGAATCTGAAAACAATAAATCTGAGTCCTAAAATGATTGCTTCACTCCCATTTTGTTGTGATTAATTAAAGAAAAAGCTACTGTAAGCTTACTTACAATAAATTCCAGGATTTATTTTCTACGCTGAGATTCAGGTGAGGGCAGTGCTGTGCCACTTTTGTCACTTACTGCTTGGTTTAGCAGTCTCCCAACTATGTATTCACATTATCTACATTGCCATTTCCAAATCAACATCAAACTCTTTATTCAGAAACGTTAAAAATCCACCAAGCCAAAAACTGAAAAATAATAAACCTGGACACTTGTTCTACAACTTGCTATGTTATGTTAATAATAGATTATATCTAAATCTGAATTGTTCTGATTCTCAGTGAAAACCAAAACCTGAGATGTTCTGCTCACTGATTGGTGGCTCAAATCTTGTCACGCAGCTCTTTGTTGTATACACTAAAGCCGACACCTGTGTGCCAAGATAGTGGTGGCTGAGGATTAGATACAGATTATTATCTGTCATAAAGTATGAGAAAGTGTTCTTTGACAGGGCTCATATGAAATAAATAAAAGATGCACATGCACTTTTTCAACCCAACAATTACTTTCTCAGTTGGCTTGAAGTGTGCAGTAGGTGAGTAAAAGTCAGAAGCAACCCCCTGTTGGGCAAATGAGGTATGACTGGATCTCTATAATCACATAGAGTGGGAAGAGGGCAGGGTATAGGCTGAGGCCTTTCAGAGTGCCTCCAATCTGACTACCAAATATAAGAAAAATCAAATTATGTAAAACTAAAGAGCAAGCAGCCAGGATACTGCTCACACACAGACTGACAAACACAGCCAGGAAGACACATGAAGTTATACTCTTAATCAAGTGTTTAAACAAAGCACAATATTTGCTGTTCACCTTTGACCTGTATCATATGTGTCAGTTTTATGCCCTGTGCACTTAAAGTCTGTATTGGCAGGTTAAAAAAAATCCTTTCTTAATCTTTGCCTAAGGCCAACTGGCAGTGATTGTGCATTTAATTGTTGAATTTGGTCCCAGTTCAATCAGGTGAGTTGCAAGGCACATGCCAAAAGTTGTAACCATTCATGTTTCCACAAAACCAGTTACATCACCATGAGAGCCATTATGTGTGATGCATCTGTTCTCCCAGAGAAAGGAGATGACTCTCGTAGTTACAAGTTCAGCATTAACTCACTGAGTGCCAGTCATTTTATAAAACAGAAAGTGCCTTGTGCCAGTGTTTTTGCCCATTTTGGGTCGTATTTCAAGACCCATGGAATATTTAGTACTATGTCTCTGAAAACACTGAACAACTCAAGTGAACGAAGAGACTCTCTGTTTCATCATGAATAAAAAAATGTTCCATTCTTGTTTTATCAGAGGTGGAGCAGAGGCCAAAGACATCAAGAATCCGTCCGTTTTGCTCTCTTATCGTGTATACCGTCTCTTTATGCTCTTACTACATTTCCCAGAGGCCCCAACATTACTCACAGGCTGCAGGAGATCACGATCGGTGAACTGCTGCCAAAAAACACTGACGTATTATTATGTCAGTGGCACTCAAAGAGTTAACACTAGCTGTCAAACAGCAATCTCCAATCTATTCAACCTATTACCTGTACAAGGCAATGGTCTCTTCCATGAGTCCCACGTAGCATTGGCCAGCACCAGCCAGGTGTATTCATTTGCTGGCTTTGTGGGTTTTGAGCTAGGCATGTTAAACATAGATCCTGGGGCATGTGTTATAGTGACACTCATCACCTTGGGAAGTTGGAAGGAGACACAAATTAGACCAAGATTCCAGGAATCCACATCTGTAGTTCCTGAACAGAAAAAAACTTTGTGGACAATTTAACCACAAGACAAATGGTAGCACAGGATTAGCTTCCAAATATATTTTTGGTCTAATATGTAACCTCTGTGAATTTCTCTGTGAGATGAATAAAGTATATTTCGTTCTTTCTTCATTAGGATCCCAATTAGCACCTGCAACAGCATTGGCTATTCTTCCTGGGGTCTGACATACACACAACATAGACAAAAACATTCACACATGCTATATAGCATTTGTAAGACTATATGGATGGCAATCTATACCATGATGCTAGAGGTACTTGTTAAGTTGATACAGTATATGTCTGTGTTTGTGTGTGTGTGTGTGTGTGTGTGTGTATGTATTTCTAATATTATGGGGACATAAATCTGTTTATACAGTCACACTGTAAGGACTCATCTTCCTTCTGGGGACAAAATGCATGTCCCCATAACGTGAACTGTTACATTTTAGGGTGAAGACTTAAAGAAGGTTTAATGTGGTGGAAATTTAGATTTTGGCTAGGGTTAGGATTATGCAAGTATTGGTTATGGTTAGGGTCAAGGTAATCTCACAAATGAATGTAAGTCAATGTAAAGTACCCACAACATGAGGAATACACAACACAACTCAGTCACAATTTACAGTGGAGGAAATAAACATTAAACGTGTCAACATTTTCCCAATAATTGCTTACATTTCAGCAAGCATGCCCAATGTTTTCCCTGTATCATTCCACTTTATTACACATAACTTCATTAATTGACCCATTTGTTTGACTCTTTGTACGTGTGGATCACTTGCTTGCTTAACTTCTGGTGAAAATTTATGTAAAAAAAATGTCAATAACCCCATCAGAAATATATTCACTGAGAGAAATGTTCAGAGTAAACTTTGGTGGTTTGTTTTTAGTGGCTGTGTAGAGTGTTATCTGCTGTTGAACCTGACTGATAATCCAAGCAGAAAGTGAGTCATAAAGATGCCAGTAAAACCCTCTAAAAGATTTTTCTTTAATTTATCACAACAATAACGACAGTGATGGCCAAACTTTTTAGTCTTCAGGTTTATTTTTTTTACTGATTCATTTGATGTCATTTGATGCAAACAGTCACATTGCTATGAGGGCATTTAAATAAATCTGGGTATAGTTTTATTTAAAAGGCAAGGAAATGCAAAACTAAACATGGAACCATTTGACAGAACAGTAAGTCATCAACACACTACAGCGTAAAATGAACCTATAACTTGACAAAATGATGTGCAGGTTTTCAAATGTTTATCTTGTTTGGTTTTAACACTTCTGAAGCAACTGACCTGGACCTTGCATGTTTAAGGTCATGTCTGCCTTCAGAAACTCTTGTACAATGGAGTAAGCACCATGAATGGGTATAGATTGAGATCAAAGTCAAGAGTTTCTGAAGGGACGGCTCTCCTTTTTACATGACTCTCCTAGTGCTGGTTGATGAGACTGTGGATTTGGTGATAGTACCACCAGACATACCGCCATAACCACCGGACATACTACCATAACCACTGGACATGCTGCTGCCACCAAAGCCAAATCCACCACTGGAGCTGGCGTTGGAGAATCCTGGATCAGAAAAAAAGATGCAGATGTTTTTATTTATCTATCCGTCATTATGGTCTGTTGATTCATGTATCAATTCTGAAACTTACCACCAGAGGTCTGCTGCACGTGGATGGTTGCATTTGCACCTCCGCTGGCCAGTCTGATGGTAGAATAATGACAAGTTAGTGCTTAGTTCACAGTAAAAGCTAATGTTGGAGCCATGAAATATCATTAAATATTCAAGTTTATCCCACCTGGTCTCCTCTCCTTCTAGCAGTTTCCTGTAGGTGGCGATTTCGATGTCCAGGGCCAGCTTGACGTTCATCAGCTCCTGATATTCACGCACCTGGCGGGCCATGTCCTGCTTGGCTCTCTGCAGAGCATCCTCCAGGTCCTTGATGCGGAGCTTGGCATCCTTCACTGCCAGCTCACCACGCTCCTCAGCCTCTGCGATCTGAGCCTCAAGGTTGGCCCTCTGTGGGAAAATGATGTTGATGGGCTCGTGACTGCAAATCCTCTTAAACAATGAAGGTAATAAGACATCATCCATGAGAAGAGCTTGTAATATACCTGTCCTTTGACAGCCTCGATCTCATTCTGAAGACGTGCGATCATACGGTTCAGCTCAGAAATCTCAGCCTTGGTTGAGCGCAGGTCTTCTCCGTACACTCCAGCAGAAGTCTGCATCTCCTCATACTATTATGAAAAATACAACAAGGTGTATGAAGAACATGGTTGGGATTAGTGTTGCAAGTGTATATAAAAGACAGAATAAATGTTAACCTTTCCTTTCACTCACCTTCTGTTTGTACCAGGTCTCTGCTTCAGCCTTGCTGCGGTTGGCAATGTCCTCATACTGAGCACGCACTTCAGCCACAATAGCGTCCATGTCCAGGTTACGGCTGTTGTCCATCTCCACGATAACGGAGGTGTCCTTGATCTGTCCCTGCAGCTCACGAAGCTCCTACAGAACCAAAGATTAATGCACAACAGTTCACTCTTTATCCTTCATGGTCACACGATGAGTGAATGATCATCAGTTTTAACTCAAATGGTTTATGAAGGATAAGATATTATAGATACATACAGCCTCATAGACGGCCCTGAGGAAGTTGATCTCATCCTGAAGAGCATCAGCCCTGGTTTCCAGGTCTGCCTTGCTCATGTAGGCAGCATCAACATCCTGGAAAGAAAATCATGCAGAAACAGGAAGTGTTATAATTGGCAACATTAAACTCCAGGATTGAAACAACATTGAATTGTAATCTCTATTCGCACCTTCTTCAGGAGAACAAACTCGTTCTCTGCAGCTGCACGCTTGTTGATTTCATCTTCATACCTGTTGAAACAGAAGGAAACACTTTAGTACACCTGCTCCCTTTAACATCTGCTCATGATATCAAGGTATATGTTATAACTAGTGGTCACGCCATGCAAGCACTCACTTCCTCTTGAAGTCTTCAACCAGGCCCTGCATGTTCCTCAGCTCTCCCTCCAGCTTTCCTTTCTCATTTCCCAGTCCGTCGAGCTGTCTGCGCAGGTTGGCGATGTAGGCCTCGAACATGCCCTCGATGTTGGAGCGGGTGGTGGTCTGGTCCTGCAGGAGGCTCCATTTGGTCTCCAGCATCTTGTTCTGCTGCTCCAGGAAACGGACCTATGGAGACAGAAAAACATTTTTAACTCTGTAGTCCAGGCAGAATGTGACCCAGGAACAGAATGAAGATTATCCATAGGAAGATCATGAGTCATACAACAAACTGTACAGAAGACAGACACACAAAAAACACAGGAACCAACCTTGTCGATGAAGGAGGCGAAGCGGTTGTTGAGGGTCTTGATCTGCTCCTTCTCCTGGGTGCGGACGGCCTGGATGGTTGGGTCAATATCCAGGTTCAGAGGGGCCAGCAGGCTCTGGTTGACTTGGACAGCTGTGATCTGGGGGGCGATGTAGCCGCCTGCTTGGCCAGACCCAAAGCCATAACCACCACCCGTGGACATACCAGAACCACCACCCACTGAAGACATGCTAAAAGCAAGACCTCCAGCACCAGCACCAGTACCAGTTCCAACTCCATGGCTGGTTCTTTTTACAGAATAGGTACTAACTGGTGCCAGGGACCTCCTGGTGCTGCTGCCAGAGCTTGAGACTGAGTATGACTTCCTCATCATGTTTGCAGTGGTAGTTGTCAATTTTTTGAGAAGAGGAAATGAGAAGATGAGCAGACTTCAAAAGGAGAGCCAAGTCCCTCTGGGTATCTGACTGCAGTCTCTGCTGGCTTTTTTGTATGTTCCGAACGAAGGGGAGGATCCTCTTCAGCCACCTTAACCTGGAATCTTACTTTACCTGCCCAGCCTCGTGTCCACCTCAGGCTCCATGCTTCTGGCTCTGAAAGAAAGGGGTGGCCTGAGAAACAGGTAGGTCATTTCCAGAAGATAAGCAATGACACACCTTGCAACCAGAGTGGAAAAGTGAAAAAAAATTATATAATTGATTAGATAAAGAAATACAGCCTCATCATGTAATCTTAGTAGACTGCCCACAAGCCACAGTGTAGTAAAATAATATAGGCTTATTGGGAGGGATTGTAGATGAATAAATAGCAAAAAGGTAAATAAACTTTTTAGAATAAATAAATAATTACAACATGAGCCACCATTATATTTTTTTCTCTGGTCTCCTGTTTAGATATTTATACATTGTTACTTAACATTTTTGAGGACACTGTTGTTTGCATATTGCTGTTTGCCGCCTTATTACCTAATTATTTTTTACTTTTGTACTTAGTCTTTTTGTTCCTTTTTGGCTTCTGCTTCGTTTTTTAACTTATCTTATCTTTTCTTGAGCACCTTTCAACTGCCAATCAAATGCCTTATTTAGTTCATTTGAATAGTTTCACATTCGGCTTTTAAAACTTGTCTTTCACCACCCTTACACACCTCAGTTTGTGTTTATCATAAATATAACACAGGAGAATATCTTTTTACAGTCGCTGCACAAATGTCTTGACAATGGTGTTAGAAAACCAGTCAGGGTATAGTGCCTAGATTTTCATACCTTTCTGCAATAGTGCATGAATACTCTTAGCTTATTAGCCGTAAGTCTAAAATGCATGAGCAAGAAATGACAGCAGTCTCAACAGAGCAACATTTCCGGAGTTGTTTTTTGTAGCTTACACATTTCAGCATGAAACGCTACTCTCGCCTTGCAGTTGGCTGTCACACACTGACTACAGTAGTCAATATAGCTGAAAATCTGATCACTAAGATGCAAAATGAGCAATCGGCAATTAGGTCACTATTTCTCAATTTCTTGGTGTCTCACTAACAAATGCTTGTTTGTTCAATGAGCTAAAACTTTGATTTTACAGTCACACTGTGAAACACTGTGCCTAAAATTGTTACCTATGTAAACCTGTCCCTCCCTGCGCTGAAAAACTTCATGCCTTGTAAAAGTAATCACAGGTTTGGGTTTGAGACTTGTTTGTCAGTGATGCTAGATTTGTAACAAAATGAGTTATTTGACTTTCATTCATTATCATTATCATCAAAGACTCCACCCACCCATAACAGGTTTTTCCACACTCAAGTCCTCTGGCAGGACTATAGAAATGTGGACATGATGAGGTTTTTACCCTCAAGCCACTGGACCAGTCAACAGACCTTACAACTGTAGCGTTGCAAAAGCCTTATGCACCATTTCCATGCCATCATGAATACTCCCCTCTTCCATAGGTGTCTTGTGCTCATAAGCTGTAGTACATACAGTACAGAGGCGATGAAATCTACCCTATCTCTTCTGCGTGTTTACAGTTTCTACATAAAACTAAAGCTTTCCTGTGCCACTGAGACTAAGCTGCCCAGCAGAGTATCTGCAACCCAGCGCCACACACAATGACCTGCCAAACCTGTTCCTGGGTCTGTGGCCTGGCCAACACCTGTTCCTCATTTCCAGACAGCAGTCCAGTGAAAAATTCATCCTATCACATCTGGTTTATGTTATCATTATTTCAGGAACTTTGATAAGGTGACCTAAAAGACTGGTCACGGCAGATAACAGTGAATACACTGTGCATAGCACACTGATTATGGTGTAGTTTCTAGCAGTTTCCAAAGGAGAGACTGAGACATACAGAGTTTATTATTCAAAACCAGGAAATGAAGGGCTTGAGTGGTGAAGGCATGCAGGCTGATGGAAAATGTGGCCCATCTGTGAGAGATGGAGCTTGAGCATGAATCTTTACAATCTTCTGAGTTGAGGACAAGGAATAATACTAGTACTAGAAACAAGGTATGCAGAACCAAACTATGTAGCAGTAGAGTGGAGGGCCGTCAGGTATACCTTGTCAGCAGCCCATCAACCACACCTCCTGCCTCACATTATCAAAAGGGAGGGTGAGGGCAGCAACAAAACACAAAACAGCACAGGAGGAATGAAAATGTACAGAAACAAACAAGTGCAATAAGGACCTGCTACTCCACATTCAAGGTGTGGCCCCTCGGAGTGTTTCATTCTAGATGTTAGAAAAGAATATAAAATGTTTATTACCTGTTAGAAGTCAACAAGATCATTGGATTACTTTAGAATATGTCAACAAAGAGCTTACAAGCTTATTGAGTTCATCCAGTTTATTGAGTTCTCCCCGACTGTTCAGGATTGTTGTTATTGGTGATGCCACGGCTATGAGACCAGACTTTTTTGGGCAGCTATTTTGGTAATTTCGTGTTTCATTATTTTTTACTATGCAGATAAGGTGGTCAACCTGCAGTGCCGGGCTTCAACATATGGTGCACTTCTGATATATTGCTGATTTTGATCAGATTTAATTTGCTTAACTGAGTCACGAGACAAATGCTGTTTCTCACATTCCACTTTAGTTAGTTGGATATGTTGCTAAAGTACGACTGAGGTCAAATATAGCATTAAAGATATGATGAGGAACTAGCGTTTTGTGTGGATTTTTATTGTCCTGTGGTACTTTGGTGTTAAACATGCATGCATTAACATGTAAGCATCACTTGTTATGCTGTACCCAACTTGAAAAGTAACTAGCAACTACAGCAGGCTGCAGTGCTTTTTTTAAGATTCCATTACATTTATTGCAGCCATAACAAGAAAGGCATGACATACCAGGACATGGGACAGACAAGACAACCAGTGTGAGGAGGGAGGGGGATGTGTTAAAATATTTTTGGCATGTGTTTCTATTTGACACAAAGTGTGACCATAGTAAATTCAAAGTAATTTTGGGAATTACAATTGAAAATTCTACACCGAGCATACATCAACCCCTTTAGACTTCAAAATTTATCAAACCCTTTCAGGGCCATGCTGGCATAGCTGTAGGGAGTTGGCCACCTTGTGCACTCTCTATGAGTCTGCATGTGTTAAGGCCTTCTGGGACATACTATATGGATATACACGGAAATTGCACTATGTCCAGTGCAGCTACACACTTGCAGGATGCATGCAAGATGTACAAACAGGCTGGCCACTGAGTCAATCACCCATATTTGGTGTTGGTTGGTTTCTGGTACCATGTTCCCTAATGAACCACCCTGTGCTTGAACATGTTGCTTGTTATGACAAATCCCTGACCAGCTCAGGAAAACACCTTTGCCTTTTGTAATATTTTTTTTAACATTGCACCAAACCCATTGCCTAGCCCTGCTACAGGTGGACCCACAGGCTCCATGTAGATCTTTTGGTTGTAGGCAAGCCCCATTGTGCTAAGGTTGAAAAATTTATTCATGTATTTGTTTTTGGGTACATTTTACCCTTGTTCACCTGTAACTACAAGCTACTAGCATCCAATATCCATCTCACGGACCTGTCATGGGTTACATGGGCTACACCTCCAAGCTGCTGTTTTTCCTTACATAATCACATTTTTATCTCCAGGATCTCCTGAGTGTAAGGGGCGTCACTGCTTGTCTTCTTACGATGCTTCCCTACCTGTTTGACAGGCCACACCTGTCATTCAGAGCCAGAGGCATGAAGCCTGAGGTAGAGGGGAGGCTGGGCAGCTAAAGATTCCAGGTTAAGGTGGCTGAAGAGGATCCTCCCCTTCACTTGTCACAGACATAAATCCAGCAGAGACTACAGTCAGACACTCAGAGGGACTTGGCTCTCCTTTTGAAGACTGCTCATCTGCTCTTCTCCTCTTCTCAGAGAATTAACAACTACCACTACAAACATGATGAGGAAGTCATACTCAGTCTCAAGCTCTGGCAGCAGCACTAGGAGGTCCCTGGCACCCGTTAGCACCTATTCCGTAAAAAGAACCAGCTATGGAGTTGGAACTGGTACTGGTGCTGGTGCTGGAGGTCTTGCTTTTAGCATGTCTTCAGTTGGTGGTGGTTCTGGTATGTCCATGGGTGGTGGTTATGGCTTTGGGTCTGGCCAAGCAGGCGGCTACATCGCCCCCCAGATCACAGCTGTCCAAGTCAACCAGAGCCTGCTGGCCCCTCTGAACCTGGATATTGACCCAACCATCCAGGCCGTCCGCACCCAGGAGAAGGAGCAGATCAAGACCCTCAACAACCGCTTCGCCTCCTTCATCGACAAGGTTGGTTCCTGTGTTTTTTGTGTGTCTGTCTTCTGTACAGTTTGTTGTATGACTCATGATCTTTCTATGGATAATCTTCATTCTGTCCCTGGGTCACATTCTGCCTGGACTACAGAGTTAAAAATGTTTTTCTGTCTCCACAGGTCCGTTTCCTGGAGCAGCAGAACAAGATGCTGGAGACCAAATGGAGCCTCCTGCAGGACCAGACCACCACCCGCTCCAACATCGAGGGCATGTTTGAGGCCTACATCGCCAACCTGCGCAGACAGCTCGACGGACTGGGAAATGAGAAAGGAAAGCTGGAGGGAGAGCTGAGGAACATGCAGGGCCTGGTTGAAGATTTCAAGAGGAAGTGAGTGCTTGCATGGCGTGACCATTAGTTATAACATACCTTGATATCATGAGCAGATGTTTAAGGGAGCAGGTGTACTAAAGTGTTTCTTTCTGTTTCAACAGGTATGAAGATGAAATCAACAAGCGTGCAGCTGCAGAAAACGAGTTTGTTCTCCTGAAGAAGGTGCGAATAGAGATTACAATTAAATGTTGTTTTAATTCTGAGGTTTAATGTTGCCAGTTATAACACTTCCTGTTTCTGCATGATTTTCTTTCCAGGATGTTGATGCTGCCTACATGAGCAAGGCAGACCTGGAAACCAGGGCTGATGCTCTTCAGGATGAGATCAACTTTCTCAGGGCTGTCTATGAGGCTGTATGTATCTATAATATCTTATCCTTCATAAACCATTTGAGTTAAAGCTGATGATCATCCACTCATCGTGTGACCATGAAGGATAAAGAGTGAACTGTTGTGCATTAATCCTTGGTTCTGTAGGAGCTTCGTGAGCTGCAGGGACAGATCAAGGACACCTCCGCCATCGTGGAGATGGACAACAGCCGTAACCTGGACATGGACGCTATTGTGGCTGAAGTGCGTGCTCAGTATGAGGACATTGCCAACCGCAGCAAGGCTGAAGCAGAGACCTGGTACAAACAGAAGGTGAGTGAAAGGAAAGGTTAACATTTATTCTGTCTTTTATAAACACTTGCAACACCAATCCCAGCCATGTTCTTCATACACCTTGTTGTAATTTTCATAATAGTATGAGGAGATGCAGACTTCTGCTGGAGTGTACGGAGAAGACCTGCGCTCAACCAAGGCTGAGATTTCTGAGCTGAACCGTATGATCGCACGTCTTCAGAATGAGATCGAGGCTGTCAAAGGACAGGTACATTACAAGCTCTTCTCATGGATGATGTGTTATTACCTTCATTGTTTAAGAGGATTTGCAGTCACGAGACATCAACATCATTTTCCCACAGAGGGCCAACCTTGAGGCTCAGATCGCAGAGGCTGAGGAGCGTGGTGAGCTGGCAGTGAAGGATGCCAAGCTCCGCATCAAGGACCTGGAGGATGCTCTGCATAGAGCCAAGCAGGACATGGCCCGCCAGGTGCGTGAATACCAGGAGCTGATGAATGTCAAGCTGGCCCTGGACATCGAAATCGCCACCTACAGGAAACTGCTGGAAGGAGAGGAGACCAGGTGGGATAAACTTGAATAATTAATGATGTTTCATGGCTCCAACATTAACTGTGAATCAAGAGCTAACTCGTCATTATTCCACCATTAGACTGGCCAATGGAGGCTCAAACGCAACCATCCATGTGCAGCAGACCTCTGGTGGTAAGTTTCAGAATTGATATGTGAACCAACAGATCATTGTGATAGAGGGATGGATAAATAATAACATCTGCATTATTATATTTCCAGGATTCTCCAGTGCCAGCTCCGCTAGTGGATTTGGCTTCGGTGGCAGCAGCATATCTGGTGGTTATGGCGGTATGTCTGGTGCTACTATCACCAAATCCACAGTCTCATCAACCAGCACCAGGAGAGTCATGTAAAAAGGAGAGCCGTCCCTCTTATCCTTCAAAAACAAAAATCTCAAACTGTACTCATTCATGGTGCCATGCAATACTGTTAAACATGTTCAGTATATTGTGCTGTTGTGTTTCAAGGATTGTTCTGTTTAACATCAATCAATAAGAGCTTTTGAAGGTAAACATGGCCTTAGAGAAAATACACAAAGGTTCCGATGAAGTCAACCAAAGACACATTTGAATACCTAATTTATGCTCCATTTTCAGCTGATTCAGCTTCATTCCTACAATTGAGTGTCGATATCAGTAATGAGAATAACAAAAGATTGAGTTTGTGTAATTTGTAATTGTTTATCTCCTCTCCACCTTACCAACATGACTGATGGGTGTTGCAGGAAATGGCATCTGAATAAAATACACCTGAGATCAGATCTGATTGCCTCTCACTCATTATTGCTGTGACACATCGATGAAAAGCTTAGGAAGGTTTTACTGCTGATTTCCTACTACTCACTTCCTACTTTGTTTAGCAATCAATCGGCAGGAAATTCATCAGAAGCACACCCCCTGTTGGGCAGGTGAGGTATGACTGTATCTCACTGAGTGACTGAGAAGAAGGAGGGACTTTGGCTGACTACCAAATATAAACATCATATGTATAAAGATGGGACAGCACGGTGGTGTAGTGGTTAGCACTGTCGCCTCACAGTAAGAAGGTACCGGGTTTGATTCCCGGCCTGGGGCCTTTCTTTTTGCATGTTCTCCCCGTGTCTGCCTGGGTTCTCTCTGGGTACTACGGCTTCCTACCACCATCCAAAAAACTGCATGGGGATTAGGTTAATTTGTTAAGGTTTAGGTTAATTGGCTGAATTGAATTGTGTGAATGTGAGTGTGAATGGTTGTCTCTATGTGCCCTGACTTGTCCAGGGTATCCGTTGCCTCTCGCCCTAAGACAGCTGGGATAGGCTGCAGCCCCCCCCCTTCAGGTAGGTTTACCTGCTTCACATCCATGGTCAAGCCAAGTATATGCACAAGTATATGTGTACTGCTTTAGTTAGGATATTACCCACATACAGGTACAGATTCATAGTTAGACAAGTATCATGTATTCTTTTATGCTTTGACCTTTTTCACCTGTGTCTATTTTTAAACATGCCATGTGTCGGTATTGGCAGGTTAAAACATCCTTTCTTCATCTTCGCCCTAGGCTGAGAGCACTGGCAGTGATCACCATGCCTTTAAATTGTTGAATTTGGTCCCAGTTCAATTAAAGTTCAGTTGTAAAATTAACACAAGGCACACGCCAAAAGTTGTAACCATTCATGTTTCCACAAAACCAGTTACATCACCATGAAAGCAATTATGTGTGATGCATGTTTTCTCCCAGAGAAAGGAGATGACTCTCATTGTTACAAATCCAGCATTAATCCTTGCTGACAAATCAGCAGTCTAAAACTCCAACCTGTTATCACTTTTACAAGGTAAGTGGACCTACCATTATTCTCCTGTGCTCCTACTACTGCACCAGCAGTATTGCCAGTATTGATGTTTGTAATCATCTAGTCAATTAACTCTTTGAGTGTCATTGATGTGTTTGTACGTCATTTAAAATCCAAGTGCCATCGTTGTATAAATACATTGAAATGTTTTTTCAGCAGCAGGCACAAGAGGACGCTCTCACACAGCCTGTAATACTGGGGCATCTGGGATTTGTAGTAGGAGCATAAAGAGACGGTATACACCACAGGGATCAAAACAGGAAGTGGAGATAATCGAGATTTGAGAGCAAAAGAAACAGAATCTGGACAAAAAATGGTGAAAAAAATCTGTGAAACTGGTCTCTACCTCTGATAACACAAAAATGGAACAAGGTAAAAACATGATGAAATAGAGTCTCTTCTTTCATTTCAGCTATTCAGTGTTTTCAGAGTCATAGTACAAAATATTCTGTGGGTCCTGAAATATGACTCAAAATGGCCAAAAATGCTGGAATAAAACAACTTTTGTTTTTAATAATAGGGCTGGCACTCTGAGTTAAGATGCTGAAAAGGAAAAACAATATTGGATTTTATGAGCCCTCATAAACATGTTTTTGATAATAATAATGTAATGTCAAGCACATAATAAGTAAACCACACATACCTTTTGTGGGGAAAATAAGTATTTTTTGTCCCATTTTTCTTTCTAATTTCATTCACCAGTGTACTTAAAATATGTAATGATTGATCTTTGTCTCACCATCTGGTTCTCGTAACAGGAAGGCAGTCCAAACAATCCAAAATTTTCATTTATTTCTTACAAATCTGTTTTTCCGACATTTTATGTCATCTCAAACGCTGCACAATAGGCACAATAATGAGCTATTGATTAAAGGGGGCTCTTGGAAGAAATCCTCAGGAGTGATTGAGAAGATTGACCTTACCCTTAACCAGCACCCAGCACGCCGATCAATAAACATTACACCTTCCACAAACCCTGACACCTTGATCGATACTGGTGAATAGGGAGCGCTGATGAGCGGCATGCTGCATGTGGATTGAGTAAGGGTCAAATCACTTAGTGTCATTGTCAGGTACTAATGAGGTAGGTGTGTGTCTGTGTGTTAGCATAACGGCCAGGGAGAAATATGTAGGTGAGCTGAGCATCATGTTCCACTACATGATGAATTTCATAACTCCAAGTACATGTATAATGAAAGTCAGTTCCCATGAAAGTGGTCACAAGATGGAGCTCTGTTTACATGCTTTCACTTAGTAAACATGACATTCGTTCATTTAATAAAGGCACTCCACCTTGAGCAAATGTTTGGCAAAGAAAACTAATGTTTGCTGTTGTGCTTTCCACACAAGACACCTCTGCAACTATTGCAAACAGGAGACGTTTACCCATGTGTGGTGCCCATAATTTGTGAATGCTGGCATTTATGCACTTTATTTTGGTTACAATGGTTTGACATTTTGAACAGACAGATGCACCTTCGCTGTACTTGGGACAAGCCAGACACATTTCTACAGAGAATAACGTAAAGAGCAGCAACAGTGTGCTAACCATTGAGTTAAACTCCTTATGGTACTCCATAAAGCTGTGAGGACCTGCAGATGTGGGTTCTAACTCTGTTTGAGTTTATCACCAAAAGTGGCACCTTTCATATTATCATAGTTTTTACATTTTTGTGTGATATCTACGATTAAATATTGAATAAATATTGACGATTTTCCGTGTCATCTCATTGATTAATTCACAAAAAGATGGATTAAGTCTGAGATTAAAACAAATAGGACACTTTTTCCCTGCACACAGGTGTTTTCACTTCATGAGCCTGATTAGAGCTCCTTGATGATCATCCTCCTGTCGCTGTTGTTACAGCTGGTTGAAGCTTAATGTAATGCTCTGTTATACCATAAAATGGCACACATGAATTCATATGAAAGAGTATGAAAAGAGATGAAAGAGAACTGTTTCTTTTGAAGTTAAAGTGATTCAGTTGACAACATTGCTCTTATATCATTATCATTCTTATTTTACTAGTTTGGTGATTTCCCTTCACCCACCTTCAACCTGAGGGAGCCCTCATCAACCACAATAAGTGGAATCACCTGAGTGGCTGCAGAGCCTTGATATAGATAGAGAGGATGGCTCATAGGCTTGGTATCGTCTTCTAACTCAGTCTGATTTACATGAGTTGTATGCATGAGTGTCTTGTGTGTTCTTTGCTGGACATCCAACAAGCATATATATTAGCTAAAAATAGGGGTTTGTTTCATGCGATTATCCGTGTGCTCTACAGCACAGCGCATACTATATCTGCAGTATCAGGGTTACTGTGTACTTATCCTTTGTTTCCTGCATCATGGGTCCATAACGACCTTCACTATTCAAATAACGATGTGGATGTAAATCTGAATTTGCTTGTTTGTGTTAATCTAGGTCATTTTCTAGTCTCGACATTTGCTCAGTGCTAAATCATGGAATCAATGATCTTCCTATCATTATGCTGTGTAGTATTTGCTGCTCAAGATTAAATTATTTGTCCCATCAGAATTGCATCAGAATCTTTGGGGGTGCAAAATGAGGTGTGCATGTAATATCAAAGTATATTAACCCACATAGTGGACGGCAGCTTAGTGATAGGCTGCTTTGTGTTAGTGCTGCTGCCCTCCAGCTGATGTGTTGTAGTTCTTGTCCAGTGTTTAGACACTGCTGCTCTTAAACAGGATGAGATTTATAGTAATGACAGCCCTGCTCTGCAGCTTTGGCTTCAATGGAAAAAAATAATGAAAAAAGGGAAGATATTCATTTTTGGAAATATCTGCTCCTCCACTGAACCCAACATAGATCAGTGAATTTATATTTCCCTTCATTATTTTAAATAATGTGTAATTCAAGTAATTATTTTTGCAACAAAAGCCCTCTTCTTGCTTTTTTCCATTCTGTTTGTTGTGTATGGAGCCATATTTCTTTTTGTTGACGCTCTCCACACAGAGTAGACTAACTCTCTGTGTTTGCTTGTGTGTCCTGCGGTGATATTTCTCTGCTCTGTGGGCGCTGGCTCTGTCCTCGGTGACAAGGCGGTGCGTTTGAGTGATGGTGCACTGAGGCAGGACAGACAGACGGGAGGAGACAGATTGCCTATGCCAGGGCTCCGACACCGACCTATTCAGCCGGTGGGAAATGATAGATGCCCAGGCTAATTTTAAACTCCGTGAACTACATTCCTGTTACCGGAGGCAGTGATGGGTAACTGGGGCACAGCTGGAGGGTCGAGATAAGACCTTCACTCACCTGTGTCTCCACTCCTTCTGCCCCCTTTCAACTTCCCCACGCTGCTAAATGTTTGATAATGACAAGGTGCTAATAATTGATGGAACGGAGTGAACAGTTGTTGGAGGTTTACCTGTGACGTTACAGTTGGGTGGTGGTACAGATGTCAGAGAGGTGGGCCAGATGTCATGTCCAGCAGCTGGATAGAACAAATACTATCAACTAAAAGCTTCACTGAGCAACTTCACACAGTCATTATAACTTTGCTTTAACATTCATAAATATTTAATGGCCTCGTCACTGAATTGTTTAGCATTCTGGCTACTCCGATTTATATTGAAGGAAACCCCAAAAAAGAAAATAAAAAGATTCTGCAAGGGTGTCCAAATTCCAGTCCATGCTGTACAACATGACTGTTTTTCATGGATTTCTACCGACATTCATGATTCCCACATGATGAATCCTCATGAGTTCAATGACCTTTTATCTAGTGCACACGATCAACTTTCTTGACAACTTTTTCATGGATTGCTATGGAATGTGTTGCAGTCACGTTCACCCAGGATGAATTACTCATCATTTTGGATACCTTGTATTTATTATCGTCGCCAGGTCGTTTTGTCCAAGATGAATCTTGTTTGACAAGTATAATAACTGAATATAATCCAGGAGAAATTTGAATTTGATAGTTTACTGTTTATCAGAGTGTCTTCTGCTGACCTACTTCCAGAATGAAGCATGTAAACCACACAATAAATGACTCTTATTTCCAACTTGAATAAGTACTGATCTGAAGTTTATGAAAGTGACTCTTTAATACAATGTTTTCCGAGTGGCAGCGTTTAATCTTTACTCTCTGTACCTGTACTCTGAATACTTCAGCACACTACAACTGTGTGCTCAAGGACCTACTACAGAGACAAATTATTTGGATCACATGCAAGCCGAGATGTTTGGGAGGGATAAAAATACCTCAGCGCTGTTGTCACTGTTGCTAGCTAAATGTATTTTACAGTGCTGACACCGTATTTTGCTCCGGCTTGCACAACAGTCATGTACTTAACTCACTGTATGCCAGCCATTTTATAAAACAGGAGTTGCCTTGTGCCAGCGTTTTTGCCCATTTTGAGTCATATTTCAGGACCCTCAGAATATTTTGAACTATGTCTCTGAAAACACTAAATACCTCAAATGAAAGAAGAGACTCTCTTTTCCCATCATAAAAAAATGTTTGTTTTTATCTTGTTCCATTCTTGTTTTATCAGAGGTAGAGTAGAGGACACTTTCATCAAAATCACCACTTTTTGTCCAGAATCTGTTGTTTTGTTCTCTCAATCGTCTCAACTTCCTGCATTGATCTTTGTAGTGTATAGCGTCTCCTTATGCTTCGCCTACATTTCCCAGAGGCCTCAAAATTACTCACAGGAATCGGTGAACCGCTGCCAAAAAAATACCATGACGGCGAAATTTATCAATGGCACTCAAAGAGTTAACAGTGGGCAAAAACTTTATTATATAGTGTAAAACATCCATCCATTTTCTACCACTTATCCTCACATAGGGTCGCGGGGGGTTGGAGTCTATCCCAGCTGTCTTAGTCTCCAGGACAAGTCTCCAGTTCATCACAGGACACATAGAGACATAGAGACAGACATTCACACCTATGGTCAATTTAAATTAGCCAATTAACCTAATCCCCATGCATGTTTTTGGATGGTGGGAGGAAGCCGGAGTACCCGGAGAGAACGCAGACACGGGGAGAACATGCAAACTCCACACAGAAAGGCCCAGAATCGAACCCAGTACCTCCTGGCTGTGAGGTGACAGTGCTAACCACTACATCACCATGCCACCCTAGTGTAAAACAACAGATGATTAATGATTCAAATATTCTTTGTAATGTTGTAATGGAGCTTCTTTATCTCTAAAGAAAGTATGTTAGGATGCAAAAATCTGTGAGTATTTGTTTAACTTGATCTCAGCATGTACCCTCTCTAGTCTTGATCATCAGCTGCTTCAATTCAAATAAAAGACTAATTATCTAATTGTCTGTCTTCAGTAACATTGGTCATGCTTTACATATGTAACAAATGGATTAACATTGACGTTAGAAATGTATGAACATGTATTGTGTCATGGTTGTGAGCAAAGTACATAATGCATCATTTTAAATCAGCAGGTTGTGCACTGAAGAACCGATTGAGTGCTTATGGTCATGAGCATTTGACTTCCCTAATAGAAGTTAGCATTCAAAAACGTTTTTAAATGCAGCATGTATCGATGCATTATGCCTTGGGACCCTGTGGAAAGTGGCTATCTCGACTCATTATCAGACAAATCAATGGTCTTGCTGATGTTGATTGGTGTCTTTGACTTTGCAATCTATTGCATGAAAACCTCTATCGACACCTGGAGCAGCAGAGGCAACGGACCGTGCATGAGAATCTGATTGGGCAGAAAATAAAAGCAAAGGAAATTCTGCATTGTTAACTTTAATGAGAAGAGATTTTACTTTACTTTTGCATTTTTATTTGTTGTGTCTTTTTGAAGAGCCAAAATTCAAGAGTCTTTATTGTCATTATGCATGCAGAGAGTCACTCGGCTTAAAAGCACACATAAATAAAGAAACAAAAATGAGGATAGAAAATATAAATATAAAATTTAAAACACCCATATACATAAAGGAGATTTACAGCAGAAATGTAATAATATTGAGTCACTTTTGCAGAAGAAGAATATACGCAGCAGAAATGTAATATTTACAGTGGAAATGTGATGTTTGCAGGGAAAG
This sequence comes from Synanceia verrucosa, assembly GCA_029721515.1. Classification (NCBI taxonomy): domain Eukaryota; kingdom Metazoa; phylum Chordata; class Actinopteri; order Perciformes; family Synanceiidae; genus Synanceia; species Synanceia verrucosa. The sequence goes on along the minus strand of CM056552.1, from coordinate 4,809,123 downwards.
ATAAAGTGACAATTTTGGTGACAATTACAGCGCTCAGACACAGGATATAGTATCAAATCCTCTTTTTTATTCTAAACACGTGAAAACCTCCCTTTAATGTAAAAAACATTACAGCTCATAAACCACATTGAGGCCATATATACAGCATGTCGCTGTTATGTGATGGTTTGTCTGTCAAAACAAAAAATATATCTTACCTTAAGCTACAGAAACAGAAGCTACAGAGAAGAAACATTCAATACTAGATTACGAATCAAGGGTTTTTTTAATCCAACACCAGATGAAATACAAAAATATCGACACAATCTGCAGTTTTTGTTGTCTTGATGCTTTTCATTCTGCTTGTCACACAGAGAGATGAATTTCATAGCCATGAATTCTGCCTCCAGGTATAATGAACAATATGTACCAATAAAACATCAAGTGGAACAAAACGTTTCACAATAAAGCCTCAGGTGAGTCTGGAGTGTCGTGTTGATGGAGGATTTCTTCTGTACAGTCCAGCTGTTCATTAAGGCCTCCTGGTGATGGAGCTCTGTCCAGTTTCTCACTGAGTCTGATCATCACAGCACAGCCGTCCTGCTCGCCAACAGCTGACGGGGCGTTTAAGGAGACAAATGAGCACGGACCTTATCAGGTAATAGATAGAGCCATAGTGGAAGAATCGGTAATTGTTCTGTGTTTTCATTTTGCCCTCTTTCCTGTAGAGCTTTTATTATGGTGACAGAGGGGGAACCCCCCCGGTGATCACTTCATACACACCACTGGCAAACAAGGAGGGGATTTCAAAAACATTTCAATCCATTTGAGGGAGACAGATAGCTTTTTCACAGCAAGGATCCCTAAACTGATGCAAATTAAACCACATACTTCTATTTGATAAGATTTTGTCCAAGGACCCACAGATTTTTTTTTAATTTTATTACAAAAAAATGTATGGAATCCATAATCAAAATAGAGAAAAGATTCTGAATACCGAAGGAAATTCTTTTGCCAGAGATAGACAAAAAATGATTACATACAAATAACTAGAGAAGCACTCAGAGAGCACAGACTTCTGCCAAGGTGGCGGCGGCGACTTTTTATTTTTTAAATTTACCACAAAGGTGGTTATGTATTCACTGGGGCTTCTTTGTTGGTTTGTCGGTTTGCAAAGTAACTCAAAAAGTTATGGACTTTTTTTTTCAACAAACAAATAAACAAATCCTGGTGAAAACATAACCTCCTTGTGCGAGCTAAAAACAGTACAAAGACAATAATAAATAAGTGTTTAATAAGTTTAGAAGTGTATAAGAAGTAATATGAACCACAGAGCCTAATATAATAAAAATAAAACTAAGATTAATAGCATTATTAAAACTAAAATGGAATAGTACTGAGTGATACTGGATATTATGGATGGAGTTAAAGTGAAAATTAAGAGGATCCCTTTACTTATTATTCCCCTTGCTGCTGGAGACTCCCTGGACTTTGTGGCCTGGTGAAATTCCCTCTGTTGTCTGCAGGTTATTCCTGAATAACCTGCAGACAACAGCCCTGCATGAAAAACAAGACTGTGCTCCCAAAGAAAAAACTTCCCGTTTGAAATTATGAGTTGTTTGTTGCCCCCTTATTTATTTCAACCTTTATCATTTTTGTCAGAATTGGATCTGACAACTCTTACTGCTGCAAAAGTAGTAGTAGTAACACGGGTCCAGCATTACTTAATAATAATAATAATATATCACACACTGTTCATTAGAAATAGCTTTATACATGACTAATGACGTGAGGATGTCTATTAGATGAGCCTGGCTCATGACCCTGCTCGGGTCAAACTGGAAAGCTTTACAGGAAACACTGTCACTGTGCTCTCACAGCAGCATTTAAGATTCACTCCCCTGCTGTCTATGAAGAACATGCTGGTTTTAACAATCTAAATTGAAAACTGCTGAAGGGGAAAATGATAGTGTGTCACAGGCAGGGAGCTTCCAGCGGCGGAGGGACCGTAAAGAGGCAGCGACGAAGTGATTACCTCAGTGAGGAGAAAACAGAAGGGAGGGCAAGGGAGAGCAACACAGGGAAATTAGTTTAAAATAACATTCATAGGAATATTCCTGTAATTCATGGAGTAGATACCATACCAGTGAGATACACAGGTTGAAAGGAGGTTTACTGGTTATTGGACAAGGTGACAGTCAGAGAGAGGCAGGGAGGAAATCAGCAGCAGCAGCTCTGCAGGCAGGAGGATCACAAGGACCCTCAGGTGAGCTACACTGCCAAGAAAATGACTGAGGACACCTGGTGGACAGGTGCGGGGAAACAAAGATTAGACATTAACATATACTGCATCCAGTATGTACCATGATATCTGCATCTGTTAGTAATTGTGTCATATACCATTTTTTATTGAACTCATTGAGTCCCAGCCGTTTTCTAAAACAAAAACAGCCTTGTTCCAGTGTTTTTGCCCATTTTGAGTCATATTTCAAGACCCACAGAATATTTTGTACTATGTCTCTGAAAACGCTGAATAGCTCAAATGAAAGAAGAGACTCTTTATTTCATCATGAAAAAAACATTTACTTTTACCTTGTTTCATTCTTGTTTTATCAAGCCACTTTCACTAAAATTACCACTTTTTGTCCAGATTCTGTTTTACTCGATCGTCTCCACTTCATGCTTTGATCTCTGTGGTGTATACTGTCTCTTTATACTCTGACTACATCTCCCAGAAGCCCCAAAATTACTCACAGGCTGCGGGAGACCGTGATCGGCAACCCGCTGCTGAAAAACCACTTTGACATATTATTACGTTGGCACTCAAGTGTCAATGATGTCTAAATATGTCAGTGGCACTCAAAGAGTTAATTTAATTCTCCAAACATCAGATAAATTCAGTTTTAAGGTGTTAGGGCTGTTTCACTGTGAACTGCATTTGTTGCTTTTCCAGTATAAACATGTCACATGTTCAAAACCTGCGTAAAATTATGGAACTGGGACACAGCAGGTCATTATTCCCTAAATGTCTCCTTTCATCACTTCTTACTTCCACAGGAAAGAGACTGAATGAAGTAGGCACCAAGCAAACTTAGCAAAGTGAGACATCTTTTCCTCTCACTATCTGAGACGTCAGTGACTGATGTCTGCACAGCTGCCTCATCCATCGCTGGGCTTTTACTGCGCTCTACAGATACAGATAAAGTGGTCTAAAAGAAGACGACCACACTGTTATGATTTAATCTAATTAAAGTCGTCTGTTAAACTGACCCTTTAATGTAACAAGCTCATAGGGTATCCAGTCAAAAGCTCATTGCTAGCTGCTTGTCTATTAAGTACAATAAAATAAAAGATGAGGCCTGATGAACGGCCTCTTGTTCAGATCCACTGAGCTGCAGTGAGCTGCTGTGTATAATATAAATGGACTGGATGCTGCTTTATGATCAGCCACAAATATAGAAAATCATTGTTCTCCTCCAACCACAGAGCATCAGTCATACAGACAGTCCTAGTCCACCAGGAGTTCACCAGCCTCTGGCCAAGTCATGGAGGTCTCTCACTTCATGAAAGGTGCAAAACTAACTGCACTCTGCACTTCATCCGTGTGTGTGTGTGTGTGTGTGTGTGTGTGTGTGTGTGTGTGTGTACACTTGACTTAAGCTGTGAGTTGTGTTAGAGAATCAAAAACTGAAAAACGTGAAATGTGAAACAAAACTACCCTCAGTTGAAAGGTAGCAGCTGTGTGTGTTGTAGTGAAAACACCTCTCAGTTCTGTACTGTAATGTCACATTTGTTTGTAATTAATCTTTCCCATGATGCAGCTCTGCACATGTTTTCCTCTTGAGTTTAAATATTCATTATTCTCTTCTTATAATAATCTAGTATTGTTCCTAAAAATAACAAAAATGATTAAAAGTGTTTGATGTGACTAAAGTCTCAGCTGTAAGGTGTTAAAACACATCTCCAGAAATAAGACATGCATGCACTGAACTGTATGGCCATAAGCTTTGTGTGCACACGTAATGTTTATTACACAGTACATGCTCAAAAGTAGTGACAAATTGACCAGAAGATGTGACTGCCAGTTAGAAATCTTGTCAAAAGCTCCTCATCTCACTCTCCACATGATGCTTCTTGTGACAAGATGATGAAGGATGAGTCGATTTCATGGGTCAGTTCATTTTATTTTGCCCTCATGCCAATCCCACAGATGGGAGAAGTTGCATCTGACAGGCTGGAGGGAATCCTAATTGGCTAAACTGCAGTTCTGTTGATAAGACTCAAAGTTCAGATCAGGTTTGAGTTAGGAATAACTTTATGGTGGATCCAGTTTATTCTAGCCTGGCCGTAGCCCTCCATAATCTTCTGCTCAATTATCATTTCCCTACAGATTACGTCTGGGTTTGATCCCCTTGGACTCGATTTCTCAGGATGATTTCCATCCTGGCCAATCGGTGAATGGTGGGGGAGGGGGGAGACGGGTGTTAACGATGATGTAGAACGCGCTGTATTTGCATTGTAGTCTGGCTGGTTGTAGTTTGGCAATGGCAGTGGAGACGGAAGTGAAGGAAGCCATTCAATCCGTTTTGGCTATAGGCTCCCAAATATTCAGCAATTGAAGTCGGAACAAGAGGAATGTTTAACCAGTTTTATTGCTGGTAAAGATGTCGTGGCTCCGCAAAGGAGTTGGCTAACCTGAATGCTAGCGGTGCATTACATACATCACGACCAAACGTTAACTATTGGGTAAAATCTGATCCAATCATTTCAAACTTCCACAGAGTTCATGCCTCTTGTCTGAAATCAGTTCTCAGTGGAGGAATGCCAAACCCTCTGTATGATAGTACGAGGGTCTGGTAAGACCAGGCTAAGTTTATCCAGATCCAGCTTATTTTGTTCCAAATCACTGTACCCCGTCTGACCTAATTATCCCAGCAAGCCAGGGTATAAGGTAATTTTTAAACCCTGACTGACTTAGATGAACGCTGCACACAGCGGATCGCTGCTTTACTGGTTCCACTCTCTGCCACTTTGCATCTTAAAGACAGGCAGAGCACTCACTCAATATTATACGATCGTTACAGCAGAGGACTCACCTCAGTGGCTTAATAACAGGATCAACACAGAGCACCCACACTATGAGCTTGTCTTTAATATGGCTGTCCAACACAGAATTTCAACCTTCATTTCTGACTAATTGCATTTTTTTCAAGTTTGAAATTATTTGGCATTTTACAGCAATTTTTAAGATCATATGAACTTACTGAGTGTCAGCTCTTTTATAAAACAGAAAGTGTTTTACCCATTTTGAGTCATATTTCATGACCCACAGAATATTTTGTACTATGTCTCTGAAAACACTGAATAACTGCAATGAAAGAAGAGACTCTCTATTTCATCATGAAAAAAATGTTTGTTTTTTCCTTGTTTCATTCTTGACTTGTACATTTCGAAAAATGTTTTGCCTGCTAGCATTTGTCTGATTAGCTGCACTAGCATGCTTAGCTCTGAGCTGTTAGCTCAATCTAGAAGGACGCTGATGATGTTTTAATTCTTTTTACACAAGGTGCATATTACAATGGATTTCTCGACTGAGGCGCCTGTGTTTTTTAAAAGATAAAACTAACCAATTTAGCGTATTGCTGTTATTCTCCATGACTGTTGTAGTAGAAAGGACACGCTGGTAGTAAAGTAATGAATGCATCCCTAATTATCTCAGTCATTTAATATAGACCGATCAGTCTGTGTATTCGGACACCTTTGTATCAGAACCAGCATTAACTTCTTTGATCATAAGTCAATGCTCATAATTTTATGCATGATGAAATGGGCCATACTGTTATTTCATGTAGTGGTGTGGTTGGATCAGTCAAAGATCTGAAAACCCATAGGGCCAAGTAATGGATTCAAACCCACTAATCAATACTTTGCAAGATGACTTGTGTGTTTTGTTAGAGTCAAAACTTTTAAAGTAAAGAAAACTTTCATTCATTTAATCTGCCACTTTTACAAAGGGGTTTCACATTAAACCTTTGTCATTTATTCTTCCAGTTTAGTCATAATTACATCATCATTATCCACAAAGACGAATATGCATATCAAATAATGTAATTTCATCGCTCCCGTAGAAGTTGTTCAGTTTTTGACTCTATTCTCTTGGTGTTCCACTTCCTTGAAGCATGAAGGATACCCGCTTTAAATTCCTCCTGACTTTGCAATCCCATGATCCCTGTGATCCCCCTCTACCACTGGTAATGGCCATGTCTCCAGGCAGCCCGGTCTCCATTAGTGACACTGATTAACCCTGCGGTGTCTGGCTGTTCAGCTCTTGATGGGGCTGGAGGGTTGAGGAAGGGGGTGGCCTGAGCGGACTTTAAAATGTATGAGTTTTATCACATCTTATTGGGGTGACTTCATTTGCTGATTGAAACAGGTACACAAGGAAGCAAGGAAATACATTTTCAGGTTTTTTCAAGAGTGTAGAGAACAAATCTGACTGACTGCATGTGATGCTCTGCAGGAAAGCAGTTCGTCAACACTTATATACTATATACAACTATAGAATTACATTGCTACAGTGAAGTCAGTGCTACATTTTACATGAAGTGCATGTAGGAAACACCTCACAGAGCAATCCAATTATTGGCAGCCATTTCTAGACCTTTCTTCTTAAACTAATAACACACTATTACTAACAAGATATTGTGTTAAATGTCAAGAAAAAGGACATTCAGCAAAAAAAGTAAAAATGTTGCTCTAAATGAGCCCCTGCTGGAACTGAACATTTAATCAAACAAGAAAATAAGTGATCCTTCATCTGTCATTTATTGTTTTTAAAGGTAGTAGGGTGTCATACAGCCGTACTACCAGGAAGTATTGCTATATTAAATGCATTACAATGTGTGGAAAAGATGCTGATAAGGCTGTGATAATTAGCACCCAGAGGAATGTTATAGGAAACAAGGAAGTGAACAAGCAAGCAGAGGGGGGTATTGGCAATATTGATTTTAGAAAATGTTAGGGGGATAATTGATTAATTACTTAGGGTCCATTCGTCACTCAGGCTGATTGCACTGGCTGCATCATCAGTGCTGTTTGTTGATATTTGGTCATATAGCAGTAGCCTTGCACTCCTGTCGGGTGCTTGCTGGGTTATTACCAATGAAATGATGCAGCGTCTCCCACCAGTTCATGAAAAGCATGTGACATAACACAGAAATCATACTGACATCTGTACTGTAAAATATGCAATGGACTGCCACATCATTTTAATTTCTAATGTAGCTCAGTTTGAAGTTTTCCTTTCTAGCACTTTTTTAAGACTCCTCTTTCCTCCGTTTCCAATCAAGGTTAAGTGCACTAGAAATCTAGTCAGCACACTGTCAGCCTGGACTCATAAACATTAGACATGCTTGGAAAAAAAGGATGATTTGCCTGTGTGGCAGCACTTGTTGCTTACTGCATGATATTGCTTTCTCTTTATATCCTTGTTAACTGGACCAGCGACATGATGAAGCCAAAGGTGGGAGAGACTGGAATGCAAGAAAACAAGAAGTACACAAATACGAAATGTATATTTTTCCAGGACCCCTTGATTCTTGATTTTTCCCTTTTGTAGTCCTTTTAAATTTCTTTAAAGGTATGAAATGTTCCCATTTTATATTCAAGGTTTGCAATACTCAAGAAGTGTCGTGGACGTTATGTTCATTTGGGTTCACTTTAATACATTTGGCCTTTTCCTGCGGTGCTTTCTGAGGTGCACTAACTGGAATTACATGGTGGGGAATTGAGAGGTGGAAGGTGTTCGTGCTCTTTAATGCCCCGGGGATCTGGCCTGACTTCTTTTATCTCAAATAAGCAGATCAGAGGACTGCTGCTGGATTGCTGACTGAGTGTGAGAGATTTTCAGCTCTGTTGGGTGCACGCTCATGTTGTGGATTTGCTCTTGCATACAAATAGGCCTGTTTTTTTTAGTGCTTTTTTTAAGAGCTTGAATCGTTGAATCAAATCTAGCTGGGCTGAACACACACTGAGTTAATATTTTGGGAGCAGTATGTGTACTGAAATATTATCAGTCATTGAGTGCCAACCATTTTATAAAACAGAAAGTGCATTGTGCCAGCATTTTTGCCCATTTTTATTCATATTTCAAGACCCACATTTTTTACTATGACTCTGAAAACACGGAATAGCTCAAATGAAAGAAGAGACTCTCTATTTCATCATGAAAAAACATCCTTGTTTTATCTGGAGGAGAGTAGATGCCATTTTCACCAAAATCACCACATTTTGTTGATAAGTTTATATGGTGTGCCACACAACAGTCTCTTTTTGTCCATCCATAACTGTACACATTACTTTCACATTATTGTTTTATGGGTCAAACAACACTGGCCACTTTTTTGATGACTGGCAACGCTCTCTGCAGCATCTGCAGCAGTATTTATTAGGTGAAATACTGCAGCAGAAAAGCTCAGAGGAGGATGAATAGGAAAAAAATATAAAACATCCAGCTGGTTGAAGCTGATTTCAATTCAGATAGCAAAGTGTAGATAATTGAGGGACAGAGAAACAATTAAGACAGTCTTCTAATGAGGATAATTAACATGTATTGTTTCTGAATACATTTTTGATTAATGAAAGAAAAAGGTTGGTCGGATGAAAGCCTGATATGGCTCATATTTCAGAGGTTACCTGTTAACATTCACAGTCATCATCAGCTGCTACAGTGACTGCAGGTCAACACATGATGGAAGTCTTAATGTGAGAGAATTCACCGGAGCTCCAGCCACAGGATGAGCTGCTTGGTATGCAGACAGACACACTGTATTCCAATTGAAGCATCATACCGTGATCCTCAGCCTCTAATCCGTGTTCTTCATGGTCACGACTGTGCAGGAATGTGCTTCTCATAGCAAGCAAGTGATTAGGTCTTTCTTTTCTGTTTTTTTCTTTAAACATTTCAGGATTGTATTCTGTGTCACGAACAGGCAAACTCTCCATTTTAATTACACTCTGACTCGTTTCTTTTCACCCACTTGTCAAATTCTGGCACGTTATCGCTACGTTGACACTGCTACCATTGTAGTGACTCTGTGTCTGTTCAGTGTTTATCTGTTCGTTTCTTTTGCAGCCTGTTGTTCCTCTGATGGCAGCAAGGCAAAATTGTGCAAATCCATTTAGCAAAAGCATCACAAACAGATGTTCTGTGTCCTCACAAGAGACTATGTGAATCTCTCTGTAAACCTTGTGTCTGTAGTCTGGAAAATAAACCTGTTCACAGTGAGACACAGTAAGTAAGTTATATTTGAGCTCTTGGGGTTGTAAAATGAGTAGAAAGCAACTGGAAAAAAATATGAATTACAACGTAAATGAGCATTTTAAGGGATAAACTAAATGATTAAACTGCATGTAAGAGACTCTGTCTTATATAATCAAAAAGGCCAGATTGGGTGTCTGCTATATTAGTCATTAAGTGTAACATGTAGCTTCTACCGTATATAGTCATGTTTAGGTGGTTAAACATCATTAATTAATGTTAGTTTAACATGATGTGCAATAACTTAACATTGAGTAAATTAATTTATGTTGACAGAACCTAATGCATTTTGGGTAAGATAGCAAATTGTGTGTTCACCTCCAGAGCAGAAGGTGGCAGTAGTGTGCGAGTCAGGAGTTTTAGAAACTTTACAGTTCAAAACACATGCTGAAAGTCGACAATGTTCGTTGTTGAAGACATTAAGTCCTTTACTTAACTTAAAATAACTTTGACTGAAAAATAAACCACTACACAGAAATGTCACATAACTTGTTATGGTCCGCTCTATAATTTTGAATGATTAATTTCATAATTGGATGTTTTCGTAGTGTGCTCACCAATCATAGCAGCATTAGCAGCTAATCATAGCAGCATGATTAGCTACTTAGCATTTGCATCGCTTGCTAAATGAGTGTATTATAATTGGGTGGAAATTCAATTTTTTTTCTATGGTCACCAAACAAATTATGTTGGATATACCCTCATTTCAGTTATGGTAAAGCCAACACCTTATGTTGATCCAGCATATTTACATTTATCTCACTCAACAAAACTGTTTCTTGCTAAATGAGTGTATTATAATTGTAATTATTGCTAATTTGTATAAGTCAGTATCAGAGTTCACAATCACAATCACACATTTTTATTTCATTCATACTCAAAGTTTTATTTTGAAAGCTGTGAAATATAATTGTGGGGCCGAGGCAGGAGAGGCACATCAGTCTTGTTATACAGGAAGGAAAGTCGAGCCTTTTATGAGCAAACCTGTGAAGTGTCACAGCAGCTGAAGGCTGGAGAAGCTCAACCCTGCCTGACCTCACCGCTGTGTCGCCTCCGGAATTTATGAAACTTTCTTTATAGTCTGTTCTTAGGCCAAGGTGTTGTGTTAACGGTCCTTGTGCTCACATAACAGCAATGTGAAAGCAGGAAGGGTTATTTGAGGGAACAGAGTGGTTCAGTTACAGCTGTGCACTTCCTGCCTTGACAAGTAAAAATAACGGATTGAATTCAGGAGACAGTTTTATGCCAAAATTGATTTTTGTTGAGTTGTTCTGTCTTGATCGGACTTGATTTTGTGAATTGCAATGAACTCAATTAGACATTTACAGCAAAGTCAATCATTTTTTGCTATTTTTAGAAAAGAGCATTTAGGAAAGCATTTAACAAGCATCAACAAATTAGAAATTAACTCATTGAATGCCAGCCATTTTCTAAAACAGAAAGTGCCTTCTGCCAGTGTTTTTGCTCATTTTGAGTCATATTTCAAGACCCACAGAATATTTAACACTGAATAGCTCAAATGAAAGAAGAGACTCTCTATTTCATCATGAAAAAAATGTTTGTTTTTATCTTGTTCCATTCTTGTTTTATCAGAGGTAGAGTAGAGGACACTTTCACCAAAATCATCACTTTTTGTCCAGATTCTGTTTGTTTTGCTCTCTGATCTCGATCGTCTCCACTTCCTGTTTTGATCTCTGTGGCGTATACCATCTCTTCATGCTCTGACTACAAATCACAGAAGCCCCAACATTGCTTAAAGGCTGCAGGAGACTGACATTAGTGACCTGCTGCTGAGAAAACACTTTGACGTATGTACACGTCAATGACACTCAATGGGTCAAAGACACCATTAGGCAGTTGTCAGTGGAAAAAAAAAATTTTTTTTACCCAAACTCTCACAAATCTGATTTAGTTCAGCTTTGATGGCTGCTTTAATTTGAATAAGGGAAATTACGTTTTTTTTTTCATTAAATTTGTCCATAATCAATGTTAAATCACCAGGATCAGACAGGTGACCTGCTGCTACCTCTGAATCATGGGGAAATGTAAAGTGCACATATTGAGGTTCTGAAAATATTTTCTCTCAACATTTTCTGACTTCTTTAATAATTATGTACAACCTTGATATTTATTTGTAATACCTAAATTACATCCTGGAGCCTTAATTATTCTATCAGTAATTGGAGTTATAGTTTCCCCCGTGGTGGAGTTGGACTCCATTGACATTCTCCCAGCATCTCACCACATACCAGCGACTGTGCAGCTTATACACCCTTCAAAGCAACACTTTCCTCAGTTGGGAATGCATCCTTCATTGAGCCCCGTGGTTTGATCAATTCCCTCTCTATTCTGTGTGTTTGTCAATGTTTGCACTCCTCCACCATTTGTTACCATTGTCTCTGCATCTGCTCTCCTCTCTCAACCTTCCTCTCCCCTCTCCATTGCCTCATCAATCTCTATTCTGCAGCACTATCTCTAAATCTGCTACGGTGCTTTCCCCCTCTTCCTATGCTCTATCTCCTCACTTTCACCTCGGTTCTCTGGCGATCCCTTGAGGAAACCACTTAAAGTGATGTTTTATTACAACTGTCAGCAGACCGACCTTTCCCAAAGCCTCCTTTCTTAACAACAATCGCCCAGTTAATGACCCATCTTTTATGTTGGTGTGGCACTACATTAGCAAATATGTGATCTTTTCCTAGTGAGCCCTTAACACAAACCATTTTTTAATTGTTGCCCCTTGACTGTTTCATTTTTAGAGGCTTGCAGAGATAAAAGTACACAGTAGAAAGACATTTCTGTAGCCAAATTAATTTTTCACAACTTTCCTCAGTAATGCTTTGGTTAGGATCTAATAATTAATAATGAACAGTCACTATTCATAACTCCTACCTGCAAAGATCAGGAAAGTACACTAACGCAAGTAAAGGTATAGGTCTGTAAAGTTGCTATAATTTCCAAGGAAGTGTCCTTAACTCATTGAGTGCCAGCCGTTTTAGAAAACAGAAAGTGTCGTGTTCCAGCGTTTTTGCCCATTTTGAGTCATATTTCTAGACCTACAAAATATTCTGTGGGTCTAGAAATATGACTCAAAATGGGCAAAAACGCTGAGGTAGAGTAGAGGATACTTTCAGCAAAATCACCACTTTTTGTCCAGATTCTGTTTGTTTTGCTCTCTAATCTTGATCGTCTCCACTTCCTGCTTTGATCTCTGTGCTGTATACTGTCTCTTTATGGTACGAATACATCTCGAAATTACTCACAGGCTGTGTGAGAGCACCCTCTTGTGTCTGCTGCTGAAAAAACACTTTGACGTACACCTCAATGGCACTCAAAGAGTGAAAAGAAGCATGTAAAAGTAATTTCACAACAATTTCACTTAATTGCCAGTGCAACCTACAGTCTTTTAGCACACAGCAGGTCATGCTCATGTTCAATTTGTCTGTAAATCTGAAGTGTGCATGAACAAATAAAGAATTACCTACAAACTTAAATGTTAGTTAAAAGTTAGTTTCAGCAGACTGTAGCAAAGTCATTCAGTTTAACGATATCATGGACCTGAAATGTGATTACTTTTTTTTTTTTACTAAAGGGAATACTGAAGTGGAGTACTGAAGTCAACCAAGGAGAACTACATCTAAATAGATCATATTTTTCTGCTTTGTCAATGTTATCAATGGCTACGACATTCACCCTACAAAATGTACATTTCATACATTAACGGATAAGTTGCAGCCCCCCCAGAAAAGCTATTTAGCCTTTGAGAGTGACCTCCATATATTTCCCATTGAATTTAAAAGAAAGTGGTTGGTCTAAGCCGAGGTCTTCTTGGGGTCAGGGAGGAAGAGGAGGGAGGAAGAGGAGAGTGCCCTTCCCCTACCGTGCGATGGATTAACAGCGGTGGCAGGTCATTACGTACCTGGAAGCTGAGGCTAATCAGAGTGTCAGCAGAGCAGCAGGCGCTCTGAAATGATCGCCTCTCTTTTACCTTTCAACACTCATCTGTACTAATGGTGTTGTCACAGCGCTGGCACTTTTATGGCCACCTACAGCACATTCCCAACGCAAACACGGTGACACAGTGTCCATAATTCAGAGGTTGTACGATGTTTGCATAAAAAGGGCATACATTAAGTGCACGAGGACAGGAAATGCAGGAGCAAATCCTTTAAGCAAAAACGATTTCACTTCAGCAGGAAATGTTGCTGAGCCACATAGCATTATGACGGTATTATAATGTGCAGGAGACACTGCTTATTGACATCCTGTAAAGCTGTTCCCTCAGTGCATGTCTGGATACATCATTTCATATACAGCATTAACATGTCAACACCAGTGTGATGTATAATCCTTTAGATAGTATGCAAATGACCATGTTTGTCATCAAACCACTTCTGTATCATACAGTTTTAAATCTTTACCTTTTCGGATATTGCTGCTTTTGAACGTGTCCCAAAGTCATACCTATTTACCCATTAATGTATTGCTTTTTTATGTTTAGTAATATGTAAATAAATAAACCAGAAGGGAACAAACAGAGTTTTTTTTGCCGATTTTGAGTCATATTTCAAGACCCACAGAATATTTTGTACTATGTTTCACCAGAATCACCACTTTTTGTCCATAATCCGTCCATTTTGCTCTCTAATCTTGATCGTCTCCACTTCCTGTTTTGATCTCTGTGGTGTATACCATCTGTTTATGCTCTGACTACATCTCCCAGAAGCCCCAGAATTACTCACAGGCTGCGGTAGACCGAGATCAGAGACCCGCTGCCCAAAAAAAAACCAACACTTTGACGTATTATTACATCGATGGTACTCAAGCATTGAATTTTAAATGACATTGAAATACGTCAGTGACACTGAAAGAGTTAATGTATGGCTTTTTGTGTTTAGTAATGTGTAAATAAGTAAATAAATAAATCAGAAGGGAACAAATTATGCACTTATTGCCTATTTAAGGGTATATTTAAGACAAACTCCTATGTAAAAAATATGTTTTCAAGACAGCTTAGAAGTGCCTTTGTTAAATTCAGATGTTGAGTTGCTGCTTTAAGTGGATTAAAGAATTTCCTTAGGGATGAATAAAGTTTAATCTTATCTTATCTTATCTCATCTTATCTTGTCTTATCTTATCTTATCTTAGAGTGGCTATTGTACTCTAAGCAATAATGACTTAGCTGTTGTCATATGGAGTTGGATAATTTCATACAATTCTATACATATTAACTGTTGTTATATGGAGTGTTAATGTGTTTTTCATTGTTTTTATTCTGTACACATGGCATCTATTGCACGTCTGTCCATCCTGGAAGAGGGATCCCTCCTCTGTTGCTCTTCCTCAGGTTTCTTTGGTTTATTTTTCCCTGTTAAAAGGGTTTTTTTGGGGATTTTTCCTTAGTTGATGAGGGTCATTTGTAAAGGACAGAGGGTGTCATACCCTGTAGAGACTGTAAAGCCCTCTGAGGCAAATTGGTAATTTGTGATATTGGGCTATACAAATAAAATTGACTTGACTTGACTTGATTATACTAATAATTTGTGTGTCATTTTAACTTGTAAACATTGCATTGAACAACTGTTTTTTTTTTAGTTGGTGTCTCATAACTCTCTTTTCACAAGTATTAGGGCCACATTGAGGTTTTTTTTTGTTTTTTTTTTTACAGATTTCAAGAATAAAGTCATAATTTACGAGAATAAAGTTATAAATAATGACTTTTTTCTCTTTTCTCTTGTCCAGGGGCGTAATTTGTATTAAATATCTTACTTGGATATATTCCTTCTGTACTCAGATATATTTTTAATGTGTGTTAGGGAGTGACACCAAAATCAATCTATCTATCTATCTATCTATCTAATATGTGTAATAACAGTATAGTAAGAGGACAGTTTTCCAACTCATCCAGACTTCTGTGTGTGTTTAGCTCAGGCTCTTATAGGATATGGAATATCTTTCTTAATTAGTGGATAGACAGTGAAAATCATTTTGTGTTGACATACAGTACTTTGAGGTCTAATTAGCTCCTGTTGTTCAGATTTTATCCAGTTAGCTTTGCAAAGGCAAACTGAATAACAAATAAACCTGGATTTAAGAACAAATCTAGAATTTCAAGCTTGCCATTGTGCTGTTGCATAATACGCTTTTAAAATAACAATCTTATTGAAGCTTTTCAGAGATGAGTTTTAACGTGTCGGCAATGTGTGCAAAAAACAACTTTCATTGTTCACATAGGCTACTTCTCTCGCTGCTTCACCCAGCAGTGAAAACAGCCTGACAGGGAAGTAATTACAAGGAATTACTGTAGTTCTGAATAGTGATCAGAAAATAGTGAGAGCTTTGCTTTCAGCTTAATACGCTCCTGTGGGAAAAGTTTACTTTACAGCCTACTAAGACCTCTAGATAAAGAGTCTTTTCAAAGTTGTCTTAATGGATTTAACAACAGCCTTGATAGTAATTGTCATTTGCGATGTCGCCATGGGAACAAATTCTTACCTGCCAGTTAAAACAAGACGTACACCACACAGCACATATTTCCCCCTCTGGTATTAAGCTGGGACAAATCTGAACAAAACATTTTTTCAGTATGCATTATGAGCTTCACCGCTTGCTCACTGCGCTCCTTCTGTTTGGTCCCAGTGGCTCCACTTAGTACATATTGCACCATTTATTTTCATTATACTCTGAACACTGAGACTACAGCCTAAAACCAGCATCTCATCATCTGAGTGCTTACTTTATTCTCGCCCTCTACGCTGCATAAACCTTTGGTTATTTTATTTCATAAGTCATTTATTGTAACATAGCATGTTCTTTCATTTTGAGATTCTGGGCATTTTATTTTGTAATGAAGTTACCAGAATAATCATGATATGTATTGTATTGTAAAAGGATCGATAACAGTGTCAAAGCTTTAATTAGACACAGGTTTATTGGTTTTAAACTGCATCTCTGCTGCAGCCTGCAGCAAAGGTACATAACAAACATTATTTGTTAAGTTTATTGGTCTTCAGATCAGCATGTATAAAATGAGCTGAACATCCAACAGATCTTGCATCTCACAATAATCACTGTGAGATGCAAGATCTCACAACAAGATAATTCATATCTGACCAAGGCATGTTTGTAATCCTGCATATTTTTCTATCAGTGCACTCAGCAGTCTGTTGCAGAGTCGAATCCCAAAGAACCTCTGAAGGGGCAATTACAGGAGCACAGAAATGCCAACTGTCATGCTCCTCTCAGGGATGATGGCCAGATGAGGACGAAGTGCTCCATGTCGTTATTTTCTGCCAGCCCAACGACTGTGATCTGAGATTTAAGAAGAATAGCACATGAGCACTGGCAGACATATTCAGCAAACCCTCAACGTGGTGTGGTTCAAATGAAATCACCTCTCATCTCTACGTTTCATATTGTCATCCCAAAAGAGTGGTTATCCAATCACGATTTAGTAAATGTGGCTAAACCATGGAATTACAACTTCTGTGTCCATCAGGTAGACAGACAGAGATAGATAGATATTTTATTCATCTCACAGAGAAATTCACAGTTCCAGTAGCTTGAAAGATGGAAACACACAGGGGCATGCAGGGTTCAGGAAGATAAAAAATGAAATAAAAATAAAGTACCAAAAATATATACTATAATAGATACATAAGAGGAATGCAAGGTGCAAATTATGATAAAATCTGAGAGATCAATGCAAGGTGCAGATTATAATAAAATATGAGAGGTGCAATTTATGACAGGTGATGCTATTGAGACCAAAATTACTTGTTTTCATTGAAGTTGTCTATGTCTGTAAGCACATCATATTTTTAAAAAACCTTTCAGTAGGTCCTAAAAGTTGTAATATTCACTAATAGCCGATCCAAGAGTTATTTTTCTTCATCCATTCATGTGGGTGGCAGGATTAAAGGAAACGCAACAGGTCTTCTTCTGTCGGCCCAATGCATGTGGAAGATCACCGCATATCATTTTTTCAAACAATATATAGAACATTAACTCACTGAGTGCCACAAAAAGTGCCTTGTGCCAGCATTTTTGCCCATTTTGAGTCATATTTCAAGACCCACAGAATATTTTGTATGATGACTCTGAAAACACTGAATAGCTTGAATAAAAGAAGAGACTCTCTATTTTATCATGAAAAAATGTTTGTTTTTACCTTTCATTCCATTCTTGTTTTATCAGAGGTAGAGTAGAGGACACTTTCACCAAAATCACCAGATTCTGTTTGTTTCTCTAATCTGGATCGTCTCCACTTCCTGTATACTGTCTCTTTATGCTCCAACTACATCTCCCAGAAGCCCCAAAATGACTCACAGGCTGTGTGAGAGCGCCCTCTTGTACCTGCTGCTGAAAAACTTTGACGTATACATACATCATTTGCACTCAAGTGTTGGATTTTAAATGACATATAAATACATCAAAAGCACTCAAAGAGTTCATTCTTCTTTATCATGACTATTCAAATAAAATTCCAGGTTCATCAGACAGAAATCATGTTGTGAACTAAGCAGCTCAGACACAGAGTGAAAAAAATTACCATCAACTCTCAGACTTGGAACAAAACAGCTTGGCTGTCAACAACCCCTGTGCCTGTTCTGCATTTTATTATCACTATAAAGTTGGAACGGTACCGATCGCTTCTCTGTCCTGCTGTTAAGCTGATTTTTTTTTTTTTTTTTTTTTTAGCAGCTTGGCACACCACACCGGAGCCCTTGTTGTTCATAAGACACATGAATTCGCCAGAGGGGTGGTTTGGAGCACATGCCAGTTTATTGGTGAGCTTGGCGCTGCTGCACATGAAAGTGTAATAAAAACCCATCTGTTAGAAGACA
The DNA here is from genome assembly GCA_029721515.1 of Synanceia verrucosa. Classification (NCBI taxonomy): domain Eukaryota; kingdom Metazoa; phylum Chordata; class Actinopteri; order Perciformes; family Synanceiidae; genus Synanceia; species Synanceia verrucosa. The sequence goes on along the minus strand of CM056552.1, from coordinate 4,790,979 downwards.
GAGACTGAGCCAGTCCACTGGAGCTGAAGCCTGTCCTCGACATCTTGTGTGTGCGGGTCCATATGCACTTGAGTATTTGGCCGACAATTTGAAGGAGTCCTCTTCTTTTTTGTGAGGCTTTAATAGACGTAAAATCAGAAGCATGCCGCCTCAGTTGATACAGATACATCATATATGCTGCTGCCAAAAAACACGAGTGAATGTTTCATGTACAACGGAAAATACAAGCTTGTGAACACACTGACCTGATCCACATAGTCCTTACATGCTGTCACTGTTGTGTACTCAACACATTTCAGCTCAGTGTTGAATTTCTCCATTTCTTCTTGAAGGCAATAGCAATGTATAATCATGTTGTCATGACAACAGGATGTAGTGATGGAATTAAACTGCGCACACAAGCAAATGCAAAATTGATTGACTCTGCATAATGCGCCCTGAATCATGCACTCTCTCTTTCTCTCTCTCTCTTTGGGAATGCTGATGAACACGGGATGAATCTCATCAGAGAGCAAACATACTGCAGGATCCTACACACTCTGGAAATCCCATCATCTTACAAATTAAGTCATGCTTTTTCTCTGGTTGGCTGTATATTTGTCTGTGTGCTTCTTATTGCACACTATAGAGGTGGGATTTGAGACATTTATCCATCCTGTGGTGGCAACACAAGGTGTTGCTGCAGATTTCCCTCAGTATTCTGACAGTGAGGCCTGTTCGGGAGAAATGCAAGGATTGAAGGGCTCTGCAGTTGCATGCATGCACAATTTAAACCATATGGCTGTGAGATGTTGAGTGGGTTGTAACAAACTATATTCAGCAAATGCACAGAGAAAGGAAGGTAGTTCAACAAGTCAGTGAGGTTAAATGTTTTCAACAAATTCATATTTTCCTTTCTCTGCAGAATGACTTTGCTCAACACTTGGACAAGCATCGTCATCCCCCCAGGGAAATTTTCAAGTACAAATACACTTTTAGAAATCTTTTCTTTCATTTTTCTCAAAATGTGAAGGGCCATAATAAGTACAAGTGTCAACAGAGCTTCCAGAGTCGTTTCAAACAGGGACACTCTCCATCAAATATGTACAAAAGTAAAAGCTCACTGTGACTAAAACAAATAACCTTTCACAAATAATGTCTACCTTCCTTTATTAGATTTTCTACAAAGACAGACCTATAAAGAACTTGCTATGGTATGTCATTTAACCTGCCTTCTTTTCAGGAGATAGATCCTCTCAAGACAAATGAAATCCTCCTGTCGACATAATGTGGTAAGAAAATACATGATCATACTAACCCTGTCTTGCTTCAGCATAGCCATGTTTTCATTTACATATTGTGTCACTTATGTCAGTTATTGATGCGCTTTAAGAAATAGGATGAAATTTTGTGAAATCTGCTCAAATTACCTGGAAGGAAAGATGGTAAAGAAAGACAGACATAAACCCAGAGGGTGTAGTTTGAACAGATAACATTTAGGTGGATCTTTAAAACAGAAAAGGAAAAAAATATTCAGAACTTAGTTTATTTTTGAAACTATGTTTCTATAGACTGTGATGAGGTGGGGTTAGGGTTAGCAGGGCTTGTCCAGGGTGTACCCTGCCTTCCGCCCTAAGACAGCTGGGATAGGCTCCAGCCCCCCTGACCCTATGAGGATAAGAGGTAGAAAATGGATGGATGTATGTTTCTATAGATCTCTGGACGTCATGTGACTCTGTTTATGTCTCCATATTGGCAGGAAAATCTGCTTCAAAATGAGTGTTGCTGGCAGTGAATTTACACCTTCGGAGTTTTAAATCAGAAGATATGACTATATGCACAAATAAATACTAAAGGCTAAATATCTCTGACCCTTATCATGCCCCAGTATACTTTTCACGATTCTTGAAAAGGTTTAGTAGTTGTAGATGTTTCAAAATATCTTCTCTCATGAATCATATTACTAGAAAACATTACACAATGCTCTGTTCCTTGCTGTAATCAGAAGAACTTGCAGACATAACGTGCACTGAGTTTTATCAGGTTTTTTTATTGAGTTTTATAAATACCTAAATTTGCTGTCCAAGATTTTTTTGCCAAAACACTCAAAATGCTATATCTCATGCTGTAGAAACTAAACATGATTTAAAACATGTTATTTGGATGCCCAAATTTGCAAAGATGAGATTTAAAATGAGGTATTAACTGTGTGATGTCTCGCTGAGACTCAAACTGCTCCACATTGGGGACTGTTCGTCTCGTTACTGTTGATCTTGAATGTCTGATCAAAAGCTCGGCCGCTTAGCTGGTCTGTAGGAAGCTGAAGTGGATTCAAGAAAACCGCAGTAGCCATGACAATTGGGAGTAGATTAAAAAGCAGTTGACTGCAATCTGAGCCCACTGAGCTGAAATGCCAAGAGCTGCTGAGAGTGACAGTACCTAAGATTGTGTTGCCTCCTGTGCAAAAAGCTTCCTCTAATGACAGAGTATTAACACTGCACTACATTAATAACCAGAATGGATCGGGCTAGCAGACACTGTGAGTCCACAGGGATGGCATTTAACGTAAGTCATCACCATGCCATTGACTGATGAGTCATTCTCTTAAAAAGTGCATTTGAATTCATATTATGCCCAGTTCCCATATGTTTGTCATGACTCAATATTTTTTTTTCCAGATTTACACAATTACAATCACAACTTACTCTGCAGTATCTGTAAGTACTGTATGTGGCAAAATTCTGAATTATATTTTATTATATTATTATGTTATTATCATATTACTATTTTACTACTATCTTATAGATACATATCATATTATATTATCTTTATATATTGTATATATGGTATATATTATAAATACATATCTTTCTGTGCAATAACAATGTGCAATAATACCACTTCCATGTGCAATATTCCAATTCCGAAAATGTGCAACAACTTTTTTACTTGTAGCTAAACTGTTTTAGCCTTACCACCGTAAATACTATGCCTTACTACTGTAAATAGTATCTTATTTCTTACATAACTCTATTTATGTCTTTTCTGTTTTATTTTTAGGCTTTTCTTATTTTACATTTTTGCTGACTGAGCACCATGTGGAGCAGCGCTCCTAATTTCGTTGTATGCACATATAATGACAATAAAGGTTTTTGATTTGATAATTTTTTGACTATTCAGCAGCACCTTCACATCTAACAAACAATGCACTCATCACTGCCACACCCTGATGCATCTTCATTTATTGCATGTTTCTTTCATGCCACATTACCCTCAGGAGAAAAGATGGTTAATGTGCTGCACCTGCTTTTGCCGGGACGCTAGTTGACATCTTTGCACCTCAGCCGCAGCCGGTTAAAATTGCACCAGAAGATGAACAGGAAAGATTTACTGGAGCGCAAAGCCATACGCAGTGAACCAGGAAATGGCGGCGAGGTTTTTGCCATCTTGTAATTTTTCGTGAACGGTCATTGAGATGACAGGTAGAGACAGAGGAGAGAGGCTGGCCCGGCGATCCGCCTGACTGGAAAGTGATGAATTCTGTGGCTTGTGAAAGTACTTTCCTCTTGTTGAGCACAAGTGTCATGGTGTAATGTTCATGGCGTAGGGAAATGACATTGCATCAGTTGGTGCTACAAAACATGGGTTTAACAGCCTCAACTCAACATGACTCAACCACACAGCAGGTTCTGTTGCCCGATCAGATTTTAAATCACTGTGTAACCAAAATGTTGTTTCGCTGCTGAACATCCTGCAGTTTTAAAGCAGAGGCAGTTATAGTTACATAAGCACTGCACCAGGAGAGGGATAAGAACAGGGATGTTTTATTTAAATGTCATCAGAATGAAAGCGCATCCTTTTCCCTGTGTGGTGCTCGTGACATACTTTCCATGCACAACAATTACTGACGATCTTCTTTAGGAGGAAGGTGTAATCGCTCTGCTGAAGTCAGCTTTCTCCTCCAGTTGACCCCTAAAAGGGGCACTAAGCCCTGCACGTCTTCACCAGGGTATGGCCAGGGTATTTTCCACCATTTGACTCACAAAACAGCCTTTGGAGGCAATACCTGCACCATCATACATGCTAAAAAGCTTGGCCATTGCAAAGAGAGTAAGTGAGGAGGAGACGCCTCAGGACTTTTGCAGTTAAATCCCTAAGCATCTTGTAAAGGATTCAAAACAGCCGGAGAAAACAGACATAGCTGAGCCTGCAAGCATCTGCGGCCACATTTCAAGCCCTCACCTCATGCACTGAAGCTGTGGTTCCATGGCTTCCAAAGCTTGGAGCTTAGTTTAATATTCATGAAGTGCCGTATGTGCACTCAAGAGCCAAGAGATATATTGTTATTTGATGTGGTAAACAGCATTGGAAAAAGAAGTGCTAAGAGGCACTTTGCCACACATACTGTCACTTCCTCTACCTTTTGGAAAAAGCAATAGACATATTAAATGTCACAGAAAGTTAATGGTTAATGGGCCAAAATGAATTTCATAGACAGACAGTCGTGAGGATTGTATCCATACCGATGTCACTTTCATTTGGAAATGAAGCTGCTGTAGCTCCTACACTCAAAAAAGCCAAGTTGGGTGTAACATGTAGCTTTTACCATATGTAGTCATGTTTTGTGGTTGAACATCATTAAGTGATGTTATTTTAGCATGACGTGCAATAACTTAACATTGTGTAAATTAATTTATGTTGACAGAACCTAAAGCATTTTGGGTAAGATTAGGGTGACCATATTTTGATTTCCTAAAAAGAGAACATCATAATATAGCTGACTTAAAATAACTTTGACTTCAAAATAAACCACTGCACAGAAATGTCACATATTATTGTCTGTTCTATAATTTTGAACGATTAATTTCATCACTGAATGTTTTCGTAGTGTGCTCACTAATCATAGCAACATTAGCAGCTAACCATAGCAACATGAGTTGCTATGGTTAGCTACTTAGCATTTGCATCGCTTGCTAAATGAGCGTATTGGTGGATAATTGGTGGAAATCATTTTTTTATCATTTTTTTATGTACACCCAACAAATATTTGAGTGAGTAAGCAGTTAATATTCTTTCTCATTGGTCAACACTTGCTGTGATAATCACATTCACACTTCATGTTTTACACAAGCAACACTCTAGCAAACAAGCACTAATTTACTTCACTTAGAAAGACACATGAGCAACTATTCAAGCTGATGTATGGGTTTGGCTTCAATGGCTCACATAAAACTGTGTCCAACCTTAACTTTAAACTCAAGGTGTAATTTAAGGTAATTTGGGGAAACCAGCCTTTTTTCTGGCTTATTCATTTTTGGGATGACAGCCCAGGGGAAAGATAGAACTTGATCAATATCTAAATACCGATCTCCTCAATATTTCCTTTAATTTAAGCTATTGGAATTTGTCTTTATATTTTTTATTTCTATGCTCATGTGGACTGGGGAATGACAATAAAGTTTAGCCAGCCCTGTGGGGATTTTCTGCTGAATGATTTTTTTTCCAATAACACAATAAACATTCATTTAAACCCAATATAAATCTAATCTAAATAGCACAATAGTGTTTTTTGTCATGTTGAGAGCAAGTACTGTGAGCTATATTCTCTGCTGATTGCATCAATTTGCTCGGTGAAAGGAGCTCTCTCCTCTGTTGGGCTATTTAAAAGCAGCAGGTAAAAAGAAGCGGCTGAATGTGTCAAAGCGACCTCAATAAATAATGGATGTCATGAAGCTTCTGTGGAAGCTGTCGCCTTTGAAATCCACTCCCTGGTTGAGTCTTTCTCCCAGTTCGCTCCTTTCATTTTACATTTAACGGGCGCTGTGCTGTATAACCGTCATCTCCAACACACATCCATTCACACCTCATCTGTGGTTGGGGCTGTCGGAGGCGGTTAGTGGAGGGGAGGTGCTGAGCTCAGAGCAACCAGGCAGGTGTTATGTCCATCTTAGGGGCTCATGTCTGCATACATCAGCTTCAATTTTACCCTCAGTTCTCCGGGCTTGAGAGCTCAGTTGACACCCAGAGGAAGAGAGCAGACAGCAGCACCAGCCAAGAGGAAAAATAAACAGCTTCCTGTGGACCAGGTCCACAGTGAAAAAGGTAGTGTTTCTCAAAGACCTCTGAGGTTAACTGCTTTTCTTTTTTAGCTGTGAATTGATTTCTGAGCTCTTCAAATAGCCTGTCTAAGCTTGTATGTAGAGGGAGCAGGTTTTTAGCAGTGGACTTCTCAAATGTCTAAATCCCAAACAAATCATTTCTCAGTTTTGCTAACACTGACAGAAGGCAGCAGGTGGCTCACAATTAAACACCTCATTAACTCATTGAGTGCCAGCTGTTTTATAAAACTGAAAGTGCCTTGTGCCAGCCTTTTTGCCCATTTAGAGTCATATTTCAAGACCCACAGAATATTTTGTAGTATGACTCTGAAAACACTGAATAGCTCAAATGAAAGAAGAGACTCTCTATTTCATCATGAAAAAATGTTTTTTTTTACCTTGTTCCATTCTTGTTTTATCAGAGGTAGAGTAGAGGACACTTTCACCAAAATCACCACATTTTGTCAAGAATTTGTCCATTTTGCTCTGTAATCCTGACCATCTTTATGCTGACTACATCTCCCAGAAGCCCCAGAATTACTCACAGGCTGTGTGAGAGTGCAATCAGCAACCTGCTGCCGAAAAAATACCAATTTGATATGTATATATACTTTACGTCAATGGCAGTCAAGCGTTGGATTTTAATTGATGTCGAAATACGTCAATGGCACTTAAAGAGTTACAGTTGGTGCAAACATGGATTTTACCGCTCCACGTGACTCCTGACTCACATAAACCTGGGTGATCAAGAGACTGTTTCAATGTGTGCAAACTTTAATTTAAAATAAAGAAATTCCCCAGAAAATAAAAATGCATGCTCTGAGCTCCGCACGTCAGCCTCTTGCACAGATGGATCAAAGCACGATAAATGGCTTCCTTCCCTTTGATAATAATTAATTACACACTTGAGCAAAAACAAATGCCTATGCAGGCACCATAGCAAGTATGAGAGGATTATACTGCTCTTAATAAGTCCAGAGATATGGAGCATCTTCTCCTTCTCACCATATATTTTACATTGTTTGTCACAGAAAGAAAACAGCATAATGGTCTTATTACATGAGAAGTAAATGAAAGAGCAGCATGTGAAATGCAGTTCCTGCTCATTGGGAAGCATATTTGTGTTTTTACAGTACAGCAGTGAGAGATGGAAACAGTAGAGATTGTGTCTCCAGTGTGAAATCATCGTCCTTCGGCTGTAATGTGAGTCTTCTGGCTGTCAAACTGGAAATGAAAGAACACTTGGCTAAAGGCCACTTGTCTTTTCACTGATATCAGCCCTGGACAGCTCCACACAGACCCACATCTGCCCACCTCTGCATCACAAGAAGGTGAATCTGAAAATACTTCCACATTCAGAAATCTTGGTTAGGATCTGGGTTGGATGGTGATGACCGGAGCATCATTCTTAGATCTAAACTGTGCCACACCTGTTTTATTCTTGGATGTAAACTGACAACAATGACACACATTCATCTGCATCTCTAAGTCCATTCAGACGTTGCAGACCCTCTGCATGCCCTTTCACTGCAGATATTTTAAGCTGTAAATAATAACATGGCTCATTCCAATCAAGTGTCCCAGTAAACCATGTCAGTGAGCCCTGAAACTGGCTCACTTAATGCGTCTTAATTAATGCTTTTTATCTATTAATGCCACCTGTGCTTTGACAAGTCAGAACCAGAGCTGTGCTATTTACTAAAAAACATTAAGTGCTTATTTACTTTTTACTTATTAACTTACAATTACTTCGTTCGAAAAGTTACTTTGTTGATTGCTTAGTTCACCAAAAAGTAATGTGTTACTGTTAAAAGTAATATTTTAGTTCCTCTTTTTGAAAAGAACATTCTATAATGCTCTCATTTATGCCCTTGTAGCTTCATTTCAGTGCAGTATGGAAAAAAATACACTGTTGATCAACTCTACAGTTTTTATTCATTTGCATTCACATCACCAAACCTGACTGGAACTTCTATAAGGGGACCAGATTTCTCAAATGAAATCCAGGGACATTTCCAGCTCAGAGATAACAGTTATTATGGTAGCGACCGGTTACCGTAATAACTTGTTCTAGTCAACACGCCACATTTTTTTCTCAGTCATAAAACGCTGAAATCGGGGGACATTTTCAGGGACAGTTTCAACTGGAGACTGCTCATCCAAAACGGGGACTGTCCCGTAACGGACCAAGTAACAGACAAATGCACCATATTGTAACAGTAACTGTGTTTATTTAAAAGTAATGCATTAGAGCAGGGGTGTCAAACTCATTTTAGTTCATGGGCCACATTCAGCCCAAGTGAATCTCAAGTGGGCTGGACCAGTTAAACCATAATAAGCTATAATCAGTAATCAGACCTCCAAATGTTTTGCTGTCTTTTGTGTAAAGAGGTACAAGTTTATTCTGAAAGGTTATCTGGATTTCCCTGGTTATGGCTAAAAACAAACCTCAAACCTGCCAACAAATCATTTATCTTTTCCTGTATGTTTTTATCACACCAAGCACACTGGATTCCTGTTTATTTCACTGAAAAAAGTGCTCCATTTTTCTTGGAAAACCCTTCACTTAACCGTGTTGCGTTACATTTCTTGTTCACTAAAAAATTGGAAGTAAACACAGTCATCCAGGGTGCCAGATCGGACCCTTTGGTGGGCTGGTTGTGGTCCTCAGGCCGTATGTTTGACACCCCCTGCCTTACAGTATTAGTTACTGTCACTAGTAATGCATTACTGCCCAGCACTGGTTGCCCCCCCTTCACCTAATAAAAACATATCATATGAAGTGGGCTATATTATAATGTTGATAAACATGCAAAGTACTGTTAATTCATTTTACACAAGTAAAAGTATGGACCCTATTTATCAGAAATTATTGCACATGTTAGCTCAAAATAGTGCACATGCTCAATATTGCACATTCTGACATAGCACTACCTATTTGCACATCCATATGTTTTCTTGTAGGCCTATATAATGTATTTTACCACGTTGCCGCCTTATTTGCATTTAAGCTGCCTTTATTGTGCATTTTTTACACTATTTATTGCGTTTATTGCTCAGCATTCATTGTGGACAGCAAAGGACGTGTTACATTGTACAGAGCAACACCTTTCCTGTCAGTCCACATGATAATAAACACTCTGAACTGAACTGCATTTATATTTTCATATTCATATTTGTATTTTTTATTTATGTATGCCTTTAAGCTGAGACTGTACAAAATTTCCTTATGTGTGCATAATGACGATAAAAACTCTTGAATCTTGAATATTACAGCAAAAAAACGGAGCAACATTTCAGTGCGATATCCCTCCGCCTAATTGACTTTCACTGTGAGCCGCTGCACCTGCGTCCAGGCTGCGTCTCCCTCCGCCTCCTCCTCCTCCTCCTCCATCATCTCCTCCCGCAGAGCAGAGCGGAGCAGCAGCAGCAGCAGGAGCAGCGGTGTCCTCCTCCTCCTCCTCCTGCTCACAGCTTTATGTCTGTCAGGGCTGCTCGGCACCACAGGGACATTTCACCGATGCTCTTCACCCAATGTGACACATTTCATATCAGAGCTTGAAACAGCGGCTGAAGCCATGGCAGCCTTTGGAGCGGTCATAAGGATTTTACAGTATGTGGGACTTTATATTCAACTTAACGCAGCTCTCATCGAGGTGGATAATCACATCTCTGGAAATGGTAAGTTGTTTTCTGCATGTGTTTGTTGTTGGTGATGCTCCATATAATATTAACTCTTGATGGAGGGATCAGTGAACACAGGTTTGTATTTTAAGTTTATTGTTGCTCTGAATATATTATTGCACTACCTTACAGCTGTCTTTATGATGGATTAAACTAACTTTATCAGTGTCTCACATATATCATGTTTTAATGTGTTAACACAAGGGTGGCTCAGTCTCTTTTAAGTCAGTTTTTTTCATGTTATCAAAGTGAATATGAAAGATCACTTTTAATAAATTATTAAGGGCTGGGCACATTCACACCCCGCTTTTAAGTTAATTCAAATTTTGTTTCAACACGACCTATTTTGTTGGACAAAATCACAGAGGCCACATTTTAGCAAACAGTAGATGCTGACCAATGTTATGTCTGCAGAGAATCCTGTATGACAAAATGACTGCTCTAAATATGTGATAATAAATAGTCAGTGTATTGTAAATATGCCCTGGTAGACAAGTGGTTACAGTGAATGCGCAAACTGCAGCGCCCTGGGTTTGACTCTGGCCTTGGGACCTTTGATGAATGTTTCTCTATTTAAATTGTCATCTGTCAAGAAAAGACAAAAATGGCCTACATGTAAATAAACAGCTTTCCTTGGAAGTAAAGATATAGTATGAGGAAATAAAGCAGAAGTATCATAAGCTATGATAGCATCTCTATATAAACTAACTGGAAATTACAAATAGGTAGGAATGATTTGAGGAGTTTGTAGCAGATGTTCGAATAAGCTTTGGCTTGGCACTCATCCTGGAAAAGGTTCAGTAAATGTGAGCCTGTAGCTACTTTACTCTGTTTAAACTGTTTCTTAGAGGCACATCTGCAGCTACTGTATTGCCATAGATTTCAATCCCCAACCTTCCTGGCACTGTGCGATCATTCCTCGCTGACCTGAAGCTCCTGGAATGATAATGAGCCAATAACAGCAAAGATAAAAGCCTACCATTCGTGGCTCGCTGTAGCAACAGACTGTAGAGAACGGCAGGCAGGAAAACTGAGGAAAGAGCGACTGGGATGATGAGCAACAGAAGCTCTTGTCAAACACAGATTGTGAATATTGTGATTTCATGGTATCTGCCTCGCCGGGCCACAGGCATCATCGAATACCACTACTATCTCAGGTCTATGCACTGTATGTAGCATAATACATCATAAGTAAATCAGTGTGTTTGACACTAAAATCAATGCTAGTTCCAGTCAGATGTTTGAAGGAATGCACTATAACCCCACACCATACCAATACCTAAATATACATAAATGTCTTCATGCACACGTCCATAAAGGTTCATGTGTGGATGTCCTCCAAAATTTGTGACCGACTAGGCTGCAAGCAAACTGTGCAAGCTCTAATTTCGTTACAGTCAACGCTCGGTAGTTTATCCACTTCCAGCTGGTTTGCCGAGAACAGGAAGAAGAATACCTCCTGGCAAAGAACATTATGGTACATTACCACAACCACCTGGGAGGAAGTTTGAGACTAGAAATGCACATTTGTTGAACGCCATAAATATGTGGAGCATGAATTGTGTCCTGGAAAAGTGTGAACATCAGCACGACCATTAGGAAAGTATATCCAATAGGGATATATATGTGTATATATGTCTTTTTTGAAAATGAGATCTTCAATCATTGAGTGCTAGCCCTTTTTTAAAAAACAAAAGTGCCTTCTGCCACCGTTTTTGGCCATTTTGAGTCATATTCTATGATCCACAGAATATTTTGTACTGTGACTCTGAAAACACTGAATAGCTCAAATGAAAGAAGAGACTCTCTATTTCATCATGAAAAAAATATTTGTTTTTACCTTGTTCCATTCTTGTTTTATCAGAGGTAGAGTAGAGGACACTTTCACCAAAAACACCACTTTTTGTCCACATTCTTTTTCTAGCACAATTCTGAGTTACTCTCTGTGTCAATTTGAGGGATGGATTTAATAATTGGTCAGATTTTATGGAGCAAACCATTAAATCTTATTTTCTTAGACATGATTCAGTATGTACAGACAGAGAATTCAAATATTATTTATATTAAGCACTTTTTACTATTAATTATGTTCTCTGTCTCTATAATTGTACAAAACATGAGGAAAACTGTTGAACGGTTTCGGAAAGCATAGGATTAATGTGTCCACGCCATGCTGTCTTTTAGTGTGTGTTGCTCGGTTCGTAGTGCTACTGGCGTACTTGATCGGTGCATGGCATAGTTTGCAGATTGTCAAGTGCTGGAAACACCACAGGGCAGGGAATAGAACCACTGGAGCTTATGCCAACTGTCTTAAGGTGAAAAGACAGGGTACACCCTGGAATTCATTCATCGCAGGGCACAGACAACCACTCACACTCACATTCATTAAATGCATCATTTAATGCATGTTTTTGGATGGTGGGAGGAAGCCAGAGTACCCGGAGAGAACCCACGCAGACACGGGGAGAACATGCAAACTCCACACAGAAAGGCCCCGGGTCAGAGTCAAACCTGGCACCACTGTGCTAACCACAGTGCTAACCACCGACAAAATAGAACATGACATAATTTATTAAAAATGTAATTTACTGATGCAGACAGTCTAGAAGCAATGCACAATGCAATGCAAATTTACCTGAAAATTACATCCAATGCAACCCGAATTTACCGATGCAGTCGCATCGCAAACGTTTGTATCGGGCCACTGATATGAATCGGTGAATCTCACCATCCCTCCTGTCCAGGCTTTAGACTGATGAGTATACAATGCAAGCCAAGGTGAACCATAAAAGTGAACCAAAAAATCCAAGGGTATGTACGGTACCTTCAGTGTTCATAAGACAAATTACAGCTTCTGAAGGAGAAGTGGGATCAGTGGGAAGGCTGGAGATGTCCTCTGACTGTACTGGAGCACCTTCACCATATTTATATTCGCAGCTCAGTGACTCTAGTTGGAACAAATATTATAGGGCGAGTTCATTATTATTCATTATTCCTCCAGAGGTTGACGACATACTACTGACACACTTGAATTCTAGTGGCTCTGATCTGCTTGCTGTGAGATATATTGGAGGCTGATCAATCATGTGGAATTGCTTTTCATTACTTGGTGTCGTTCAGCACCGATGAAACTAAGCATAGTGTGCTCAACCTGCTCAAAGATGCAACATGTAATGAGGCAGAGTACCATCAGTCATTCATTCAATCCCCGCTTATCATCTGGAGCTGATCCCAGCTCACATGGGGTTCATCCAGAACAGATCCTTTGGTTAGTGGTGTTCGGACGAACTCTCCTAAAACAACTTTTCTTCTACAGTAATTGAAACCGTAGAATACCCTTTCTGTTCCTTTTCTCATCGTCAGCTCTTTTAAACATAATTGGCTTTCTTTCTTTCTTTTTTTTTTGTACTAACTATCAATCCTACCTTTCTCCAGAAGCTGCAGACATAGATTTACTGTTGTCTAATTAAATTGTGCGATAACCACTTCATCACAGTGTCTCACCAGTTGTCCCCTGGGCCCCCTCTGCTAGGAAGTTAGATTTAGCTCAATCTCTATAAATAAATGCAGCACACTGCAGTTCAAATGGATTGACTGTCTTGGACAGGTTAGAAAATCAATTAGTAACATTTCTCCCAAAGGGAGTTAATTAAAATTGGCTATAATCATTGTGTTCTCTTTCCCACTCCATGTCACAGACTGCCTGTGAAGACGACAATGTGAAAAACTGTTCAAAATTTGTGATCCAGAAACCAAAATAAAGCACTCTATTTTCACTTCTGAACAACAGTAGCTGCAACACCAGAAAGGAGAGTTTTTTGCAGTTAAGTAATCCTCAGGAGATTTTCCTCTTTTTTTCAGTCTTTGATAAATTGCCCAAGCAGAGGGTAGCAGAGCCGTCATGTAGAGCAGAGTGGTTGGATGCACTGTTGTGGAGAGCGCTTGTTAGATTCAGCCCTGACTCATTTGTTCCAGATAAATAGATCTGGCTGGGGTCCGGTGAGCCTCTGCACACCAGTTTCCACTCCACCTGGAAGTGTACGTTGAATCACCTGCGATGCAAAGTAATACGTTGCTGTGTGAAGCCAAACGTGCAGGTTAGGTGGATCAGCAACTTCACATCGTCGTGGGCCACATATGTCAGCGTATGAGTCACCTGCTATACGCTCCTCAGTGTTGAGTCTCGCCATGAAGACAGAGGAGGAAACTATGATGTTTGTGTGATCTTATCTCATATAGACTGCGTCTAACACATGGTTTCATCATCAATTCTCAGCCTTTCAATTCTAGTGTGATTCTGTTGGTTCTCCTTGGCTTTCATCCTGTTATCCATCGTGAGCGTACCACTTTCACAGTGTGGGGGCGTGTACCAATTCATTAAGCTTCCAAAGTGTCTGGGATTCTCTGCCAGTCCTCTGCTTGCTGTCCTCTTAATGAGGATGGCCAGCCCCGGCAGTTTGCATTGGCTTTCAATTTAATGGAGCTCTGACTGTGCAGGGGAGAGGGGGGGGCAACAGATTGTACAGTCATGCTGTCACAGAGGAGGGTGCTGGTGGAGGCTCGGTAGGAGGAGGGAGCGGTAAAGTGGAGGGATGGTTGAAACAATGCTCGTCTCAAGAGGATACTGGCAGCAGGAGTTAGTTTTAACATGTCGCAACGAGAAGGGAGGACTGCTTCCTGTCGCCACCCAGGAATCTACGGGGTGTACGCTTGTCATGACCCTCGGTTCATCATGACAAGACGAAGGAGAAGGAAAACAGCAACTGCAGCACTTTGGTAAAGTCAAAAAGATATTGGCAGATTCCAACTTCCTGGATCAATACGTCAAATCCAGTACGATCTAAAGATTCGAACGATGCATTTATGTAATGTTAGTGAGGCACATGATGCGCTACGATCTTATTTTTACTGAAACAATGCATCCCTGGTGCTCCACTGAAAACATTCCTTCGAATGAGCCCTGGCCGTTGTCGAGACAGCTTAGGGACCATCTACAAAGTGCAACACCAGAACCAGAAAGAAAAAGCATTCCCATTGTGTCTGCTGTAGCATCACCACATTCAGCCCAGACACATCTCACCTCATGCTGATGATACTACAACACTGATTTTGATTAAAAAAAGTGATTTAATGTATTTTTTTATGAATTATTGTTTGGTTTTGATGGGAATCAACTTACACATTATGAACAGTAGCATCTCCAAATTCAGCTCATCTCACTTATGTTGCTGATACTACAACACTAATTTTGACAAAAAAGTGAATTTTTTTTTTTTTTTTATGAATTATTGAAGGGATAGAGTTATGGGTCCGATATCAGCCAAAAAACAAGCATCGGATTATATTGCCCTGCATCTAAAATCTATGATATAAACATGAAGATAATTCTCTTTACAGGACATTTGTGATGAGGTCCTGGGTGTACAGGCTCATTTAGCCTCATTTAATTTGAAATGTGTTAAAATTTCATGACACTATCTTTGCCAAGGTGAAACTGTTGCTTCAACTTTAATTCAGCGTCACTGAACCCGTGATGGAGAGCGCTCTGAGCAGCGTGGTCACCGCTGCACTCAGCTGTAGCATTTCAGGAAAACATGTTCACCATAATCTCTCTCAAGGACAACATACTCAAAAAGAACATAATGTGTTTCATCTCCAGAGAGCCCAGATGGAGTATGGTGTGCTTGAAAATTGCTCAGAGCCCTGGTCTGTGTTGTAAACAACACATGCTACTTGGTGTTGCCACACATCAGGAGGAAACAGAAATAGCCACTGAGTCTTGAGTCCCAAGGGCCATAAAAAATTCACTCTGGAGTCGCAGCAGCAGGCGGACAGCTGCTTGCTTGATTACTGTTTCCATTCTTATTTCATTGTTTTACCTTCCACCTTGAATGGAGGCTGAAGGTCCCACAGCAAGCCCTTATTTCCCCAAGGACAATCCTGTCTGTTAGCACCTGAACAAATCCAGCGTCACTGACTTTTTGGCAAATTGACTGCTTATTTTTGTCTATCAGTATTATTATGTTATTTTCCACATTTTGTTATCAGTTGTCACCTGTAGGCTACAAGCACTGATAGCAGCATTCATAACTGCAGGTCTAATGTTCGACTCATCTTTGAAGTCAGCAGCGAATTAATAACAATACAGTAACTCGTTAAAACTTATATTGGTATTGGATGATAGCTATGGTGTCTAAACCAAAGACCCCCTGAACAGTTTTCCCCATTCTCACTCAGCAAACATAACTTTTTGATCCAGTTGGCTATCTGCATGCAGGATGAAAGCTTTTTTAGATAGAGATAAATATCTGCAGTGGTTCTCTTTATTACTGGAGCTTCTTGTTATTCCATCCACCGTTTCCTTGGGGCTCCCCTGATTATTAAAGCCATTCGTCAAGTTAGTGAAATACCTCTTCCCACAGGGATTCTGTTCACAGGCGATTTACATTCACCTTGGTGATGTTAAGCTGGATTTTTTTTTATGTCTTGATATTTACTGTGGCTGATTTCTTCTCAATGAATCATTTCTGCTCTTCTCTTCAATGCCCTACGGATGTGACACAAATGGAAGGATTGAGTTAATGACTGATTTTACTCACTTGTCCCCATAAGGAGGCAACTTTTCAGGTGAAAAATGTTTGCACTTAACCTAGAGAAGGATTTTCTACAATTCTTCCAGCTGCCAGGGCTTCACTTCAGATGTCTCTGTTCGCCTTATTCCTGCACTACTTTTACATGGCTGCTTGGTGCAGAGTGTGCCGACATCCTCAAACGCCCACATTTCATGCATTGTGATACAGCTGTCATTATTTGTAGGGGTGGGAATTGGCAAGGACTTCACGATACAATACGTATCGTGATACTTGAGTCACGTTGCGATACATTTTTGTGATATATTATGATATATAACCTGGATTGTTTTTTTTTATTTTTTATTTAAATTTTTATGTCAGCATGCAGTAGTTGCTCTGGATTTACAGTTGACCAGAACATGACTTTTTTGGAGGGGAAATAAATCGATTTAAATCAATATGATATCAGAAGAAAAAGTATCACAATATAATGGCATATCGCTATTTTTTCCCATCCTTAATAATATCTAGGGCGATCGAGGTCACTTCATTTACGCAGACAATTTTTTAATTTTTTTTATTTAACTTCTTATTTCAATGTGCTGAAGTCATTTTAGATAATCAGCCCATGACTTTTTTTGTGATATATTGTGAAGTATTGTGATATATTACCATATCTATATTTTTTCCTACCCTTTATTATTTGTATATCAAAAGTGGAGAAACAGATGAACTACAGTGTTCATTGTTAAACACACTCTATAATTTCCAACTAGTAGAATGATGTAGTCAGCTCTCCAGGTACAACCCTCCCTCACCTCAGCATATGAGCACATTTTGCCATGGGATCACTTCTAGTTTTTCAGTTAAACGCAGTGGGTGGTGTTTCAATACCATAACAACAACCACTGTAGTTTATTTGAAGTAGTCTCTCCCACATTCATCATTGTGGTCCCCAAATAGTCCCCAAAAATGCTGATTACCCTTTTTTTTAAAAATGAATTGAGCTACTATATATAATTGTATATTTATTTTGTGTGCAGACTCTGAACAGCCAAAGTGATGTATTTTTTATTTTTTATTTTACTTTTTACTTTTGCACTTAAGTTGTGACTCTTGCAAATCTTCTCAACCCTAAAACTAAGCCCTTCTTTTCTTTCTTTGACATTTATTCATTAATGGTCTTGTATCGTCAATGTATACCGGAAGGTAAATTGAGGAAAATGGTACATATCAATGACGGCAAAGTCTGATCATGCAGTAAATACATCCCAAAATACATATATAGGCATTATGAACATAAACTTGAAGTTGCTTCCAAACTTTTGTCCTGGAGTGTACATCATGGTGGTCCCGAAATAGTCCCCCAAAATGCACTATTTTCATGCACTTAAGCAAAGTTTGCTAAAAAGAAAAAAAAACCACTTCAGTGCAGTGCCCAGCTGACTATCTTTTTTTTAAAAAAGAGTATATTTGTGATCTTTCCGTCAACTCATTGAGTGCCAGCCATTTTGTTATACCAAAAGAGCCTTGTGCTAGCATTTTTTGGCCCACAGAATATTTTGTACTATGTCTCTGAAAACACTGAATAGCTCAAATGTAAGAAGAGGCTCTCTCTTTCATCATGAAAAAAATATTTGTTTTTACCTTGTTCCATTCTTGTTTTATCAGAGGTAGAGTAGAGGACACTTTCACCACAATCACCACTTTTTGTCCAGATTCTGTTTGTTTTCCTCTCTCATCGTGATCAACTCCACTTCCTGTTTTGATCTCTGTGGGGTATACTGTCTCTTTATGTCATGACTACATCTCCCAGAAGCCCCAGAATTACTCACAGACTGTATGAGAGCGCCCTCTTGTGCCAGCTGCCGACAAAAAAACTCATGTATATGTCTATGGCACTGAAATGTTGGATTTCAAATGATGTGTACATTCGTCAGTGGCACTCAAAAAGTTAAGATAGGAATGATTGGACTGGAAAGGGATGAGACTAACACACTGTTGGTTTAGTGTTAGGCCTATGATCAAAATAAGAAGCTCTGTAGAATAGCATGTCTTGTCCTTTAATGATTTGGTGAAGGAAAACAAGCTTGCTGTGTTCCCTCTCTGGCACACATTCACAAGCACACATGGACCAGCAAAGATACGGGTGTCACACTAGTTTCTCCTCCATGCTAATAAAGCCTCTGTAATTCAGTCCTCCTCAAGCTGCTGGAGCTTCATCCAAAGCAGGAAGTGGGAGAAAGAGAGAGAGGATCGATGGATTGACCTCACTCTGGCACTCAGGCTGGATTTATCCCTCTCATTTTACCTCGGACCTGAAGTGAGATAATATTTAAGAGTGGTCTCTTTTGGGTTGGAGCAGTGTTCACACATTTGTTTATATATTTATGTCCTCCACCGCATTGCCTCCTTTCATTATTTTCTCCCCTTTTCATTTTTAATGAGTCTTTGGTGGATAGCGAGCAGCCGCCTCCGTGTTCTCATGGCCTAACATCTATCGCTGAGCAATATAGTTAGAAATGCCAAGGAGGGCCATTTTAAAAATGCATGTACTGTACTTGCATCTTCAAACAAGAGTCCCCTGCTTCTCCTAGCAGACAGTTCTGACAGTACTGCCTTTATGAAAATCTATACTTAGAAAAAGCCAAGCCGAGCAAACTCTTTCTGTAGCATTTTAAATGAGATTTCCCTGGAAGACAGTATTCACATCAGAGACACGTTTTCACTATTTTCTCTGCCAGATCAGGCAGTGAGAATTTACCATTGGTGTCAGCGTTTGTGTTGATTTAGCATCCAACCAAGGTTGTGGGACTGATTTCTAGTAGCGCTGCTGTAATTAAAGCTAGGAAACAGTTGGATGTCTTCGGAGCAGGGCCTTGTCAGGGCCTGACGTCTGTACCCGGAGACAGTCTGTTTGTCAACAAGTCGCATCTCAGCGGCAGGTTGATGAGGATGCCTACATAGCAAAGTGAAAGGCAATTTGACAACTGCCCGATCGATAAAGCAGACAGGAGGAGGAGGAGGTCAAGGGAGGCAGGGTGGTGAGGCATTAGTTTGGGCATAGCAGGATTTAGTGGTGTGAATGATTTGGGATGTATGCCTCAAACACTAAAAGTATCTGTCATAAGTGTTTGCATTTATAATAATAAGGATCCTCCAATGGGTAACAGTTCAGTGTTATTGTGGTACAGTTTATGAAATTCTCTAAATTAACTCTTTGACTGCCATTGATGTGTTTGTACGTCATTTAAAATCCAATGCTTGAGTGCCACAGACATATACAGTATATCCGTCAAAGTGTTTTTTTGGCAGCTGGCAAAAGAGGGTGTTCTCACACAGTCTGTGAGTAATACTGGGGCTTCTGGGATCTGTAGTCGGAACATAAAGAGACGGTATAATGCTGCTTTCCATTTGTACTCAGAAGTCGGAATTTCTGAGTTCTGAGTGTTTTTGTATCCCTGTGACACATATAGATTTTAGGGGGAAAAAAGCCACTGCTTTACGCTTTAGGTAGAAATGTATACCAGGTGAAATTCTCACTTTTGAGTGCAAATTGTCACAGTTCACACCCACATGCTGTGATCTGCAGGCATCAGTGCACACACATTTACACCACAGTGATCTGAACCAGAAGGCAAAGCTCTCAGTTTACCACATTATAACCCTCATACAATCATGAGGTCAGTCAGTAGCAAATGAGGTCCTCACGCTAAGGGAAAGAAATGACACAACATTACATTGTTAAGATGACAAAGTTCCATAAAAAAAGCTCTAATGGTGCATTTACAGATGAGAAGAAACATCCATTAGTCGAGCAAGAGACTGAAGGGAGCATATTATAACTCTATTCACAAGCAGAGACTGACAGGACGTGTGATTAGTGTAGACTGTAATATACAGTTGCATAAGAGGATAAGTTTTTGTTTTACTTTATCTTGAAATATGACTCAAAATGGGCAAAAACGCTGGCACAAGGCACTTTCTGTTTTAGAAAATGGCTGGGATTCAATTGAGTTAAAATAATAAAAAACATCCTGTTTTTAAAGCTAGATGGAGAAACAAAACTTTTCACACTGCAGCTCGGCGGCGGGCCAGTCCATCATCCCTAAGGAGGGATGTTGTTTTTTCTTATTATTATGAGTTATCACAAACTTTCAGTACTTCTCATGATTAAATTGAATATTTACACACATAATACACAGACATAAAAGACAGAAGCATTGCATAAACAGAGTTCAGTTTTAATAGTAAGTGCTTATAGCAGACACACCCCTCTTATGTAGTACTGTCCACAGTTGTTTACGCTGCTCTGTTGACTTGATTTTATTCAACAATAGACACAAATCTTGTTACAAAGCCAAACATTGTGTCGCCAATTTGGGCACATTTTATGCCAGAGGACAAGGAGCGATCAGCAGGGGTTGTGGCGAGAGTTGATTGGCAGCTTTATCACCGCGGTAATAAAACAAAACCATACCATCACCGCCCTAACACGTTTACTCTTCCAAACACCACTGTGTTTAAGGAATGAGCCAGTTTGCCTTACTGCAAACAAGTTAGTGAACAGAGTGAATTGTAGGATGATTCAAAGAGAAATAACGTCAGATTTATTTTAATTTTTTCCGTCCTCCTCCTCTATCAGGTGGAGGAGTTCATACCTTTGATCTTTCTTGAATTGCTGTGATTCTCTGTGACTTAAGACGCTGATAATGACAGTTGCAGTGTCTCCTTTCTGCCTCGTCCATTTCTTTCATGTAAAGAGACGCTCACCATGATGGCCTGCAACAGAAACAGCAGCTGCACCACTACAGTTCACTTGTGACCTGCATTTCAAACGCTCACAGCTCCATTCACTCACATACACTGTGTGCTGACTACAAGCCACAGGGCAGCAAACACAGTGAGACACACACACAGGGCACGACTCCCAGGATGCTGAACACCTGCCAGAGCCAATGGGCAAGGCTCCAGGAAATGTAGTGAGCTACTCCGAGGGCTGGAAGCATCTCTTTATGCCACACACCAGAGAGCCAACAGACACAGACTGCCCACTCAGCTAGAGAGCCACGGAGAAAGTGAATTAAAGGAGGAAGCAAGGTGAGAGTGTAGAAGAGGAACCTCTAATAGGTAGAAAGTGAGAATGAAAGGGCAATAGAAAAGGAAGAGAGTAGTAGCATCAACAACGAGAGGGGGAGATATTACTGAGCTGGAAAGGATTTAAAGCAGAGAAAGGAAGAGGTGGAAAATTGAGAAAAATCTTGCGTTTGCAGAAACACGGTCTTATTGGTTGGCTGGGGGAAATGGGAAAGTGCAGGAATTACCTTGCAGCTATAAGCCTGTCTGACTCCCGAGTGTATCTGAGGACTCCCCGTGCAGCTCTCTCCTTGATTCGACTTTGACTTCACACACTGTGGTTTCCAATGACCATGGCGACTCCAGCATCATTAATTCTTCACCAGTTCTCCTTCAAACTCCACTGAGGTTAGAAGGTTGTTTCTTTCATTGGAAAAAGTAGCAAGGGCTGATTTTACAATAACACTTTTTGTCACAGCAATATGTAGCGTGAAATTTACCCCTGTAAGTAATTGTTGGGTCTGCTCACTATACTGCAGGTAGCTGAGCTGGAACCAACATTAGCTCATTACAGATAGATCTGTATCAGTGCATTATGATAATTATAATATATAATTGCATCATAACATCATGCAGTGCATACAGTGTCCACCAGGAAGCACTTCAAACGCAAAAATGTCCTGTACATGCATGTTAGTAATCTGTATCCAGATGTTGGGAGATGATAATGGAAAGAAAATACCATTGACTGTAATGTGTTTTTGGCAGCATTGGTGGGCTGTAAACTAGCTAGTTTGCACCTTTATCTTTAGCTTGTACACTGTGCTTCAACTGGGAGAAATACGTACATTACGTGATGCACTAACCTGCCAACAGAGAGCTTTTAATACCCGACCTGCGCCCCGTGTGTTTTAATTCTCTTTGAGTGCCTCGCAATAGAGTTACAGTATATAGATTTTAAATTAGATAAAACTTCATCCTAATCTTATTTCTACCAACAGGTAGCTTTTAATAACTGACCTCTCTCCTGTCTGTAATTTTGTTTGTCTTTGAGTGTCTTGGAAAATAGTATAGTAATGAAATTATTACCTTGTAATTTTAATAACAATGATTAAAGAAATGACTTATGACTTTGACATTTTTAAAAGAGTCCACAGTATCTCCAGATCCAATGGGAGAGACTCCAGATAGATAGATAGATAGATATAAGAAAAGAGTCAGGACTTTTCAATGCATTCATTCATTTTAAACCTGATTTTGCAGGTGAAAATAGAATAATTATAATTCATACACTCTCTATTGACCATCTAATGAAGTAATCAGTAACGCCAGCATCACAGTACTGTAGTGAATAAGATTGTTCTCTTTGTGCTCTTTCTGTGTCTTTCACTGCTTTTTCCATTCAAAGTGACAGATGCTGCCGTCTGAGCTCAGCCGTTAGCTGTTGATACTGTATCTTGAGGAAACAAAAAAAAAAAAAGAAAAAGCGCCAGCCCCTGCATGGAATACTGAGAAAACACAAATGATTGAAACGCCACCCTCTGTTGTTTTTCTCATATATTTTATGCACAGTGAAGTTCTCTGCTATTCCAGGCTTCAGCTGCGGCCCCATAAGTTCAAAACACATTATTACAAGGCATTGTGATAAGTTTGCCTCTGTATGGAACTGAATTTGTTCATATTGTTCTGACAGGAAACCATAAAGAAAATGTCTTTTCTCAGAAATATGTTTCTGGACAAAAAGGCATCAAATCTGAATTTTACCTCGACTTCGCTGCCTTCAGGAGATTTTTGTCGAGTTTCATCCTTTCATCAGAGTGAAAGGAATTTGTGACAGTCAACTGATTGAGAGACATTTATCTTGCAAAAGAAAATTCAAGAAATATTTGGCTGCTTGGGAATTATGACTACAATAGCTCTTAATAAGAAAGCTGCATCTGTGAGCTCCTAACTTTTTTTTCAAAGGTTTGAATTTACAGTTTGATTTCTGGATCCTTTCACTTTCTAATAATCATCCTGCAGATGCTATTTCTGAACGTGCTCTGCTCAGACTGGGTTGCTGTGTTATCCTGAAAGGCTTTCCTGCCATCAGGAGGGACGTGCATCATCAGATGAAAGAAAGCGAATCATTATGCCATCTGTGATTACAGTCTACAGCGAAGGAACAGTTGGCGCTGCAGGAAATCATCCTAGAAAAGTGTCCCGGTGTGCAGCAGAATCGCAGGGCTCTTTACACAGAAAAAATACACCTGGAATAGCATTTCTTTATCTGCTTCCATGTCTCACATATCTTATCATGTCTTGTTTTAATGTCTGGCTGAGTCTAACCTGTGGACCAGCAGCAGTTTGCTGGAGTCAGGATCAAACCCCTCTGTTTTGGGTATTTGGGCTCTGCGTGGACTATGCCTTTTATGTTTCTATTCATTGCACTATCAATTGCAATAATAGTCAAGATTTTATATTTCAAACTCAGAACACATTTCTGAAGAAACACCTTCCAAGCTTTCCCTTAAAGTCAGTGTTAAGACAGTATGAGAGTGTATAGGAAGTGGTGCATTTAGGTCTCTATTTGATTTGTGTGTCCTCACACACACACACACACACACACATACAGCATGCTGAGTCAAATTATGAATGTGATGGAAAATGCAGTGTGAGGTTGAATTATTGACTATTATGGGAAACCAAACCAGAGAAAAGGATGTTCTCTGTGTAGTATTACAGTGTGTGTGTGGGAGTGACGTGTTATGACTCTTCCAAGTTAATATTGTGTAGAGGTGTCTAAATATGAGATAAAAACAATCTGAGGAAAAAGGTGCTCAAAATAAGTGAAATTATCTGTCCATGCAGCGAGATGATTTCACTTGATGAGATTTCTTGAATTAAGAGGTTTAATCTAGACTTAAGATGTATTTAGAACACTTAAAATAAGCAGAATATGTGTTTAATGATAATAATCAGCATTATTGGTCATACTGTATACACTAACCCATCCCTCAGGGAGCAGTGGTGCCATGAAATGATTCAGGGTTTCAGTGTCTGACTCAGGGACACTTAGGCAGCAGGGAATCGAACCCACAACCCTGGGGTTCAGAGATGATCGCTCAACTGAGCTACACCCCCTTAAGCTGATCAAAATCTTTTTACAGGCCCAAAATATGTGAAACACACTAAATACAATCAGAAAATAAGCAGAAAATGCCGGTTTTAAGATGAGATAACGTCTAATTAAACTTTTTAAAGACCCAAAATATTTGAAATACACTAAATACAAGCAGACAATGCTTACAGATGTTTTTGTGTAACTCTTAAATCAAGCAGCTTGAGTTTGTTACTGAGTCTTAAAACAAGATTTATTTGATGAGACTTTGGGGAGAGATGTGATGTATATTATTTTAACAGTAAAGATTACAATGTGAAATTTAACACTTAAAATAAGAAATTAACTCTTCAAATGAGATAAGAGCCAAATAATTTGTAGTGTATTGAAAAACTGAGAGAGTTAAAAGTACAGAACTGTGTAGATAATTTATTACATATGCTGGATCATACCTGGGTACGACACAATAAGCAGCTCTTTCATCAGTAATTATCGCTGGTTTGTTGAGTTGATACCTTCTCTCTGAATTTCTCATTGCTATATTTACTTGATTATCACCTCGTACCCTCATGTCACAGTTCTTCTCTTGTTGAAATGTGATGCTGTAACCAGTGAAATGTCGTCTCTGAGCTTCCTGAGAAACAGAAATCTCCAGGAGTTCTTTCTGTCATTTTATAATAACGGGCTCCATGTCTGGAGCCCGTTATTTTCTGTAAACTTATGTCCTGTTTTATGTTTGGCAGCTCTCTTTACAGAGGTGCCACACGACATCACGACACAGAGTGGCGAGGATGTAGAGATGGCGTGTTCCTTCCGTGGGGCGGGCTCGCCCTCCTACTCCCTGGAGATCCAGTGGTGGTACATCAAGGAGCACAGAGACTGGCAAGAGAGGCCTGCTCAGATCACTAATAATGTAAGCCGCAACGAAAACAAGCAAGGTTATGAACAGTGATTCTCAACCAGGGGGTACTTCTGCCGTTGCCACGGATACGTGGGAAAACTCAACTAAATTTAACAACAGAAAAGGAGAGTTCATTTTAAAAGAAGATATTCACTGATTTGTGTTAAAGAGGAAAATAAAACAGCCGAATGGGAACACATGAAAACTAGTTCTCAAAATCCACAATTTAATTGCATGAAAACAATATTTTAGAAAATATAGAACATATTATTGATGGTGCAGATGAATTGGTGCTTGAGCTCACAAAATAGTTCTGTGGGGATGGGTAAGACAAGAAAACGTACATTCAAAACAAAAAGAAAAATATCAATAACATTGTCTATGCATCATAAGTCCAGGTAACATACAGTATGAACAGGATTCTTGCAGGATTTTAAAAGTCAAATTTAATAGTTTTTAAGACCTCAACAAATATAATTTAAGAAAATAGTAAATTTATTGTAGGGCTTGACCAATATGGAGTTTTGAGGCTGATGCCAATATTTAGCAGGGAAAAAATCGAATTAATTTTTTTTCAGCACCATAACATTTGCTACAACTATATAAATTGAAGGCAAAACACTTTCTACGACTTTAATTTCACAGCTTTCAAGAACAAAGAAGTGAACTTTGTGAACAAAATAATGCACAAAATTGCAGTAAATTAATGCTCTGTTTTCCTGCTGACATTAAATGCATCATCTGAAAATTTGATACCTACAGCAAATTTACGGTAAATTTAAGACAATTTAAAACCTTAATTACCCAGAATTTAATTTAAGACATTTTAAGACTTTTTAAGGGACCATGGGAACCCTGATGAAAAAAAAAGAAATGCACCAAGCCCAACATTTATTCCCAACTCACTGTTTGTCCATGTTCTAAAAAAAACACAACTATTTCAGTATTTATCTACTAAATCTTGAGATTCCCAGTCAAACACAACAACAATATAAACTTAAATGGAGCTTTTTGAGATGTAACATAACATCAGTGCTATTTTGTCATACATTTAATTTCCACGGCAACCAAAGGTTAAGCATTTCTTTTTATTGTCTGTTGTCAGTTGATTCGGTCCGAACTTCTCGGACTGAACCTGAAGCTGACTGCGTATCAGGCAGAGGGAAATGCAGTATTAGCCACGGCAGAAACCCTCTGGCATGGAAACGAAGGGATAATTGCTGATTAGCATTTGCCAGCACTGGGGGAACAGGTTGACTCTCTCCCATCATGGGGGAACTCGGGCTCCCCTGTTGTGCCTCTCGACACTATAATTGGCACTGAGAAAGAAATAGATTTTCAAAATCTCTGCCTGCTCCATGCATAATTCATACCTATGCCCAAAAGAATACCTCTATGCCTCCGCACACATTCACATAGGATTCACAAGCTCAGAGGCTTGGTAGTGTAGAGTGTGTGTGTGTGTGTGTGTGTGTGTGTGTGTGCGCACTCACATGCACACATAAGCATGCGTTCCCACGCACACAAACATACGTGAAGCTCAACCACCAGAGGAAATGGGAACGACAAGGAGGCTTTGTCCGGAAAAGACTCCTGGAAACATCAGATTTGTTTGTCCACTGCAGTGTTCGGCTGTTACGAGTCAATAAAACAAGTCATTTTAAGTCAGTTTTCCTGATGCATCGTCCATATTTCTGTGCAGGTTGTACCCCTGGAGGAAACTTCCAAAGATGCCACCAAAATTAGTGTGAGTTTGATCTTCAGCATCAGATCTGCAACTGTCAACAAGCACAAAAAATATCAAACAAGGAGTTTTTTATTATTACAATTCATATGAAAGAAATCTTTTTGCATGATATATTCATGTTATGTCCTTCATTAACTTTAAAATTAAGGAGTTCAGACCAGGTTTTGCTGTATCTTTACTATAATGACAAAATATCATGATTCATTTTGCCCCCATCAGGTGGTAAAAGTGGCCGGCAGCAACATCTCCC
The DNA here is from genome assembly GCA_029721515.1 of Synanceia verrucosa. Lineage (NCBI taxonomy): Eukaryota > Metazoa > Chordata > Actinopteri > Perciformes > Synanceiidae > Synanceia > Synanceia verrucosa. Next base: position 4,763,572 of record CM056552.1, on the reverse strand, counting down.
ACAAGCTCCGTCTCTCCAGTGTGAAGCCATCAGACGAGGGCACGTATGAGTGTCGTGTCACCGACTTCAGTGGCACTGTGGCTCTTCAGCACCGTGTTCGTGCTTACCTCCAGGTGGAGCCAGAGAGGAGTCGGGGGTCGGATGACGTGAGGCTGCAGGAGCCGGGGCAAAGGTCACATCCCCCTCACCGCCAGACAGAGGGCCGGGAGCTGAAGAGGAGATCAGCTGAAAGCAGCACTGACTGTAATGAGAGCTGTGTGCTTTAGAGTGGGCAGTCTGCCGTCTGTCTGCATGATCATGACTGATCTCCAGAAGAGAGAGTGTTATCAACACACGTCAGACCGTTTATTTGTCTTTAATATTGCTGTTTGGATGCCAATGCTGTTGAATGCCAAAAAAGGGGGCACCCTTTTATTGACTGTACACAGGGTTCTTGTACCATTTTAAAAGTCAAATTTAATAGTTTTTAAGACCCCAACAAATGTAATTTATTATCAATTAATTGTAGGGCACAACCAATATGGAGTTTTTAAGGCCGATGCCGACATTGATATTTGGCAGAAAAAAAATCTGGTAAAGGATTAATCTCCTTTAACACTTGCAACAATGATATAAATTGAAAGTATAACACTAAACTTTTTTCTACACCTTTAATTTCACAACTTTCAAGAACAAAGAAGTGAACTTTGTGAACAAAATAACATGCAAAATTGCAGTAAATCTCTGAATTCTGTGTTTTCTTATTGGCATTAAACGCACCGGTAAATTCAAGAGAATTTAAGACCTTAATCACCTCAGTTAACACTTTTTAAGGAACCACGGGAACCCTGTGTACATATGATTGTGTTCTTTTTGTTGCTTTGTTATTAGTCTCTTGCAGTGGTGTAGTCTGGTTTATCATAGCAGGTATACGCTAACCACATGTGTGGCAGCATAAAGTATGCAGGGATTTTAGCCCCATGAAAAGAAATGTCACTGGTCCCCCCTTAGTGGAAAATTTTGGTCCCCCTTAGTGGAAAATTTTGACAGTTTTACATAGTTTTACATAAAACTATGCATTTCAGTGATAATTTTGACTATAATTGCCATATCCAACATGACAGTTACTTGATAGAGGAAACACTGAATGAATAAATCCAGAGTTTTCTTCAGAAATATGAGCTAATATGGAGAGAAAAGTGAGCTAGCTTATAAACTATGGATAAAGCTAGGAATAGCTAACAGGCTAACAGGCTTTCCATCACATGAACCACTAACAGACCCACCTTACCTATGAAAGAACTGGTGACAAACTGTCGACCCTTCACTTCTTTCTCCTGTCTGAACTTTTTTAATTTCTTTTTTTAACTCCCTGATTTTTCAAACGTCCTACCATCTTCTCCTCCACTAGCTAAGTCGCTATCTGTTAGCCTCTACAAGCTGTCTGACAGAGCAGGTGGACTGAACCATTTTACTTAAATAGAGGGGGGGAGGGCATTAAGATATGTTTCCAAAACAAATAAACTTAGTGTTACCAATACATTGTAAATAAAATATATGTGTGACCATGAGTTTATTACTGATTGTCATATTATTTTGTCAGTATTATCATTATATTAGGGGCCTCTCTGGGCTCCTGTCAATCATGGACCCCTAGAATCCATGCCAATATGTATCTTTGCGCATTTGTAGTGGTTATACGGTAATTTGGGATGTTTTCTAGTGGGTATACGGTGTATACCTGCGTATCACATAGACTACACCACTTGTGCTTTTTCCTATTGCATTAAGTTTGTGTCACTATGATAGTGAGGAACTTTGGTTTGTTTTCTTTGTTCTTCTATCTGTGACAACTTTTAGTGGCCGAGCACCCAGATGGCCTCCTCACAAAGTTACAGTGTATGAATCATGGCTAGATCACAATTGTACACAATTAATAAATAAGCGATGCAGACATAGAGCAGAGCATTTCTTTTGCCAGTTTTACTGTCTTTTTATCAAACGTGCCAAAAGCTGTCATGTAAAAAATGCTTTCTAAGGATTAAAGAATGACTTAAGGTATTTTTTTTCATTTATCTGAGCTTTTCATTTATGCATCCTCTGTTCAAACACTGCATTTAGCTTTCTAAACCAGAATGTTTGTCAAAATTAAATGTATGCCTTCACCACAACAAGATAATATATAAATTTCTGTGTATATTCACACTTGCGCTCTAGAATTTTAATGGCATCATTAATATAAAGTTTCCTCACCAAATGATTCAAGAAACACAACTTAGTATGTTGACTTTTGTCACCATTTCCTGCAACATTTTGTCTAAACCTTCATGGCGTTTGTCATCTGAATTCTCCTCTTGACTGTGTTTGTTATTAGTGCAGCTGTTTGGTATTTGTTCTGTTAAATACATTCATTTGAAAAGACTTGCTTTTTTTCTGTGATTCTGGTACTCAGTGCACGTCAGTGACAGCAAAAGCTGAAAAATCTGTAATTTCATGGCACAAACTAAATGGATTATAGATCCGTATGTTTTTTATCTGAACAGTGAGGTCAATATGTTGTGGATAGGAGGACCTGCCAGCACAATTTAAAGCAGAAATTACCTATTATCTACTTTAGATATAGTTCTGCTTGCTGTATTCCTTTCACTCCACGACACACCCAGAGCTGAGCGTCTGATACAGCAAAAACAAAACCTCCTCCAACACTTGCAATTACTATTTGTGGCCAAAAGAGGGCAGCATTTCCTCTAACTTTATGAAAACTTATCTTTGCATACCTTTCCCCCCAACACAAGCCTGGATTTATGGTAGAAATATATTCTTACAAAAGGCTGATGGTTTGTTTTAGCAGTTTATACAGAGAAGAAGAGAAGAAGTGAACTTCATGATAGAAACAAATTTTAGCTGTATGTAGCATATGTAAAACATGCAAATAAAAAAATATACACATTGCATTTGTGCTTTACAGTCAAACAAGTGTTATCCAACAATGTCAAAGATGGTGTGAAGACATACAGTCTGACGAGTCGACGTGAGTAACTAATTTTAGCACTGAAAAAGTATAAAAATAGTGCATTGCAATTAAAATCCCAATCGTCACTTCATTGCACAGATTAGATTAGCCTTAATGGAAACAAAGCGTTCACATTTGAGTATCTGTGGCTCGGAAAAAATGTATATATAAGAAGCAGCTTTGAATTAACATTGAAATTCTGAAGTATTTGAATAGAAAAAATATTTTATGTAGTAACAATGTGCAAAAGAGAGTGTGCTACACTTTAGACGGCGAAAATGTTAACAGTACTGCCACCTAATAGACTGTAAAGACTGACAGGCTTTACTTTCCAATAATGACATTTCTGTAACCCTTGACATGGCACAGCTTGTTGCTGTTGAAGTCGACCACCAGCTTCCTCAGGCCAGAATGGGTGGGAGTGAAGTAAATTTTCACCTTGGCATCTTCCCCAGGTCCCACTGAGGAGCCAAGCCTGTGGAGTAAATATTTAGCTTGTGAGGGAGTTATCACAGACGTCTGATTGCATAAATATTCAGATGATTGATTAGCTCTGACAGCTTTGACTATTTATGGAGACGATGCATTGTTTGAACTCAGCAGAGGACTGAGGGTTATGAAAAAAGAAATGTGCTCCAGTAACAGGTTGATTCTTTTCTCCTTTTCACACAAAAAAAAACACAATTCCACTGTGAAAAAACATCATGCGAACACATCAAGCATCATTTTAAGTAAAAGACAGACTACTCCTTAAATTACTCACTGGTATTTCATCATAGTTCATTCTGTCTAAAGGTCTGTTCTCATGTCTGATCCACTAAACACTGCGATAATTTTTCTTTACCTATCCAGTCAAACATCTGGATGCAGTACAAAGACTGGGGCAGCAGTTCATGGCATGAGTTTGGAAGAAGGGGGAAGAAATTTCCATTACACTATACTCTTTAATTCTTCGAGTGCCAGCCATTTTATAAAACAGAAAGTGCTTTGTGCCAGCTTTTTTGCCCATTTTGAGTCATATTTCAAGAACACTATTTTGTACGCTGACTCTGAAAACACTGAATAGCTCAAATGAAAGAAGAGACTCTCTATTTAATCATGTAAAAAAAAACATTTGTTTTGTTCCATTCTTGTTTTATCAGAGGTAGAGTAGAGGTCACTTTCACGAAAATCACAACTTTTTGTCCAGAATCTGTCCGTTTTGCTCTCTAATCTCGATCGTCTCCACTTCCTGCTTTGACCTCTGTGGTGTATACGGTCTCTTTATGCTCCGACTACAAATCCCAGAAGCCCCAAAATTACTCACTGTGGAAGTGATTGGCGACCCGCTGATTAAAAACCACTTTGACGTATTATTGGCACTATCTATGTATCTATGGCACTCAAGCGTTGGATTTTAAATGATGTTTTAAATGACGAAATATGTCAGTGGCACTCAAAGAGTTAAAAGGCCAAATATGTTTTGTAACAGTGCCTAATGCAGGTGATCTATGTGAGTACATAATAATAACTATTGGCTGGATGAGGATGGCCTTGTATTACCTCTCAGAGATGACATGTCCTGCTGTGAGGTTGGCACCCTCGATGCTGAAGCAGCAGTCCTCCAGCGGCTCTGGCAGAGGGTTTTGGAGGGTGAGCTCTGCGGCCAGCTTGCGGTTCTCCTTTGGTTCACCCAGGATCTGCAGAGCACATAGTCACATCGAGGTGTTAGTTAATGAGAGCCTCACACTGAGTAAGACACTTTTCAGGACAAGCTTTGCTTACAGTAAGAACAGATGTTCCTGTACTGTAATCCTGTGCAGCTTTTTGGTATGGTTGATCAAGCTTTCCAGATCATTGTCAGAGTTGGCCCTTAACTCACTGAGTGCCACTGACGTATATATATCTTATTAAAATCCGACACTTGAGTGCCATAGATGTATATCAACGTCAAAGTGGTTTTTCGGCCTGTGAGTAATGTTGAGGCTTCTGGGATTTGTAGTCAGAGCATAAATAGATGGTATACACCACAGAGATCAAAACAGGAAGTGGAGACGATTGAGATTAGAGAGCAAAACAAACAGAATCTGGACAAAAAGTGGTGATTTTGGTGAAAGTGTCCTCTACTCTACCTCTGATAAAACAAGAATGGAACAAGGTAAAAACAAACATTTTGTTCATGATGAAATAGAGAGTCTCTTCTTTCATTTGAGCTATTCAGTGTTTTCAGAGTCATAGTACAAAATATTCTGGGTCTTAAAAAAGTGACTCAAAATGGGCAAAAACGCTGGAACAAGGTACTTTCTGTTTTATAAAATGGCTGGAACTCAATGAGTTAAAGGCTTTTTTATCATTTTAGATTTTCTAATAACTCTTCAGAGCTTATCATGACTTTGAATTTGCTTCAATAGGATGCTGCATATGTAATTTTAGTGCCAAGTGTAGTTGGAGGGCATTGTACTCACTCTGACTTTGATTTGTGGATTGTCAAGCACAATATTTCTCACTGCCAGCGTTGTATCTCTGGTAGAGTAGTCAGTCAACAGAGCTGCCAGACGGATTAAGTTGTCCTCAGTGAGTAGGCCTCCATACTTCGAGTAGTTCAGCCTTAGTGGAACTCGCCTCTCTGGAAGAACACATTGAAAACATTTAATACTCACAGTGAAAGGACAATAAAGAATAAAGAAGACTCGTCTCACCTGCTCCTGGTGAGAGTTCAACATTGAGCAGATCTTTAAAACCACAATTCTCTCCCAGGATCCCATTGTAGGACACGGCACAGGATCCAAACAGCAGGCGGCACTTCTTGTCGCTTTGTGTGTTGTTCGTGACCACAGCAAACACGTCAAAGTCGCAGCCCTTCTTCAAGTCTGATGTGACCTTGATAGTGAGGTGTAGGCCGTGATTTTGCTGCTGCTGGAGCAGCTTGTTTTGGTGGTTAGCCTTCTTAAAAGTCTCCCGTTCTTCATCAGAGCCTGGAAATATGGAACAAAAGATCTTAAACCTTTGGGTTTGGGTCTTCTGGGATTTGTAGTCATGACATAAAGAGAAGGTATACTTCACAGAGATCAAAGCAGGAAGTGGAGACAATCAAGATCAGAGAGCAAAGCAAACAGAATCTGGACAAAAAGTGGTGATTTTGGTGAAAGTGTCCTCTACTCTACCTCTGATAAAACAAGAATGGAACAAGGTAAAAACAAACATTTTTTTCATGATGAAATAGAGAGTCTCTTCTTTCATTTGAGCAACTCTAGTGATGTTAGTTTAGTTTAGGTTGTCTCTTGCATACTGATCGCTACCTTCGGGGTACTTGTACAGATGAGTGATGTCCTCTCGGGCATCACTTCCAACACTCTTGGTGCTGATCTTCTGGCCCACCACTGTGGTGTTGATGACTCTTGATGTGCTGCCATCTTTTTTCTTCATGATGGTGACAACATCAGCATTGACCTCAGCAAAGACAAACGGAGCATCATACTTGTAGGTGAGCTCTCCCTCCTTGATGGCCTGGACAGGGATAGGGCCGCAGCAGTACACTCCTAAAGGAAGTGGGAAAATTCCCAAACAAAGATTCATTTTGGTGAGGACTTGATCAGATCAACAGTGGCCTCAAGTGTTCATTGATGCGGCATGTTTGGTACCTTCGCTTTTCTCCTGAGGTGTAGGGTCGCTGGCCTGCCAGCCATTAAAACCAGATCTGGAGTCAGGCCTGGTCATCCAGCTCTCCACCCAGCAGTGGTAATTCCTACAGAAACAATACAAGACATCAACTGGATTCTTTTTTGTCACTTTATTTCTTTGAGTGCCATTGACGTACTTCAACGTCATTTAAAATCTGATGATAATAATACGTCAAATGGTTTTTCGGCAGCGGATCGCCGATCACAGCCTGTGAGTAATTTTGGGGCTTCTGGGAGAGCATAAAGAGAAGGTATACGCCACAAAGATCAAAACAGGTAGTGGAGACGATCAAGATTAGAGAGCAAAACGAACTGAATCTGGACAAAAAGTGGTGATTTTGGTGAAAGTGCCCTCTACTCTACCTCTGATAAAACAAGAATGGAACAACGAGGTAAAAACAAATATTTTTTTCATGATAAAATAGAGAGTCTCTTCTTTCATTTGAGCTAGTCAGTGTTTTCAGAGGCATGCAACAAAATATTCTGTGGGTTTTGAAATATGCTGGCACAAGGCACTTTCTGTTTTTTAAAACGGCTGGCACTCAAAAAGTTAAAAAGTATGAGTTTTACCAGATCATCTCTCTGGACTGAAGGCTTTCTCCATTTTCGTTGATGTAGCTTTGAATCACCAAGTCGCTGTTGTTGTCGTGGGCAGACAGGTAGTTGGTGACGACTCGGCAAGGGATGCCAAGGGCTCTGGAAACTAAACTTGCATCAGTATTGCAGTACTAACATGTGCATGATTGCTGTGTTTACATATAGATACATGGTGTTACGTTGTGTGTCTGTTTGATACAAATCAAGTGTGTTTTCCAATGATAGGCAGATGAGCTCCACTGCATCATATCTTACTTGAACAGGCCACTGCAGCGAACACCCAGCACTGTCCAAAGCGAACAGGCTGACAGGCTTTTTTGTCCCAGTTGCGCAGAATCTCCACGCTGCCCTTCCAGAACATGGGGCTGACACCTCCTTCATAGCCATCTGTCCATTTTCCCAACAACACCCCTTTGTCATCATTGCAATTCACCTAACAGGCAGAGGAAAGGGAAGGAGAACTTTTCTTATACACTCAAAAAAGCCAAACTGGGTGTCTGCTACATTAATCTAAGGAGTGTAACATGTAGCTTCTACCATATACAGTCATGTTTTGTGGTTGAACATCATTAAGTAATGTTTTTTTAGCATGATGTGCAATAACATAACATTGTCTAAATTAATTTATGTTGACAGAACCTAATGTATTTTGGGTAAGATAGTAAATTACATGTACAACTCCAGAGCAGAAGGTGGCAGTAGTGTGTGAGTCGAGAGTTTTAGAAACTTTACTTCCTGAAGTTCAGCACACAGTTCAAAACACATGCTGAGAGTCGACAATGTTCACTGTGGAAGACGGTAAGATAAGTCCTTTACTTAACTTAAAATAACTTTGATTTCAAAATAAACCACTGCACAGAAATGTCACATAACTTGTTATTGTCCACTCTGTAATTTTGAACGATTAATTTCATCACCGTATGTTTTCGTAGTGTGCTCACTGATCATAGCAGCATTAGATGCTATGGTTAGCTACTTAGCATCTGCATTGCTTGCTAAATGAGTGTATTATTTTTGTATGTTAACAAAACAAATTATGATAATTAGGTTGGATTTACCCCTTGTAATTGAGTAATGGTAGTGAGAACACCTTATGTTGATTCAAAATATTTACATTTATGTCACTCAACAAAACTGTTTCTTGCTAAATTAGTGAATTACAATTGGGTGGAAATAATTTCCATAATTTTTTATGTTCACGAAACAATTTTATTTTGAGTTTACAAGCATTTTTATGTTAGTTTGACATCACTTCAGTGATATCACACACGTAAACCTATTGATGCAATAAAAACAGCAAAGAGGATGGATTATGACTCACCATCGCACTCAGCACTCTGGAAACATAGATGGGATTTCTCCTCCCTGAGCAGTCTTTGCCAGCATTGTTAAGACATTTAGGATTCATATCCAGAATCTGCAGACATATGTCTAGGATTCCACTTTCAAACTGTGGAGAAAAACACTCATAATGAAAAGAGAGATCCAAGGTTGGATATTTCTGTCCTTTTCTAAACAATAAAAACAGGTGCAAACATATGGTGAGTTAACTCTGCCATGCTGTGAAGCTCAATAGCTGCACATGAAATGCACTGCTGATGCCAGGCTAATCCCACTGTATATCAGATATCAAAGAAAATGCTGGAGCGATAACATTCCCCTCATTTTATCAGAGCCAGGCTGTCCACTGTCAGATATAAATACCTCAGTTGATTTCAGTGTCAAATGTTCAGAAATTATTGTGTGTCTGCAGTGATGTAACTCATCATTAATCACTTGATAAGTGTTTTTTTTCCCTGTTATCAGAATAAGCTTGATTCATACACTGTGTGGTGTAAGATGAAGTGAGTTGGTTTTGGTACCTGGCCAAAGTTCCAGGGAGTTGGTCTTGGATGTTTGTAGCTGCCTCGAAAGATGATCCCATCCTGAGATAAGACATACTCTTCCAAATTCTGCTCATTGTCCATATATACTGCATCTCCTGTTGTCAAAATACATCACAAACAGTACAATAAAAGTCCTAATAAAGGTGGAACATGATGGTTTCAGGGTTCCTGTGGTTCCATAAAAGTCTTAAAATGTCTTAAATTAAAATCTGGTAAATTAAGGTCTTAAATTGTCTTAAATTCACCGTAAAGGTATTAAATTTTCAGATGGTGCATTTAATGCCAATAGCAAAACACAGTATTCAGAGATTTACTGCAATTTTTCACGTTATTTTGTTCACAAAGTTCACTTCTTTGTTCTTGAAAGTTGTGAAATTAAAGTTGTAGAAAAAGTTAAGAGTTATGCCTTCAATTTATATAATTGTTGCAAGTGTTAAAGGGCTGAAAAAATGAATAAAATTTACTGCTAAATATCGATGTCGGCATCGCCCTCAAAAACAACATATTGCTCGAGCCCTACAATAAATTGACTATTTTCTTAAATTCTATTTGTTGAGGTCCTAAGAAAGGTCTTAAAAAGTATAAATTTTAGTTTTAAAATGCTGCACATACCCTGTGTTTAAAAGTATTATCAGTCTATATTGCAGTTGATGGAAGTTGAAACTTCCACTTAACTTAAAGTTAAGTTTTTCACTTTGGGACTCTAACATCTGTTTATTCAATGTCAAATTACAGCCACAGGCTGGTTAGTTGAGCTCAGTATAGAAACTGGAAGCAGTGAGAGACACCTAACCTGCCTCTATCCAAAGGTAAAAAAGTCAGCTGATCGACGCCTGCTGGTTGCCTGGTAACCTCACTAAGAAGTAGTTTGACAAATGATACCCTTATAAAACCGTAACTGTCATGTTTTACACTTTGCTTTTTGTTTGGTTTAAATAAACGAGTGAAACATGCTCATCAGTTAGCATTAGAAGTGCTGCTAAGTGGAGACAGGCTGGCTGTCTCCTCCTGTTTCCATTCTTTATGCTTAGTTGAGCTTACTGACTGTTTGCTATTACCTTATATTAACAGACTGTGGGAAAAAAAACTCTCCTAAAATGGTAAAACTATTCCTTAAAATTCACATAATCATCACACCAAACTACTACATTCCCCTCTTTAATCTCTGCAGAGCTGCTCCTGATACTACAAACCCACTCTGGAGTGAGACCTGGTCATCAAAGATCTTAGATCACACACCGGATCCACAGCACGACAGCTTGATGTATGGTCTGTTTACCCACCTGGGCACCAGGGGTTAAAGAGCAGGATGAAGTCAATGCGCGCTGATCGCCCCAGGGTCAGGGTGTAGCGACCTATAGGTGCATCAGGGGCAGAGCAGACAGACAGGGCCACCGTGTCCCCGGGGGGGCTGATGACAGCAGCGCTCCAGCAGGAAGTGTCAATGTTGGCAGACAGACCGAAGGACGCCCTGGTGCCGTACTGCTCAGAGGGTTGAGGACCTGCATGTGACAGAGGACATGGTGGTTAAAGCCCTGGGGTTATGGGAAATAAATAAACGTTTGTGTCTGGGGAATAGAAACTTGCAGGGTAACATTCCCACTGTTTCCCCAAGCCTGCCTAAATTTGGTTCAAACAGCGTCTGCATAACTGTGCAATGGCATCTAATAATGACCACAAGTGTCAACAATGTGACCTGAGTATTTGAAAAATCATCTGTGTTCCCTTCAGTCCAAACAATCAATTCCTTCACATCTAAAGTCATCCAAACCAAGCACAGGATGCTTCCTTCTCATTGGATGGGATTAAGGGTCCTCCTTCATTAAAACATACTTGACTTTCAGCTGATAATGTTATCTATGATTATGCACATGCTTTCCTGTTGGCAAGCAACACTTCCTATTATGGATCTGATGGCAAGTAACAGCTGTCTTATCATAACTGTAAGAGAAGTTTATCCAAATATGAACTGGGTAGAGGAGACAGATGGGTTCAGTATTTAGAAATTCATTCGAATTCAGAATAACAGCTGAGTCTATCAACACCTGCAGAAAAATAAGGGAGGAGCCGAGGTTAACAATGGAAAAAAAACATCAGACAGCTACTGTACATGTGATCACTATGAAGCCAGTAGCAGTATCACTGATAGCTGAACGAGGGGAAATGACTTCCTTTTCCTTTCCACCAGCATTACAGATCCTTTCCACTCCTTTTCCACAACACTGGGCTCCAACTTTTGCTTCCTGATTAAGAGGAAAGTGCACTTTTCCAAATGTCCTGATGCACTGATAACACTTCCATGATACATTTACTCTTGGAAACCCTGCATTTATTCTATGTGTACATGGTTAAGAAAGATGTTAAGATGTGAAGAAGGAGCAGCACCTGTCTCTGCGACGCAGTCCAGAAAGCTGACTCCAGGTTGGTAGTTTCCAGAGCGGAGGTACAGGCTGATAGAGAAGGGCTGGCCTCGCCTCACGATCAGACGATCTGTACCGTTGAGGTCGGTGCGATGGTCCGTGTTGTTGAACTCACACTCCAGGTTCCAGCGTTCGATGTCCAGAGCTTAGAGAAAGAGAGGCCAATTAAAACAGGCATTTAATACACGTCTCTGAAAATGAACCAAGTAAATACAGAACAAATTACTGAGTATTTAAATCCTTAACATCTTGTGGGACAGTATTTTCTACAGCAGATTAGGGTTAGATTTGTTAAATGTGTAGAAACTATACATATGTTTTTATCACTATTCTTGGATTTTATTGTCATTTTATAGGAGGTTAATGTACGAGTTTAAGGAGAACTTTAAAGGCCACAACATAGTCTTGATGAAGTGTAACTTGTAAAACATATAGCTGTGTATAGGATGAGGGACATTTAACAAAATTACAAGTGACTTTTGTATGGCTGTGGTTAACTAGAGTCTGGATTTCTTCATGAATATTTGTTCTACTGCTTCCTGAGCTGCAAACGTGACTTTTATTATCATTTTATTTGCCTGGCTGATTGTAAAAACTAAACACAGGGTTTTCTGTTTGCATTTAACAAGAGATAAACATCAACCGAAAGTCACTCCTTGTCAAATGTGCAAACACACCACCACTCCTTCTCTCCAGGGCGCCTTGTGACGAAGAGAATCCCACCCTTTGATTTCCTGTTTGTAGACAAAATAAGGGTCCCTCTATGTAATGCCTCCGTGCTCCTGCTCCATATAGATATTATTCCATGGTGTTAAGAAAAGCCCTGGAAACATGCTGTAGTGTCAAGGTGAGGCTAGACTTGGGTAAACAGAGACAGAGCTGTAAAGATTTCCTGCTGTTTTACATGACGTTCATCATTCTTCCACAGCTCTGATGTTTTCCTGAACTTGACCTTGGCTCGGTTCCTAATTGATGACACCTTAGTGTAACTAATTTGGGCAAATGTCTTCAAGATGGCAACGTGATGCATTCAGGGACAGCTGGAGATTGTATTCAGAGGATTATGAGGGCTTCGCTGTTTAGCCTGTGCATACTATCCAGTCAGTGGATCTGTGCAAATATCATATAAATATCAGCATTGAAATGTGGATATAACAGTTTATTGAGGAGCCATCTGAAGAAATACTCACTTTTTTTTTAAAAGAGAAGAGTTTTACTGCACTTCATGATAAGAGACGGTCCAATAAAACAGATCACCAGCTTACAGAACGTGAAAACTATTATGAAGATTAGAAACAACACACTATAATGAAGCTGACGTCATGCTTTCTGTCGTGATTTGTGAATATTTTTGCGGCTACATAACTGATGGAAGAAAACACCTTTGCACCCAAAACACAGCATGTGTGGTTCAAGGTGAAGCAGCAGATGGTCTTCGCTCCGTGTGTGATGTAAAGCCAAACTGAATGCATTTTATTCTGTCAGCTTACATAACTGTAGCAACGCAACTCTCTGATATGAAAAGCATGGGCAGTCTTGACCCTGCCCTCCTCACTAACTGTTACATGCATGCACAACACCACACCACACACAGGACTGTCTCAGTAAGCAGCACTGACGTCCACCTAAAAAGGTCTACAAGGAAATTAAAACAAGCTCTAGCTGGTGTCTACTGGGTAGTCAGTACAGTAAATACTATTATAATTCCGGGAAAATAAATATGCCATCATTAGAAGTGAAAGGAGTCTGCATGGTGACTTCAGAGCTCCATGCAACAGATGAAAAGGAGCTGTATATTTGTTCTACCTACACATTCTGCAGTGGTGATGCTCCAATAGTTCATACTAACATCCTGTGATAATGGAGATTACAGAAGATGGTAAACACACATCTTTTCTGACCCTGAAAGTGAAAATTGTTTACATTTTCTACGACAGAAAGTCCAGCAGCCCTCTACAGGTATTTATGGCATGCTACACATTTAACCTACACACACAGGTCACAGACATATTTCAACCTGTAGAGGTGGAGGTTTGACTATACTTTCTAGTTTGGGGAGTTGTGAATGTCTTTACAAGGTCTTAGATAGGTAAACTGTTTCCAGGTTTGTGTGTGTGAGGTGAGCAGCAGCTGCTCTCTGCTGCTATTATCAGGGTCCCAGCAGAGAAATAATAATCTGAGGCTGAAGTATTTTTAAATGCATCTGTTTTTAGATCTGTGATAAACGGCTGCTTGTCAGAGCAGAGGGTAGAGTATGTGCAGGCTGTGCACCTTTGATATACAGTACCCACATGTCAGGCATGTTCAGTGACAAGACTTAGTGAGTCTGCCTTCAATTTCTTTAGTCAGTGACTAAAACACACCATTAAAATACACTGGAAGAGAGTGACATTAACACAGATATCCATATCAGGAAAGGAGGTGAGGAGAAAACAGAGTAAATACTGATTATGAGCTATATTATTACAGGGATCTTGCAGCATTTTAATGCTTTTTAAGACCTTTTTAAGACCTCAACGAATACAATTTAATAAAATAGTCAATTTATTGTAGGGCTCGACCAATATGGAGTTTTTGAGACCGATGCCGATGCCGATATTTAGCAGGAAAAAAATCTGATAAGGATTAATCCCCAAAATATTTTTTTATGATTTTTTTTTTATCCATTTAACACTTGCAACAACAACATAAATTTAATAACATTTAACTTTTTCTACTACTTTAATTTCACTTTAATTTCACAACTTTCAAAAACAAAGAAGTGAACTTTGTGAACTAAATAACGAGCAAAACTGCAATAAATCTCTTAATGCTGTGTTTCCGATTGACTTTAAACGCACCATCTGAAAGTGTAATACCTACAGTAAATCTATAGTAAATTTAAGACAATTTAAGACCTCAGTTAGATTTTAATTAAAGACGTTTTAGGACTTTTTAAGGAAGCCTTACAGGAACCCTGTATTAAAATGAAAATACTTAAATGTGACATTTTATGACAGGTCTGCTGTGAAGCAGGAGTATCAGAGTCCAGCTTACCTTGAGCCATGACTGCTGCTGTGTTCTGTGTTTTCAGTGAATCTTCAGCTCAGAGGGGATGTTGTGTCACTGCTCGCTGTTTCCTCGCTCTTACTTGTAGTAAGAGCTCCACTCAGTCTGGTGGTGGGCGTGACGCAACCCCCTCTCCAAACAGAACGCGCCTCTTTACGCACACATGCTGCACATCCTCTGGTGATTCAGTGCGCACTGCGCATAAGAGCAAGATAATGAATAAGTAGTCACTCTGTGAACTTTTTGACACTGCGTGGAGCTGAACATCAACAAGAATAGTAGAAAGATACAGAGTGCAGTATCATTTCTGTGATGAGTTTAATTATGAGACAGGATGGAAAACTTGGTTTGCTGATTTAGTTACAGATGAACCAGTAATCCTCACTGGGGTTATTTAAGTTAAAAGGTAAAGCTGGTAATATTCAGTATTTTCCTTATAGTGAATAAAAACCCATGAAAAGACAAAAAAAATTATAAAAAGCATGTGATTACTCAGTTATTCACTTAATCACCAGTTATGTTGATAATTGATTAATCAGATAAATCTGAAAATTAAAAAAAATCACTGATTCTGGCTTAGATTTTTTTCTGGTTTGAGTTGGGGAGTTTAAGGATGTCATTCTGTCATCTGTCATTTTTTCTGACATCCTATTGACCAAATAATGAATCAATTAATTAAAAAAAATAACAGACATCCATTGCAAAAACATAAAATGCTAAATGATTGAGTGATATGTTCCATTATTACTGTGCATGAACACATAAATAGTCCCTAATAAATGCACTATTTAGTGCTGTCTACATAAAATTACTTAAAATATCTGTCACCACCCACTTTAATTGTAAATAGTATTTTTTCTGTTCTTTATATTGCATTTTTGTACTGTGATTGCATTGACTGTGACTGCTGCTACAAGTAATTTCCCAGGTTGGGATCAAAAAAGTAATTCTATTCTATTCATTAGGAGGAATGAACACACATTGGTTTTGGTATTTACAATGCATTCACTGAAAAAAAACAGCTGTCAATCAAAGGTGATGCATTACAAAGAAAATTTGCACAAACAAATTGTACAAAGACCTTCTGAAGTCCATCCATCCATCCATTTTCTACCGCTTATCCTCACATAGGGTCGCAGCCTATCCCAGCTGTCTTAGGGTGAAAGGCGGGGTACACCCTGGACAAGTCTTCAGTTCATCGCAGGGCACATAGAGATTTAAATTAGCCACAGGACAACAGGCGAACATGCAAACTCCACACAGAAAGGCCCCGGGTCATGAATCGAACCCAGTACCTTCTTACTGCGAGGCGGCAGTGCTAACCACTGCACCACCGTGCTGCCCCCTTCTGAAGTCACTGCAAAATTTTTATTGTTTGTTCTTTGGCACATGAAGTAAAACCTCCACTGTAATATCTGACAGCAAGCACTTTTTTTTTTATTATTTATTTATTTAACCTTTATTTTACCAGGTGAGTCAGAATTAATTGTCATTTACAATGCCTTATTTTTCCTGGGTGAAGATGCAACACTGGTGGCATGATAATAAAAACATTTTAAAACATAAAAAGATTTTTAAAAAAAACAGAGAGTACATACAGAGACCAGAACAACACAGTACAAGAATATGACAAGAGTGAACAGCTACAATTTTATATTATAATTTATATAATTTTAAGGGATTTATAAATGAACAGAAATCAGTGTGTTTGTTTTGCACCAATGATCAATGATGAATTTACAACAGTGTTGATAAAAGCCTGTCATATGTTATGAAGCACTCTGGGCAGACTAGTGTTAACCTCAAACATGGGCCTTGGCTTCACAGTTGGGCATTGCCAGCTCTGTCCAGAAGCCACTCTGTGGAAATGACTGAACGCCCCTCACTAAGGCAGGCTTGGCTGCTTCACAGACACTGTGTCATCTATCGCCTGGATCCTCTCCCAGACTGGAGGCTTGTTCAAACATCTCCTTCCATAGAACTTCCACAAAGGCAGGTGTGAATTATAGAGAAGAATGAATGGCCCGCTCCAAGCATAAGGTTTTCTTTAGCAGTGTTACAAAACTAAGCAATTCTCTCCATTTTATACAGACATTTTGATGTGTTTATTTTTATTTAAGTGAAATACTGAGGAAAACTCAGATGATATGACATTCAGTGATGTTAAATGGCCCATTTATTTTCATTTAATTAAGGAAATCCATCCACATTATGTATTACAGCATATATTACCTCTTATATATGAATTGCTATATAACCATATCAATGCCTCATACGACGGTTGTGCTATAATGCAACTATTTGGCAGATCTGATGGATAATATCCACCAATCTATGTCATTTAACTTTTTTATTTTTAAAAAAAGAACTGTGTGATGCAAATAAAGACACAGATACAGGCCAACACAATATATTCATCATCACTGCAAATGTTCTGTATTTCAAATAAAAAGCCATACAAGTGTTACACATCTCCATTCCAGTAACATATTAGTTTATACAAAACGGTTAATCAAAAGAAAGTGAATGTGTTTTATTTTTGAGAAAACTAATTAAGACACATACGGTTGTTTTAATTAAGTTTGGTAAATCTCATGAGGCAACACTTGTGGGACGTATAAGACGGCATTAAAGGTGTTCACTGCATTTATGACCTCTTTAAAATTTTATTAAACTCCTCTGGAATAAGGACAGTGCATGTCTATGTGTTTCATTTTGCAGGAGTATTAAGCCTCTTTTTGACCAAGGTAAAGTTCAGCATTATGTTATGAAAAGCAGATAAGCAGCAACCCTATGATTTTTTTTTTGCATGAGCTATGAAACTACGCAGAGCCTTGTCAGTTACACATTTCAAAACACATATTTTAAGTACAGTACATTTACACATGTAGTTGTGAGATTAAAAAAAGAATATTTACAGAGTGGTAATGGATGACAGTAACAGCTGGTATAAAAGTGTATCTATTTAAATAGTTTCATCTTCATCGCTGGCCTCAATAGACTGCTGCTGGCTTTTCTTGGATTGGACTCCAAATCTGTAGAAACAAAAAAATCATTTTTAAACTAACTTTACCTTTCCACAGCATAACAGTTTATAATTAATATCCACATAATAGCTGTTAAAATGTAATATTATATACAAGAAAGATGAGTTGTTTATAGGCCTAATTGCTCTGTACTCACTTTGTACCGTACCAGAGGTCAAACCTCAGTGGATTTTCCAATGTTGCTGTTCTGAACCTGAGGGATTCATAAAAAGCATTATTAATAAAATCTGAATATTACTCACTGACATGAGAAATAATAATTTACTTTTGGGTTGAAATAGGTATTTCAGTTTATTTGTGTTTTTAACCACCTTGCTACAGGGAAGCTGCTTGGCCTGGTGCTGTGGTTTGGTCTTGGGTTTGGGTGCGACTGGTGGTTGTTTTTTCTCTGGGGATCCCGTCGCAGTGTTTGGTTTGTGGAGGACAGCAAAAGCTTCAGTCGCATGAGTGATCACGTCCTCCACGTCTCCTCCGATAGCAGAGTGGAAGCTGTGACTGGAGCTGCTGAAGCCGCTCACGCTCTCTCCTGACGACTCGGAGCTGTCCACTGGAAAAAAGAGACGATGAAAGCTAGGACTCAAACACTGTGTTAGCGATCAGTGTACTCGTATGCCTTTAAAAATAATTTACCAGATCCTCGATCTTTGACCTTTGACCTCTGACCTCATTAGAGGGGAATAAACTGTTGTAAAATGTCCTCATGGTTAAAACAGGATAGCCCGCAGCAGGGGTGTCACTAGGTTTAAAAACAGGCCCCCAGATGAGGCTAACTGGCTATATAGACACTCTTGATCAAAATGTTAAGACCAGCTGAAAAATTGCAAGAATTTACATTTTGCACTGTTGGATCTTAAGAAGGTTCTAAGTAGTTATTATTGCAAACAACCATTAAACTGAAAAAGGCTGTTCATCATCTGTTCAAAAGTTTAAGACCACATCTCAAAAAAAAACAAAACTCCCCTAAAATAGAAATAAAATTTTCAAAAAAGGACTCAGTAATGAGTAGCTGCTCCATTCTTGTTAATCACCTCAAAAATTAATCTCGGCATGCTTGATGCTAGTGTTTCCAGGAGGCTAGTGGGAATGTTGCTCAAAGTGGTAAAGATGGCTTCACGGAGGGCATCCACTGTCTTGTATCCAGTTTTTCAACTGGTCTTAAAATTTTGATCAGGAGTGTATATAGTGGCATGCAAAGACTTTTTGAAGGACAAGAAGAAAAAGAAAGAAAAGGGTGCGTTTTTGCCTCCAAAGAGGACACTTTAGTGCACGATTTTGCCTAAAAGAGGACACTTTAGTGCACATTTGACAACAATCGGGCCACGAAGGGGAAGGGTGACCGAAAGAATTATTATAAATAATGTAATGTTATATGGTTATTTATTTAAACTCATATTCTGGCGACTTTGTATTGAATTTGTCTGTGTGTTTTTTGTGTAATAAATAAATAAACCAACACCAAATTTTTTAGGGGGGGCTTAAAAATATTTTATGGGGGCTTCAGCCCCCCCAAAATAGGCCTAATAACGCTACTGCCCAGCAGCCTCAGTGAAGCTGTTTGGGAGCCATCAATAACACACAGGCTCCTGGGTGTACCATTACGTTTAATCCTATAGTCCATTTGCTGTACATTATAAGCAGCATTCTGGTCACATATGAGCTAAGAACATATTTGCTTATTGTCAAGTGTTGTAAACACTACACTCACATAATAAGTTGTGACTCCCACTCTCATGGTCCAGGTCGTCCTCCTCCAGAGCTCCAGGAGGCGATATGTATCCTCCTAAGCCGCCCTCAACCGTCCTCCGCTTGGGCCCACACAGGTATCCGATGGGGGACAGGGAACCTCTTCCAGAGGAAGAGGAGGAAGACGAACTGCTTCCTGAGCTAACAGACTTTGGCCGACTGCCAGGAAGCCCATCCTGTGAAGGATATGATCCCACCGAGGAAAGCACCCTGTTTTCTGCAGAGAACGAGTGTATTTTAAGAGAAGCTAGCACAATGTCTGCGGACTAAAATGAAAGCATTGAAGGTAGTTTTCGCTTACCTCTTCCCATCAGTACATAGTTAACAGCTCTGTCATTTATAGCTGCATCGCTGGGCTGGATGTCCATGAAGGGCTTGTTTCCAATACCCATAAACACTCTCTCCTGCATGCGGACCTCTAAAAAAACATTATACAGAAATTCTTCAAACTGAAGAAAAGACATTGAAGCGCAAACAAGTTGAATACTTCCTGACAATTGAATTGTTTCTGTCACTAACTTTGCAGGCTTTTCAACAAGTCTCTACATGATGCTTTAATGTACTGGCAGGTCGGTTGTCAACCATGTGACCTAGCTGTGATGTTGCTTAACTCTTTGAGTGCTATTGACGAATTTTACAACATTTAATTGAGTGCCTTTGACGAATAAATACGTCAAAGTGGTTTTTCGGCAGCAGGCACAAGAGGGCGCTCTCCCACAGCCTGTGAGTAATTTTGGGGCTTCTGGGAGATGTAGTTGGAGCATAAAGAGATAAAGAGAGGTATACGACACAGAGACCAAAGCAGGAAGTGGAGACGATCGAGATTAGAGAACAAAACAAACAGAATCTGGACAAAAAGTGGTGATTTTGGTGAAGGTGTTCTCTACTCTACCTCTGATAAAACAAGAATGGAACAAGGTAAAAACATTTTTTTCATGATGAAACAGAGAGTCTCTTCTTTGATTTGACCTATTCAGTGTTTTCAGAGACATAGTACAAAATATTCTGTGGGTCTTAAATATGACTCAAAATGGTCAAAAACACTGGAACAAGGTACTTTCTGTTTTATAAAACAGCTGGCACTCAATGAGTTAATAAGACCGCTTGTAATCAGAGTGTATCACTGTGTGTTTGTTTAGTACCTCTGTTGTGTACTGCTTGCTCCCACAGGATGCGTTCCAGGTCCTTGGTCCAGGCGTCCTTCACCTCCCGGCTGACTGCTTGCAGTGTGTATGTGTCCTGGGTTTTCCTCTTCCTGAACCAGATCTCAAAGCACAGGCCACTGTCACCGCTGTTTTGTGTCATGCCCACATCTGATGTCTAAACGTAACCAAAGACAAACCGATCAGGCAGGACGGGAGTTCAAAACATGGCACGCTGTTTGGCACAACACACACAAACCTCCAAGACTACTGGACTATTGTGGAGTGTTATTCAGTGTTTGAAAGGACAAAATAAATTAGAAAAATAAAACAGATTTGATATGAAGTGGTAAGTTTCATGAGGCCAAAAGTTTTCAAGCAATTTCCGTGTCCAATCTATAACTGTGATTTGGAAATTTTCCTTGTGACAAAACTTATTTTTCTCTGTAAATGATGAGTAAATGTTGAATATGAAAGCAATAACTGAGCACATCTCAGGCGTTTACTTGTACTGACTTGAAAGAGGAAGTGGTAGCAATGAGCCCTTCTGTTGCTGTTATTGCTTCATTTACTGGAACTCATGAAACTCATAAGTGCATTGAAATTCCTCAGTAATAAGCATACCTTGAACGACTGTTTGTAGATATACGTCTCATTTCCTACATCCGTCTTCCTGGTCTTGCTAAAGAGAATGAGTTCTTGAAAGAGGAAAATGTGACGAAGACATTTCTTCTTCCTGAACGTTACCAAGAACTCATCCTGGCGTATCAGCTGCCCCTGCTCCTTCAGATTAACCTGCAGGACACAGAAGGAGAGTCTGGGTTCAACTTTAGCTCAGTAACATCTATTTCAAAAAGATCTACAATCTTTACTTTACTCCCAATGCTCCCAAATATAAATATATAAACTTTGAACTCAAGGCCAGATTAAGAATAAGTAACTCATTAATATTTAGCTGAAACAACATTATATTCCGTATTATTTCCTACAATGTAACAGAGACAAGTTCACAACCTAACCTATGAATCAGACTTCCCTCTGACTGTGCTGCAATAATGAAGCTTCAGGCAATCAGCCCACACAAAACACCTCCCTACATTCTTTGAAAAAAAGCTAAAACATTTATCCTTTCCCTGCATTCTTCCTACTCATTCCTTCCACCCAACATAAATCATTTCTGACTAATTAGATGCTGAAGTGCTTGTACCTTTTCCCCTACTGTATGCGCTGTGTATAAAATAAAGTATTCTTACTGGTTACAAAATGACAGAAAAGGTGAACTCACATCACACTGGTGGATGGCGTCCATGGCCAGCAGGTTGTTGCCGTGGCGGAGTTGAAAGTGGATGACCTCCAGAGCGGCCTTGACCTCAGCCAGCTCTCTGGTTTGTCTCTGACTGCATTCCCTCATCATGTCCTGCAGCAGCAGGCTGTATTTACTGATGCGCTGCACAGGCTTCAGCAAGTACGACCACAGGTCCATCTTATCCCCCAGCTTCACCTGCTTTTGCTGGTGTATGAGGAGAGGAGACAGGTTGCCAGTGTTAGTATTTCA
This sequence comes from Synanceia verrucosa, assembly GCA_029721515.1. Taxonomy (NCBI): domain Eukaryota; kingdom Metazoa; phylum Chordata; class Actinopteri; order Perciformes; family Synanceiidae; genus Synanceia; species Synanceia verrucosa. Next base: position 4,741,483 of record CM056552.1, on the reverse strand, counting down.
CTCAAAGCATTCCTGTCTCATATACCCCTTTTCCACCAAAAGGAACCTGGTGCTAGTTTGGTGCTGGTGCTTAGTTAGTTCAACTTGTGTTCCTCTTTAGCACCGGTTGCTTTTCCATTGTCAAGGAGTCCAGTCAGAGCCACGTCATCACGTCACTGCAAAACGTCAGTACATCACAGCATTTTTGTTTTCACCCGGCAAAGCTTGTGGGACGTGAAATCAAAACAAGGCTTTGCAAAAAATCCAGAGCCGACAAAACTAACTGTATGGCGTTAAATTTGTGCCACATTCCTGAGCGAACAAAGACAGATTTTGAGCGAGCAGGAGAAACACTGAGACTCAGTGGTGATTATGGCACGTGTAAAAATAAATTTACTAAGCACAGAATATATTTTTGTGCTCAAATCTGCATTTTTTGCTCAAAATCTGTCTTTGTTCGCACAAATATAATGCTATATAACTGTTACTGGCTACCTGTCTTCATTGTGATCGCTTTGAGCGGCGACTCTGTTTGAGAATAGAGATTGTATCGCAGGTGCCATACATCTGCGATCGAACCAGGCAGATCCAGGCAGGCAACTCCGACTCTTGTCGGTCGCAATAACCCCACCCCAACCCCCTAACGTAAGCGGTGCTTAGTTCTGGACCAGCAAAGATATGGTGCTTGCCTGGACCCAGTTTTCAGCACCAGGGGTTGGTGCTTAGTCAGGCTCTGACTCTAAACCAGTCCTGGAACAACCCAGGTGGAAAAGGGGTATGGGTACAGCCTCAAGGAGCTGCTCACAGAGACAGATAAAATCTATTCTCCCTCTTGTTTAAGAAGAGTCAAGATGTGTTTTTTAAAAAAAGACATGCAAGAATAAGCAACAGGTGTCTGGCAGTGGATCTCACCTTGAAGAAAGTCTGTCCATGATTGATGAGAAGACGATCAGATTGTGGTTTGTTCTTGCTGTAAAGGGCATACAGAGCAAAGCTCTCCCTCTGAAGTGAATGGATTTAATAAAGACCATTAGTCATCATCATTATCAGCAAGAATAAAAATGCACATGCCACACTGAAATGAAAACTAAGCAGTGAACCGCAGCAGTTCACAGCTGTGTGAACGACTCCTTATTTCTAATAAATACGCTCAATGAACGAATCTTTGGAACCTAAAAACTTAACATCAGTGTCATGGAAATACAAATACTCAGGTGCACCCCAACTTTCAGACCGTTAATCTGTATTCAGTGCTTTGCACACAGTCAATAATACACCTACATGTCGTAGGAAGCAGCGCCCCACTCTGAAGGGCTCATCCATGCAGCTCTCCAGCTCATTCAGGAAATGATGTCGGTGGAAGTCATGGAGTTTTTCTAAGTTGCCAAAGACGCTCCCCCTCTGGCCCCGGAGATCCTGAGGGACATCAGGCCTTTCTAACTCAGGGAAGTAGTGCTCTCGAACGTAACCTAGAGCCTTCACATACTCCCTCTCAGTGGACAGCAGCTCCTCCATGATCCTCCTCAGCTTCCTGCTCCACATACAGGAAATGAGAAATGTAAAGGAGGTGATTCTATGAAAGCTCATGATTAAACCCAGGTGAGCTCAGGATCATACTCAGTTTATCTTGTTGGGTGGGTATGACAGTTTAGCTGGAGATCAACTACTGTGCCATTCCTGAATATAAATATCCAAGTTTTAGATTACAGTTTAACAGTGGTGCAGTCTGTTTGATACGTTAAAAAGTCCCAAATTACCGTATAACCACTACAAATGTGCAAAGATCAGAATGGATTCTAGGGGTCCATGATTGACAGGAGCCCAGAGAGGCTCCTAGTACAATTATAATACTGATAAAATAATATGACAGTCCGTAATTAAGTCACATTCACTCATATATTTTATTTACAATGTATTTGTAACACTACGTTTATTTGTTTTCGAAACATATCTCAATGCCAGCCCCCCCCCCTCTATTTACGTAAAATGGTTCAGTCCACCTGCTCCGTCAGACAGCCTACAGAGAGCTAATAGCGACTTAGCTAATGGAGGAGGAGACGACTGAGTGTCTCAGAAGTCAGGGAGTAAAAAAAAGAAACTTAAAAAAGCTCAAACAGGAGAAAGAAGTGAAGGGTCGACAGTCTGTCACCAGTTCTTTCATAGGTAAGGTGGGTCTGCTAGTGGTTCATGTGATGGAAAGTTCTGGAACATTAGCCTGTTAGCTATTCCTAGCTTTGTCCATAGTTTATAAGCTAGCTCACTTTTCTCTCCATATTAGCTCATATTTCTGTAGAAAATTCTGGATTTATTCATTCAGTGCTTCCTCTACCAAGTAACTGTCATGTTGCTCTTTTCATAAATATGGAAATTATGGTCAAAAATATCACAAAAATGCATAGTTTAAAGTTAAACAGTGTAAAAAAACAATCCACTAAGGGGGACCAGTAGTGTTTCTTTTTATGGGGCTAAAATCCCTGCATACGTCACGCTGCTACACGTGGGCTCGGAGTATACCCAGTAGAATAAACCAGACTACACTACTGCAGCTCAGGGAGGAAGGTTTTACTTACAGAACATTGCTGCCATTGTTTTCTGTTGTTGTGAGTAATGTCTCTGGGGTCCTTAACTCTTCAGGGCTCTGAGCGGAGACTGCATACCCTCCACCCTCCTCTTCATTACTGTCTCTTTTTGACTTGCTGCTCGGGTTTCTTAACTGTAAACTCTCATTATGGGAAACGATCAGATTTTGGACAGGCTGTGTATTTTTTTCCAGTGGTTGTGTTTTACTCTGACAGTGTTTGTGTCTGACATTCAAAGGTGAAAAGCCAGAGATGCTGGTCAAATGTGAGCTCATGCATGATCCCTCGCTCAGAGACCGACCCAAAGGATGGTGCAATGGAAAACCATCGGCCCCTTCGACTGAATGTGTGCTCCTCAGATCTGCCTCGCTCCGGTGACCTCTCGGCCCCCGAGTAGTTTCTGGATGACAGTCGATGTTTTGTGGGAAAAAATTAGTATTTTTCTCATTTTTAACTGCTGCTTCAGGTGAGTTCTGCACTTGGGATTCTTGTTTCTCGCTCCCTTTCGATTCAGGTTTTAAATGGTGGTTGAGGCATGCGGCGGCGGTGCTTTCTCCTTCACTTTCTGAGATACTGACTACCTCTCGCTGAGAGGCCGGCTGTTGGGTCCAGGAGTGTTCATCCTCCCCCACTTCACTCCTTTTCTCCTCCTTTTCCATTCCTCCATCTTCCCCTTGAGGGTTTACAGTTGTCTCCTGCTGAATCAGGCTCTTATCTACTCCATTCTTCTTCTTTTGCATCTCCTCAAGACGCTGCCTAACGTCTTGGCACCAGACCCAGGCTGCATTCCACACTCTCATCACCCCCGAGGCCCCTGATCCCGCGGCACAGGCCTTAGCTTTCAGAGCCTGGAAGTGCAGGGTGGAGAATTCGCCACCTAATCTCTCTTCATACATCTGGAGTGTTCTCAGGGTCTGAGCTGAGTAACACCCCTGCTCTACCTGCTCCAAAAAAGAGCTGCATTCCTTGGCCAGGGCAGACGCCTAGACAGACAGAGAGAGATAGAGAGGGATTTTTAGATTTTAAGGACACAAATCAGTCAGAAACATGACTGAAAAAGCCCAGGTAAAACACAAACCTGATCACAGAAGCGGTGCACATACACAACAGTGTCCAGTTCTTTGCGCCTCTGTTCTGCCCGCAACATAAAATCATCCATATTGGATTTGAAAGTGCTGACCAGAGTCCGAAAAACATCTGTTGCAGGACTGGAATCACTCGTGCTAACGACTCCCTCTGCCTCCGTCACGAGGGTAAAGGCGTCCTGCTGTTTCTCCTGTAACAAATGGTAACATGTCATGTAGAACTTGTATGCAAGTCTCTAATCTACTATTTAGTGTTATCAGGGCCGTAATTTAAATATTTCCAACTTTAGGAAAATCAAATAGAGAAATAAGGTAGTGTTTCTGATTAATATTATCTTATTATATAGCTTTGTGTTGTTAATACCTTCAACTGAGTGAGAAACACATCAAAGTGCTGCAAGGCCTTTTCAGTGGAAACCAGGGTATCATCTGTTGCGTAAGAGTCCTTCAGTCTCTGCTCGCCTTCTGCATTGAACCACATCCCAGCCTGCAAGACGTAACGTAAAATTACACACTGTAGCTTGGCAAACAGTGGGTGTAGAATTCTGAAGTTATTTCTGACATATTAATGAAGATATGCAAATGTCCAACTCTCTTTCTGCAGCACTACATTAATGAATTCCAGCTGTTTTAACACATAACGTGGACGTGATCTGGTTGAGACAGCTTGTTTTACCGTGCTAATGTTGGCCTCCATCTCTCTGAGTTTGAAGAGGAACTCCAGGTGCTGCAGTGACTCGTTTGACCTCATCACCAGAGTGTGGAGTTTCTCCTCCACCTGGTTATACAGACTTGTCACTGACTCCAGAGCATCTCTGCAAGGAGAAACAAACATTGTAATGTAGTATTTGCAATTCCAAGTGCATTAGGGGTTTAAATGTAAATCTGGATCACCTCAGAAATGTAAGATATGATCCCGAACGAAATCCTTTCACAACAGTTGCATGTTGTTGTTGAGATTTAGAAGATTTAAAATATATATACAGTGCAGAATAATGCAAAAATGCAATAGTGCAAAACCAACAGTCTAAACAATACACGGGAAATCTATAAAAACTATAAGAGCAGTGTGCTATCATAAGTATTGACATTAAGTGACATCATGATGTGAGTTTAAGAACAAAGGTCTGGTATGATAATCTGTAAATATTTAACAAATATTTATGCATGGAAACATGAATAATTCACTCATTATTAAAATTAATTATTCACATCATAAAGTTATAATTCTCATAGGGCAGAGTGGCCCCTGGCAAAGTTATATTATTATATATTACTGATGTGTTAGGACTGAGGAATTAAAGAGGAAGTCACATTTTAATGTTGTAGCTGGCAAATTCAAACTACTGATTAGGCTGTTTGGTAGGTTATTCATTAATAATGTTCACATATTTTGTACGGACAATCTTAAAACAGCCTCTGCATACCCATAGTCCACTCACAGTTATTACTTGGCTAAATATAGTGAGGGTGTGTACCAAATGCACTTAATTGACATGTCATTTTGAACTGCTATCACCAGGGGTGTCACTAGGTTTTAAGAACAGGGAGGACTTAGACCCCAGGTGAGCTAATTTGGCTATCTATCTATCTATCTATCTATCTGTCTGTCTGTCTGTCTGTCTGTCTGTCTATCTATCTCTCTATATATATATTGTGGTGTGCATAGACTTTTTGATAGGAAAAAAGGGCACCTACAGCAAGTTTTTGTCACTTAGGTGTGCCAGGAGGTGTATATACTCTATTGGTTGGGAAAAGAAGTCAAACATAAGCAGATTTCAATCATTTGATACCTGTAGTCTTCAGACTGTGGGAACCTGAACTCCTCCCTCCTCATTCTGGCCAGAGCAGCACCTCCTTCTCTTTGCAGAGTCACCAGTCGAGTGTCTTCCAGCACCTCTTTCATTGAGGCCCTCTGTTCCTGAATGCATTGCTGCACATCCTGCAGCGGCAAAAGAAATATTAACATGTCTGGCCTGCCCCAAGATGTGCATTACTTGCATAAAAATCACACTATGACCATGTTCTACCTGGGCGGTGTCTATCTTCTTGCTGCCGTCCACTTTCTTGATGGCCTTCTGCAACAAGCTGTCAGCTCCTCGCAGCTCAGTCATGAAAGTAACTAGTTTCTGAAATGGATTAAATTTAAGACATAATGAACCCATGAGCTTTAAGGAGATGGGATACTACATGTCTGCCATGTGCAGCCTACAGCAGGGGTGTGTCTAAGGGGTGGTCTGGGGTGACATGTGCCACCCCTGAAATCTGATTTGCCACACTGAGTGATGGACTATCTGATTGTCAGACGTGACTTGGTTTGCAATTCGACCTCCCACCTGAGGGGCAGTATTGCTCCATAATGCTGTACAGTCTGACAGGCACATTTGTTCAGTTAATCACGTTTCGGTATTTGTCAAGTCAAGCTTTTGAAGTTTATTTTATTTATTTATTTAGTTTGATTTGGTTGGCACTTTATGTTATGATATATATATATATATACGTATATATATATATACGTATATATATGTATATATACGTATATGTATATACGTATATATACATATACATATATATATATATATATATATATATATATATATATATATGTATATATATATTCAGACTAAGTTTAAGATTTATTTAGCACCTGACCAACAGTGCTCTATCAGCTATGGGAGGGAAAGACTGAAAGTGTGAACTATCATCTTGGAACTTCATTGTTTCTGTTTCACAACCTATTAATTAAATTATCCAGAAATTCACAAACCAAAGACAAAAAACTACTTTATCCACTTAAAGAAGTGATGAGCTCTCAGTTTTATCCTGCAACCATTAAGAGAAGAAGTTGAATTTTGGATACTCGAATGCATCCAAAAATAGATACTGGCCCTGAGTCTTTAAAATGCTTTTGATTTGGTTTCATTTGCAGCTGCAAATGTCCCCTTTGTGACCCGACTTCCTCTAAAGGCTAAAACTGAAGGTGGTGTTAAAGAACCACAGAGATGAGAAAAGTGTAGTGTGGATATGTGGAGTCATCTCCAGTGGGTCAACTGCAGACTCCACTGAATCTACGGGAAACTCCACAGTTTGTTATGTGATTTTATGATGTAATAATACCTGATGGAACTGCAGCCAGTCGCTGTGACTGTAAGTGAAGGTCCCTCCAAGGTCAGAGGTCAGCTGCGACGCTTCAACTGTCTTGTTGAGGGCTTTCATAGAAGTCAATATGTCCATCTTATAGACAAGCACAAAGGGAAATTAAAACTAGTGTCATATTAAGCAAAGGAAAACAAGTTGATTTCATGTCTGACCTGTAGTCCTGGCTGTTTTTCAGGTCGAGGACAAGTGTCCTTATCCACCAGCATCATGATACTGTGGACGGCATGGAGAGCTTGCTCCTATAGCGGATCAGTAAGTCAAAGAGAAAACACAAATGATTGTCACAGTAAAACAACACTATAAAGGCCTACAGTGTGTGACAGGGTGTCTCATAATAATGGAGACTGCGCCCCCTAGTGCTTTTTTCCACTGCCAACAAATCAGAGCCTTGAAACACTTGTCTTAATCCGTGTTTGTTTCATAAAAAATAAATTGGAAGACCCTGAAAAATAACCTAAATAAATTCAATAAAAACAAAAAAATATATTATCTAAATAAAAATATATTATAAAATGTTAAATAACTACTAGTTTAACTTAAACATAAGCATATTCTACAATAGAATAGAATAAAAAATAAATTAGAAGACCCTGAAAAGTGTGTTAATCAGAGATTTCAGATACAGACCGATATAATCCGATACTCGTTTTTTTGCTGATATTGGACCGATATCTGATATCAATGTTGGATTGAGACACCCCTAAGACTAATCCATCCGTTTCCCTTTCTGCAAATCAAGGAATGAGACAATTTGGCGTCTGTCAGTTTCTGATAACATGTGGAGTGTTTTTAGAGTGAGTGCAGGCATTGTTGAGTGTGACATGTGCATGCAGGTTTGTTGTTTTAACCTGGGCCATCAGCAGAGCTTTGTAGAGGTGAAGTGAAGGAGGCTTCTTCCTGGCATTGATGACCAAAGTCATTCCAAGCTCTCGAACTTCTTTCCTAGCACAGCGTAGGATTATGTTAGGGCACATTCAAACATTACCAAGGCTTTTAGGCTTATTTACTTATTCTGCTTCTTAAATCTGCATTTATCTCTTCATCTCTCTCTGACAACCACGCACACACACTTCTTCCACACATCCTGTTCCTCACATTGACGCCTTCACACACCCCTCTTAATGGCATCTTCTTTAGTTACTGTTGTGTGAGCCAAGATCAGACATGGCTGCTAATTCTAGCGAGGCACTGCATACCAGACAGTTGGCAGCCAGCCTGACCAGAGACTGTTGTGGTATGGCTCTATCGAGGGGACAGAGGAAGGCCAGGCTATCTGCTAGAACGTCTTTTTGAACTTCAAAGCCTCCATTAAACCCAGTATAAACAAATAGCACTGTTAGTGTCCCTAAGTAGACTACTGAAGGGGAGTGCTGGCACTCCTTTGAGCACAGGTCAATGTTATCACAAGCTGATCCAAGGCAGAACTATCCAGCTCATAAAGTTATGATTCTGCATAAAATGTATTGCTTTATTAGCTGTAAAACAGTAAATATACAACGGGATGAATAACAAGGAGTCACCCAGTCTGAATATGCAAGCATACATCGTATTATGGACACTGGATATTCCTGGATATAAAAGGCTTCTGCAGCCCTCTTGTGGTCAGACATTTCATTACATACCAACATAAATTGGTGCTCCGAAGGAAACATAGAAAGATCGGACAAAAAGCTCAGCAAAACAGGTCCAGGCACTCAAGTTGGTTTATTTAATTAAAGGCTTTTTACTTTTCAAACCAACTTGAGTGCCTGGACCTGTTTTTTTTGTGCTTTTTGCTTCATCTTTCTATGTTTCCTTCAAATATTCCCTACACTGGTAGCCCTCCGGTGATTTTTCTTCATAAATTGGTGCTTTTCAATAAGCTGACAGCAACAGATTTTCATTTCAACTGAGGAGATCACCATCCTCTCAGTGGGTGTCTTTTTTTGTTACAGCAATATCTATTTTCATTATTTCTGTACCTTGGTATGGAGTGTATGTAAAGCAGTAATTCACAGACGTTCTGGGCAGACACAAGGGGGGACATCCACTCCTTTCTGCCACCATGGACCTCCACCACTGCCCTGCCTGTCCTGTCCCTGCTGCCTGAGGGTTTAATAAGACAGAGAACAGTTGTTTTTCAAAAAAAGGGACTGATTCAGAGTCAGTTTTGAATGACAAATGTGATAACTCAGAAATCAAGTACCTGGCAAACTAATGATGCCCAGCTCAAGCAGACCGCTGACGCCTCTGAAAGTTGATTCCTGGGTTTGCGGAGGTTGAGGAGCATCAGAGCCAACAGAGGGACACTGAACTTGTGCAGGAGGTGGCTTCTCTATCTTTGAGTGATGGAGTTTGGAGTCTGGTCCATCTGTGGCGGAGGGAGTTTCACTCCTACTTGACTGGGAGTCTGCATGAGAGTTAACACAAACATAAGTCTTCCCTTAAAAGAGCAAAGCGAACCTTTGTGTTGTTTAATCCATCAGACTGTGTCTTGTGGGGGTGTTCTTTAATTTCCCTCGGGGTTAATAAAGCATCTGTGTATCTCTCTATCTTTAAATACAGCACTAATATTCCTTATAAACTTCTGCTGACTTTCTACTCTGTCCACTAACCTTTCCCCTTTTATATCAACAGTAATCACTCAGTTCTCCATTCAGAAATCTTAATAGTCCTCTATCAACACGCACAGCTGTGTTCAGACAGCCTTTACACATTGGTCATGGTCTCTGTAACAAAACACTGCAGTGGCCTGGCTACTAAGCCTGGCTTTGATTTCAGACTTCCTAATTGGCCTCTCCTTTGGGCCAACAAAGCCTCGCCTGTGCTCTCTCTCTCTCTCTCTCTCTCTCTCTCTCTCTCTCTCTCTCTGCTGCTTTAATTGTCCATGACAAGCATGTCTCCAGTCAAAATCTCTACATGCCCCTCTGAAGGCATGAGGGTGCATGCCAGTGTGTGCAGGGGTACATAGAAACCTCATTCTTACATGTTATCCTGGCTCTCTGCATTAAAGGAATGCTCCGCTCTTTCTTTTTCCCCACTGGGTTCAGGCCCTCCCTTTCACTGGGGTGCAGCATGCTATTTCCGCTCACTCCCTCTGTAATGGGAATAACATGAATGCAGTCGAACTGCAGAGGAGCCCAGACAGCAGTGAGAGAAGAGCATACTGATCTTTGACCTTTGAACCCTCTTTCTAATGTTCTCACTGCGTTCCCTCGAGCATTTGAGGTCACGGTTGAGTTTCAATCGGCCTGTTTGTCATGAATGTTCAGTGGCCCTTCAAGCATCGAGCAACGGATGATAATAAACAGCTGTGTGTGCAGTAATAACAATGAGCAAACTAGGACCTGACCGACATGGAATTTTTGAGGCCAAATTTATATTTGTTTATGTTTTGTTTTTTTTTAGCTCTTTAACACTTGCAACAAAGATAAACTTGAAGGCATAACATTTAACTTTTTCTCCAACTTTTTAGAACTTTCAAGAACAAAGAAGTGAACTTTGTGTTTGAAATAACATGCAAAACTGCAGAAAATCTCTGAAATAAAATACGTGATAATGTAAACAAAGTTATAAATAAATAAAAGGCTGATCTCAGCAACCCTCTGATGCCCTTAAACGTTAAATCACATTTTAAATCACATCTCCATCATTCTTTACCATCTTTTTGGTCACACAAACAGTCTGACACCAACATAAATTAATCCAAACACAACCAGTGAGCAGCCAGTATTTGAAAGTTGCTCACAAAGTCACATTAAGGGTGACATGACCTCATGATGGTTACTGTCGGTGTCATTTTTCATGTCTGCTCTAATTAAAGGTGTGTTCACACCAGACAAAACTACATGAAACGAAAGAGAAAGAGTTGCGTCGCTGCTACAGTTGGTGCTCTTTCATGACATTTTTTTTTAAATTATTCTTTAGATTATTGTATTATTCTCTTGTTATATGATGTGTTTGTCATGACATTATGTCTGTTAATTGGCTGTTATTTTTTATTCTTATTTTATATTGGGATTGCTGAGTTCACCGTCTACACTATAAATTTACCATTGGTATTGATAAAGAACCTTATACCTTGAAATGGTGCTAGGACACCATTTAACTCATTGAGTGCCTTGTTCCAGCATTTTTGCCCATTTTGAGTCATATTTCTAGACCCACAAAATTATTTGTACTATGTCTCTGAAAACACTGAATAGCTCAAATGAAAGAAAACTTTGTTTTTTACCTTGTTCCATTCTTGTTTTATCAGAGGTAGAGTAGAGGCCACTTTCACCAAAATCACCAATTTTTGTCCAGAATGTGTCCGTTTTGTTCTCTAATCTCAATCATCTCCGCTTCCTGCTTTCATATCCATGGCGTATACTGTCTCTTTATGCGCTGACTACAGCTCCCAGAATCCTCTTAATTACTCACAGGCTGCGGGAGACCACGATCGGCGACCCGCTGCTGAAAAAACACTTTGATGTCGAAATACGTCAACAGCACTCAAAAAGTTCATGCCCGCACTGTTTTATGACAATAATCTGAATTTAAGCGGCAAAATTGTGGTCCATGTTGATTATTTTGAAAACGGCTATGACCGATTAAATCTGCTGTCCAATTAGCTGGTCAAGCCTTAGCTCAAAACTTTGTGTGTGGAGGTAAAAGGAAGAGGGAGAAGCTTACCTTTTTTAGGGAGCTTTAGTCTCTCCAGCTTCAATGTCACCTGGTCCAGCAGTTCGTCTTTCTTACACTGCATCATGCTGCTGATCGTTTCAGGGCAGATATCACTGTGGCTCCTGTTGTTCACCTTATAGAGAGGTGGACTCCCTTTAGCAGTCTCTGACACAGTGGACAGAGACCTGATCTTAACTTTGTGTTTTCCTGATGGTTTCACAACCTCCACCTTCTGCTGTGCTTTAATGTCACCATCTGATCCTGGATGCACACTAGCATTATGCCCTGATTGGTGGGAAATAAGTTTCATCTGAACTTTGTGACTCTGGCTCAAACCAGGGGTTGATTTCAAAATCACAGGTGATTCCTTCATGAGGTTTTCTGATTCAGAACTCATAGGAAGGTCCTTGAAGCGAGACGAAAAGTTTTCTGGTGTTGATTCGCAGCAGTGTCTGTACTGACAGAGATCCTTACTTATCACAGGTTTATTACAGTGGTTACAAAGTTTTCCAAGTTCTTCTCTTTGAGCTTCAAATGCATCCCTGGATCTCAACTCTCCATCTTCATAAAGGCTGACCTCCTCCAGGGCAGCCAGGAGGTCTACGCTCCCCCTCTCAAAAGTGACTGGGTTTCTCAGTGCGGCCATGTACGAGTCTCTGTACCGACACTTCAAGTCGTGATTGGTGGGCTCGTGTCCCAGCTTCCTCTGGCTGCATGGCGTACATGGCTCCTCTGCATACTGAAGGGTGCGTTCACATGGGACGCTGTTCCCAAGTGGTACAGGTGGCGCTGGTCTCACAGGTTTGAACACAACTGAATTAGGTGGAAGTTGATGGCTGCCTCTCTGCTTAGCCACACACTCCTTCCCTTTGGCAATATCCACCAGGTCTACATAATCGCCCTCAAGCTCTCTCGAGTTACGACTGTCCCAGGTGTTAGGAGAAACCCAACCCACGGGTTTGATTAAAGGCCTGGGGCAGGATTTGGGGGCTCGTCTGTCATGATCCATTTTGACAAGTTTGGAAGAACAGTCACCAGGTCTCAAAGACGCTGGCATCCTGTCTTTGGCAGGAATAAAAATGGCTTCCATCGGGAGGGTGGAGGAGTTGAAATGCGAGGGAGCTGAGGTCTGTTTTGGCTCAGGTGGAGCTTCATGGTAAGTGGGAATGATCTTAGGCTTGTCTAAAAACTCTGGGATGGCGATTTTGGCCCAGGGCATCTTGATTACTCCTTGATCTGTGCAAAGCAAGCAACGTGACAGAGGAGTTCCATGGCGTCCTTCATTGATGTCCTGCAGCCATTCCTCAGTGAAAATGCTGGGGTAGGAGGTCTCAGGGACAGGGGTCTCCTCCACTTCTCGACAGCCCTCCTCCAGGAGACTTTTGAGGACAACGCGAGCTGCTTGGTCGCCGAAAGGTTCCACCTGTAGGTAGAAGTCTCCAGGTCGCAGCAGCAAAGGATTCACAGGTGCTAACTGGACGACAGTTTTGTCATGGAGGCACAGAGGCCAGCCCTCACAGCGGAAAACCACATCAGAGTATCCAGCCTGCAAAAAAAAATAGTTTTCATTTTATATTGATTTAATTAGCTTTATTCAGTCTCAGTTTCATTTAAGTGTTTTCTTGCCTTTCTTTTCTCGCCTATTTTAAAATTATCTCATCTACTGTATTGTCAGTATATACTCTTAAACTGAATTTATTACCAGTAGGCCTGTCATTTCTGTGTGCGTGTGTGTGTGTGTGTGTGTACGGCTACTTTATGCTGCACAAAATCGTAAATACAAAATAAAGAGCAGCTTATCATGATTTTATTTACAGTAAACCTGTAGGCCTTTTAAATGCACACAAGTGTAGTGCCCTGACCTACCAACCCAGACAAATGGATCAAAGAGTGTCAGTGCTACAGTATAAGAACAATGTAAATTATTAACACTTAATGCTCATGTATTGTCATTCCTATTATTATCATTCATCTTCCTTCTCGCTGCTCTTTTTTCATGGATTTACAGACGGTCATTATGGACTTACTGTGGGACTCAAGAAGGAGAAGCGAGATGATTGTCAGCAAAGTTTATTAGGTTTATTACAGTGGGCAACACCAGCATCTGTTCAGTAAAGCCCATATGGAAGTAACTCAAACTTGCATTCACTCCAAAAGCCAGCAGGGGGCGATACAGGTGGTTTCAAAAAGAAGTCTGTTTGTATTGAAGTCTATGGGAAAATAGCCTTTTCTCCCCTGCTGTATTAACTCTGTAAACACTATAAATCCGATTTTTTTTTTTTTGGTCTGAATGACAGGTCTTTGCTGTCAATTACAGTCTGAAGAGGAGCAGCACTGACGATCTGAGCTCATGTTTCCTTCATCTGAGGAGACACTGGCACGTTTACCGCTAGGTAATGTTATGTTGAGCTACAATTAACATTCCAGTTAATATCAGAGTTCATGTGAATTACGGAGGCTTGTGTCTAACCAAGCTAGCCTGCTAGTGCTAGCGTTAGCTGATAACATAGTGGTTTCTATGTTGATGGGTTGCTAACCTGTGTTATATGTGTTAATGTGATGGTTCATCACCCAATGGGAGCAAACGCCACAACGTACAGTAAGACTACTTTGAGAAGGATCAGTTCTTCACAGACAGGAAAGCAGACAAAGACAGAGATATAGCCTAGCATAGCGACCGTTAGCAAAGACCTGTCAGTCACTCGGTAGCCACTCCCCAAAGCTTTATGTGTGTTTCACCATATATTTGACCATAAATCAGTAATGGATATCCTGATATATTTTAATATTATATAAACTAAGCATTCAGACCATAAACTTGTATTTATAGTGTATACAGAGGTAATACACCATGGAAGGAAAGGGGAATTTTCCCATAGACTTCAATACAAATGACCTTCTTTTTGAAACCACCAGTATCGCCTCCTGCTGGCTGTTGGAGGGAATGCAAGTTTAAGTTACTTCATATGGGCTACAGTGCTGTTATTCACAAACCACGTAACGATAGCTCTGTCCACTATTTATATACAGTCTATGGTTTATTTGGAGCGTCATTTTTTCTGTGTTTTTTCTGTGACATAGTGATATCTCAGAAGGGTAAGTCACACTGAATGTAAAAAAAAAAAAATGTCCATTTCTTATTTTATTACAGGAAGAGAGGTGTTCATGTACTACTCACACATGCCGCCTGTTGAACACTCTCCAGCAGGTGTTTGGAGGGGATGAGGAAGTCCAGCAGACATTGTAGCGCATCACCATGGTAACGTTCCTCAATGGTGCGAAACAGCTGGCTGAGGACGATGGGTGCTGTGACCTCAAAGGGTGGGAAGAGGGCAGAGAGGGCACCTTGGATGGACAAGTCCAGCGATTCTGGGTTCTGAAGGAGGATGAAGAGGAGGTTTGTGTCAGACATTAGTCTATATAAAAACTCTTTTAAGTTTTGTCCATCTCAAGAAAACCAGCAACAGCCAAACAGTAAATCAAAGGAGGGAGGCAATATTGTGTTGACGATACAGTTTTACTTCATTGTAAGTTGCCCTTGTCTGAAAAGATAGTTTAAATAATAGTTTTGTGATGTGCCGAACAGCCTTTTTATCTCATTTTAACAAAGTGCTCATGTGTCAAAGCCACAGGAACTCAAGCTAAGACTGTAGAGATTAAAAAACATTGAATGTCAGGGTTTTAAGGAACACTTTATTGCAAGAAAACAACTGCTGTGCATGTACTGAAAGCTGAACAGAACTTAAGTGTCAGTGCATAAATGACAGTAATTGTATTGACCTTTCAACCAAGGCACATGAATCATGAAATATTTCATTTGGGCCTAAAAATCTTCCATTACAGAATATTTTATCTTATATATGTGAAACTGCTGCCCTCAAACAGAAACTATGCCATTGTAGTTGTTAAATAGTAGGTGGTTGTGTGTGTGTGTGTGTGTGTGTAGTACCCCAAGTGTGTAATGTTGACCATGACATTCAAAGGTAAATTTCTGTTCCAACACTGATATAATTTAAGAGGATCCACATGGCCAAGATACAGGTATGCCAAGACCAAATGCAAAATGACAGGACAAATATTTTTCTTGGCCTTTCCCCCTTCACTGTGCTCGTTTGAAATCCCTTTAAAAGCCAGGAAGAAAAAAAACATATGATAGTGATATGATTTTCTGCATGAGTGCACTTTTCTGGATCAGTGAATTATTACTCGGCCTACTTGTACCAATCAAGACAAAATCATCTGTAATGAACGGAAACCTGCACAAAAAGAACAAATTCACCAAAATCTAAACACGACAATTAATTCTTCCCCCTTACCAATAGGCTTTTAAGGCTTTGAACTGGTATATTTGTAGCAGACGTCTGATCTGCCGTGCTGTGGCCATCTTTAAAGCATTCTTGCTGAACCAACCCAGCAGCATGAGCTGGTTCGGATGTCTTGAGACATGAGGGCTGTCAGCATAGATTAGTAAAACAGTCAAGCATTTATTGCAACACAGAGCACTGCAAATACTGTACTTTTGATTTAATTATGCGTTGAGGAAGCTGCAGTGATTACTTCTGGATTTTGCCTGTCCGTTGTTATGTGAAGTAACAACAGTCATGACATGTGTTGGATACAGGGTAGAGCATATATTTGATGCGATGATTATCTTTCTCAGTGCATTGAAATTTAAGTTTTGTTCTTTCATGCAGTCAAATAAATGTCTCTTTGTAATGAAAAGAGTTGAAGTTGGGCAGGTCTTCGTCACTCCCCACAGCAGGCGTGCTACTCATACAATCAGTTCACAGAACCCTGCTTTGTCAATCTCCCAGCCCCACAAAGGAGTCTGTTTTTAGCCCCCCTCCTCATTTAGCTTGATGGTCCTACTGAGACCAGAGACCAACCCAGGGTAAACACAAGTGCAGCAGCTTCAAAGAGCTCACACTGGTTAGCACCGGGAGTCTTCTGACTGCTTGGCATCTTTAACAGTCATGAAACATTGAGAACAAAGGTCATAAAGTTGTTTCATAATTCACTGAATAATTCAAGACAGCAAGATATTAAATTGCGTGTACAACTCCAGAGCAGAAGGTGGCAGCAGTGTGCGAGTCAGGAGTTTTAGAAACTTTACTTCCTGAAGTTCAGCACACAGTTCAAAACACATGCTGAGAGTCAACAATGTTCCCTGTGGAAGACGTTTAGCTAAGTCCTTGATTTGACTTAAAATAACTTTGACTTCTAAAATAAACCACTGCACAGAACTGTCACATAAGTTGTTATTGTCCGATTAATAGTGTCACTGAATGTTTTCGTAGTGTGCTCACTAATCATAGCAGCATTAGCGGCTATGGTTTGCAACTTAGCATTTGCATTGCTTGCTAAATGAGCGTATTATAAATGGGTGGAAATACTTTCCATCATTTTTTTTTTTTAATGTTCACTCAACAAATGACCATTTTGAGTGTGAGACAAAGTCGTTTTGTTCAAACTGTGTTTAAAATGAGAAATGTTATTGAACACTGTTAAATGTGGATTGTTGGATGTAAAGCAAAATCAATATTTGACCACTTGGGCTAAGTCTTTGTATCTCTTGTAGACATTTCAAGTCCTCGGCAGAAAAGAATGCTTCCTTTTACTGATTGTACACATCTGTCACAATAGATTAGGAAATGGAGAGCAGAGTAGCTCGGAGGCTGGCTCTTGAGTGGTAATGCATCACAGCTGTTTTAGACTGACTGCAGCCATTCAGCTTTGAATTCTACTGTATTTCCATAAGCTGAGGTCTTGTCTAATATGACACAGCTCTGCGAACGATTGTTCCACAAAATTATTAGTGTATTTTTTTTAATCTTTGAATCAATCCTTCACTGGTATTCAACCTTTAACAAAAACATCACTTCTTATCATAATATTACTTTTGTTCTCTTTTGTTAACACTCTGGCTAAAATGACAAACGCTTATGCCTGGATAAACCTCTTCTCAAAACAAAGCAGGTTCAAAAGAGGAGACATCTCCTCCTGACTGATGCTCCACTCTGTGGGTGGCTTGGCTAGTGATATTCATATGAGTGAGACCCTCTTGGGATTTTACCAAAGGTGGCTCAGCTGGACTCAGATCATACTGGCCATCCAAATGAACTAACTGAAGGGTGGGTGAGCAGATGATTTAGAGTATCAGCAGGTGATGCTGGTTTGGTTTCACTCATTTAATCTTAATTAAATTAATATGTACTGTATGCTGGCATTTGCCTGGTTTTTCCATGCAGCCTTCCTCTGACTGAACACACCCATAGTAATGTATAAGCTCTGGTGTTTTGTCTGCACTGCAGCCATTCCTCTTGTGATTTTAGCAGTTCCTCCCCTTACAAAAACTCCTGGTTAACAGCAATTTGTTCAGTCTAGCGTGAGCACTGCAGACACAATCACCTCCCTGCATCCTTATGATAAGGTAGTTCTTCACTGTATATTTATGATCTGCAGACTAAATACTTGAGGAATTACTTTATTAACCCCTCAGTGTGGGCAATTGAATCTTGCTGAAGGGCACTTCGGCAGAGCCCAGGAGGAGGAACTGGCACCTCTCCAGCTACCAGTCCACTCTACAAACTTGGTCCGACCAGGACTTGAATCAGCAACCTTCCAGTTTCCAGCCCAAGTCACTACAGAATGAGCCACTGTTGTGTGCATTTTGAATGCAGTGAAG
This sequence comes from Synanceia verrucosa, assembly GCA_029721515.1. Taxonomy (NCBI): domain Eukaryota; kingdom Metazoa; phylum Chordata; class Actinopteri; order Perciformes; family Synanceiidae; genus Synanceia; species Synanceia verrucosa. Next base: position 4,723,352 of record CM056552.1, on the reverse strand, counting down.
TTTGGAAATGCTGTGATACTAATCGCGATTAGTTTGTCCAAAAAGGCAATAGTTTCTATTAACTCAATGAGTGCCAGCTGTTTTATAAAACAGAAAGTGCCTTGTGCCAGTGTTTTTGCCCATTTTGAGTCATATTTCATGACCTACAGAATATTTTGTACTATGACTCTGAAAACACTGAATAACTCAAATGAAAGAAGAGACTCTCTATTTCATCATGAAAAAATGTTTTTACATTTTTCCATTCTTTTTTATCAGAGGTAGACTAGAGGCCTCTTTCACCAAAAATGCCACTTTTTGTCCAGAATCTCTCCGTTTTGCTCTCTAATCACGATCTTCTCCACTTCCTGCTTTGATCTCTGTGGCGTATAACATCTCTTTGTCGCGATTGGCGACCCACTGCTGAAAAAAACTTTGATGTTGAAATATGTCAATGGCACTCAAGCATCAGATTTTAAATGATGTTGAAATACGTTAATGGCATTCAACTGAAACATCACAGTTGTGACATGTACGCTCCTCTTTCTTCTGCAGAGTTTGCTGAAGTGAGGCTTTCTCCTCCTGTAGTCATCTTGTTTTTTTTGCTTCTGCTGATGCTCGAGCTTCTCGAGGGTGGAGGCTTTGATTTTCTTAACCTCCTTCTCCAAATCCAGGGCCCTCAGCTCAATCTGTCTGTCTGCCAGTGGGTTTGGCTCTGAGCTCCTCAGTTTCACAGCAAAGAGTCTCTTGGTCCTCTCTGTTTAATAGCCTCCTCCTCCAGGTCTCTGTGGGTCTTTAGGAGCTTTAGGAGCAGACAGGTCTCAGTTCTTCCAAGTCTGCTTGGGAAGCCTTTTTACTCATAGTTATTATTACTCCTTCATAGCTCCTGGTTGGTCTCATCCACTTTGGGATTCAGGTTTGTTGTGATCTAGCAGTGACTCCTGCAATACGACCCTCACTGTCAATCTCCACCTCATAAGATTTGGTCTCATTGCTGCAAGCCTGTTTTATCTGGTCTTTGAGTTTTTAAACGGTTCATTCAGCTTCGGCAGTGTGTATTCACACTGCACTTACTAGGTCTGACGCTCTGCAGCTGCTCATTTGCGATAATACAGCATAGTCTCTGCTGCAGTTTGGTATATCAGTGTTTCTTATCATACATTCTATTTTTTCTTTGAAATTTCAGAATAAAATTCACCCAATGTAAGAAAAGAAACACTGGTCTCACGGTCAATGAATAATATAAGACATGTCTTTATTAGTAACAGTTCCCGTGTTGTTTATTATTCTAATTATTAATTATTCTAATCAAGCAAAAACCCCACTTAATCTCCCCTCATTTATGGTTATGGTATCCATCATCTAGAACAGTTAAATAGTACACAAAATTGTAAAGAGTGTAGGGTAATACCAATCTTGCTTTAATTTGCCTGTAATATGTTTATTTATGTAAAAAATATATCCCTTCCAATTGTCTTTATATTTTAATTTAATAGAAAGTTTCTACCGCATTTTGACTTCTTAAATAAAAATATTTTAAACATAATTTTTTTTTTAACAGCAATTATGGATCTGTTTCAATTTGGAAAATTATTGCACTTCTCGAAGTTTCCCACAGCTTTAGGTAGGAAGTTATCTGCTTCATGCTGTCCCAGATCGGTCATCCCCTGTCTGATAGGTAACCGTGGGTTTATTTGAGTAATACTTTTCTTATTTAACAGAGGACAGGAGGCTATTTCAAAGACCTCTTCTTTTCTCTTTTTTTATCTCCTCTCATCTCAGTCTGGATCAATGTGTATCGTTTTGAACACATCTTTCTTTTCACAATAACGTCATCATCTCACCCATCTCTTTACAAATGAGTCTGAGTGTCACACTTAAGCCATATAATCGCTCATGTGCTGGTGAAGTCCTGCTGCCACTTCTTTTTCTGAGATATTTTTACTCCCACAACTAGCCACCGCCTCATTCAACACAAGGGGATTCCCTCTCTGCCCATTATTAGTCAGTACAGCCTGCGATTTAACTGTAGAAACAGCTTCAGTCTCCAACAAAGATCATTGTTTGACCTGAATTGGCATGCTAGAGTGGACAACAGGCATCTCCCTTTGTCCTGTCCACCCTTCAGGCCCCCTGGGAGATTTTGCAGTGTTGAGTATTTACCAGATAATTACAGGTTTCCTCCATATTGCCTTGGGCTTCCACCAAAGAAAGTCAGGACCTGGACTTGAGGCACATTATAAACAAGCTGTCAAGGTGTGTGATGCACAATGTGTATCTGTGTCATCAGCCACAAAGGTCTGAAAGATTTGAGTAGATAAGCTGACCAGAATGTGATTTTAGAGAAGATTAACGTCAACTAAATGGACACAGCTCGTGATGCAACATGCTGAAAGGATTTGTTGATGAGCGGTCGTCACGTTTCCTTGAAATCCTCATAAGTAATCGACTGTCACTGCACCTCCGGGCTAAACCCAAAACATAAGCAGGAGTGACAGTTGAGTCAAGACCTGCCAGGAAATCCTGGAGACTGTCTGAATTCTGCAAGTAGGGACATGCAGATGTGTCTCTGTGTCAGATGACACACCACCAACTCTGCCATAACGTCAGCACTGCAGTAACCTCAGACAATCACAGAGTGGCCACAGAGGGCTAATGGGACATGACACCTAACCACAAGAAATATTAAGAAATATCATGGGAAGAAGAGAGGGTAATTTGCAGCTAATGCATTACTGGTTTCACTAAAACTTGAAAGTGGGGAGATTCTGAGGCTTGGAGCAATCATAATCAAGAAAAGTCTTCATCATAATTAAAAACATATCACTCAGTGATCCTTCTCCTCTTCTTCCTCCTTAAACATTTACTATCTCCTAGTCGGGGGTGAGACAGTGCTCTCTTTGTGTATGATCCACTCTTGTTAAACTCAGCAGAGGGCCACTCCATTCAGCTGAGCGTCTTAAATCCTTTTAACCAGTAACCCCACCCCCGACGAAACACAAACCCCTTCATCATTTCTACTCAGGAGTGTGTGTTCAACAGGGCTCCTATTACTCATTCATTTAGTAGTTTTTAAGAACTCTGCTATGTTTGCAGAGTGAAGAGTCCACATTAATAGTGTGTCAGGTTTCTGGTTCATATCTTGTATAAGAGCTGAGAAGTAGCTGAGCTGAGATTTGATTTCATAACTGACTCAGTAATCCTCCCTGAATCTGCAAATATTGAACAATGAATACCTGGCTTGTTATGTTCTACCATGTAACTTGGGAGTCAAAACAGTCTTTTGCAATATTATAGAGCAATCAGCCAATTGTACCTAGATCCTACACAAATCACTGCTGTCATGTCTTTTGAAATCAAAACCTGACTCATTGCCATCCTCCTTTTCTGTTGCGGAACATAACATTCATAGAAACAGTGCCGAAACCTGACTTGAGCATCTGCTGCTGTTTTGGATGCACTTAACAAATGGCTGATTCATGACAGGTCAGCATATTTTTAAATAGTACCACAGGATCAGACAAGTGTATAGTTAAAAAAAATTGCCCAATGTCTGCTGAGGTGATTTCCCAAGAAGTGCAAAGACATAGGGACAGATGTAGCCTGAAAATGTTAAATATTTAAAAGCTTAAAGGCTTGTGCAAAAGTTCCCAAAAATATATGTAAAAAAATAATATAATAAGTACAAAAACTGATCTGTAACAAGTGAAGAGTTTACATGTTGACTGTTTGTTTTTTTCTGGAGTGACCCCATGACTGAGTCGTATTGACCCTCTCCCATTTAACACGACAGAACAAATTCTCCAGGATCTGCAGCTCATTTCCCAAAGCTTGCATACTGGCAGACTGTCTGCAACGCGGCATTATAGCTCCCACAGTTCACCTTACAATGTTAAAATGTCCCAGAAATTAAAGGAGGGCCTTGTAAAAGCCTTAAGCCCTAACACAAGGGATTTGTTAGTGGGTCAGCCTGTGAGTGTGTTTATAAGGAGAGTACTAAACACTGACATCTGCTGCTCTTCGTTCTCGAGCTTTGCGAACAAGTGCACAACTCCAAATGGAGCTAAACAGAACACGGCACGTCCAATCCTTCTGGAAAAGCTGCCTCGTCACACAGCGAGTCACCTCAGATTTGGATCATTTGAGGTTGTTCAGCTGGTTTTTAATTTAAGGAGGCAAAATCAAATCCTTGTGACATGAAACTGATGTGTCCTGATCACTGAACGAGCTGTAAAACAGCTGTTATCTTCCTAAAAATATGCTTCACAACACAGTCTGGGAAGGAAATGACAGAGCTGTAGTGAATGTTCCTGGAGACAATGCATGCTGAAAGCTATAGCTGTGCAGACGTTTCCCCTTCAAACACTTGGCAATGTCTGTGTTTTGAAAATACACTGCTCATGCTCTGTTCAGTTTGACCCACTTTTGCGAAACAGATAATAAACACTGAAAACTCACAGGAACTTGACTTACTGGTTGATGGTAGAAATAATTTGGTTTAAAAAAAGCACCACGGGGCAGATGTCTGCAATTACATGTTGGAATTTTTCTCCATAAATCACATGCGTTTATTGTTTACATTTTCCCCGTCTGCCTCTGTTGAAATATGGCAAGATCTCAGCAAGTGAAGCAGTGGGCTGGAAGTGTTATTTGTCTGCCAAAGGGAGCACAGACTATAGTATTGTAAAGATGTGATGATCTGTTACAGCAACTGGCAGTCTGTCTGGCAGTCCAATGGCTGCTGCGAGAAACAGATGATGTGCTAGTTACTGAAAAATAGTAACTTGTTACAGTCACTAGTTACTTCATTCAAAAGGTAACTCAACTACTTTGTTGATTACTTACATCACAAAGTAATGTGTTACTGTTAAAGGTAAATTTTTAGTTACTCTTTAGGACCCTGGGGAGTGAGAGTTTGCCTTATGGTGTGTTCAGGGAAGTCAGAACTTGGAGCTCAGATCAGCATAACCTCTTCGAGCCTTACAGACATACAACTAAACATGTAGCTACTGTTTACGTCAGCAGCAGATTGGTGAAATGAATCCAACTTTCGAAGTTGGAGAGATCTGACTCTGGATTTAAATTCTGACTTGAAGTTTAGAAATTCTGACATTCGTGTACAACTTGAATGCACCATGAAACACCAGGCTCCCAATGCTGCTGCAATGACATTAATAGTCTGTTTTACCGGTGACGTTTGTTGCCTTATGCTGGGAAAGTGGAGGGACGGTTCAGTGTCTCCATGAATCTGAGGGGGACATGTCCCCTGTCCCTAGTAACATCTGTGAGCATGAATGAAAGCAATCTGAATTCATCAATCAGGAAATCATTTACCAAGTAACGAACAAATGCACCACATTGTAACGGTAACTGCATTTATTTTAAAAGTAATGCGTTCGAGTATTAGTTGCTGTCAAAAGTAACGGCGTTACTGTAATGCGTTATTGCCCAACACTGGCTGTGACCCTTTAAAGCCAGGCCAGAGTGTACACAGCCTATCAAACTGTGGGTGCTCTCACACAGCACGTCCACACTGTTTCCAATAGTTTATAGACTGAGGTATATGCATGCTGAGTCGAGGGGTTGAAAAATACAGTGTGTTGTGACCGATGAGCATATCTGATGATATGAAGCTGCTGTGTGATATTCTATGAGAGTCTGTGACTTTTACTGTCATTTGACTTTAGGGCTTCTATATATTAACAATGTGACTGCATTGGCCACTTGTTATGACTTACTCAGAGGTTTATCACCCGACTGCAGTTCTTCTCAGCTCTGAGTGTTTTAGTGTCTTTCAACTCAATATTTTTGGTTTCACACCAACATTAAATTTCTAAACACAGCTAGCAGGTAGATTTTTAGCAAAATAAGCTCTGATAAATGACCTACTCAGCACCCAACAGCACGCAACCAAAGTTATTAGCAAGTAGCTGGTGAACATAGTGAAGTTTCTAGCAGATAAATGGTCATATATTTCTTTCTCAGGAGGTGGTGGAGAGCAAAACAGCGCTAAAAGGAGAGTGAATATGGGATTTATGAGACCAGATGAATGGTAATGTTGTCTCATAGACATTCAAATAGGTAACAACTCGTCCAACTAATTAACTCTTTGAGTGCCATTGATGTATTTTGACGTCATTTAAAACCGCCGCTTAAGTGGCAGTGATGTATTTCAACATCAAAGTGTTTTTTTGGCAGCAGGTTGTTGATCGTGGTCTCACACAGCCTGTGAGTAATGTTGGGGCTTCTGGGATTTGTAGTCGAAGCATAAAGAGACGGTATACACCACAGAGATTAGAGAGCAAAACGGACGGATTCTGGACAAAAAGTGGTGACTTTGGTGAAACTGGCCTCTACCTCTGATAAAAACAAGAATGGAACAAGGTAAATACGAACATTTTTTTCATGATGAAATAGTCTCTTTGAGCTGTTTGTGTTTTCAGAGACATAATACAAAATATTCTGTGGGTCTTAAAATATGTCTCAAAATGGGCAAAAACATAAGGCACTTTCTGTTAAAAAAAGGGCTGGCACTTAATGAATTAATACAGTCATCTACTTGTTATAACCTGAGAAAAGCATAATCTAAATCTGCAATCATTCACTTGTTCTCTGAGAACCTTTGCTAATGACAACAGACATTTTTGCCATTTCATATGAATCAGAAAAACCTGCTAAGCTCAAACTGAACATGTGTTGGCAAGACCAGCATGCCTTAAAAACCCAGGAGCAAATCCTCACACAGACTTGATTTGCATTAACTTTGAATAGACTTTGAATTCTGCAACAGACGCTCACATTGCAGATACCACCTATGAGTACCCATGCTGCTCTAAGGCATTAAGATGAAAGTGCTGGAACTTGCTGGTGAATAAATGACTCTTGGCTGTCCTTGTCACACTTTAACTCCTGTAAAGGCAAATACAGTCGACACCAGCGAGCCACGGCTCTGGGTTATGTATTATCACTGAGTGTTTACCCAAGATTGAACCTCCATGGTGCAGTCATCTAATAATTTAGACTGCTGGCTCATGGCTGGAAGTTGGAGGGTGGTCACGGAAAACACATAAGTCATACAGTAAGTAACACAAACAGTCGGGGCTGTAAAAGCTGCAGTGCACGTGAAGGGAGGACAAAGTACAGTGGTGTCCACGATGAGCAGCCAAGTCTGGATCCTCTAAACATCCTATATTCTCGCTCTTGTTAAACCTGTCATTTATCTGGCATGCTTGGACAGATGTTTGGGCTCTGTCTGTTTCTCATATAAAGGAGAAAAGCACATTGAATAAATAGAAATGTCAGAGAGGAAGACGCTAAATATGCTTCCCTATGATCTTTATCCAACCATAACTCTTTATCTGGATTTATTTGTCAATTTTCATTGTAGCAGCAACCAGCAAATTAAAGTTTAAAGACGCCACATCCTCCCACAAAACCATCATCAAACATGTCGACATCTTGTGGCTAACTCTTTGTCATGAGTTAGTTTCTGTTGTAACCAGGATGAGATTGGTCCTCTCCAGTCATAAAAACTTAAAAGTGCCCAACGCTGAACTGGAGAAGTCCATTATGTGTGCATGCAAAGCAGTCGAATGATTTCTCTCCACTCACTGAAGTATGTGAGCCATCTGCATCAATTAAGTCCTAATCAAAGGACTTAAAGATGCAAAACAAAAGACAATGTGCCTCTCTCTGTCACTCCCTCTTTGTTAGTGTGCACACTCTTAAAAAGGCTTGAGATGCCGTGGGCTGTTGATGTGAAACAGTCCCACCAACTGTGCTCTGGATGACACAAAGGTTTGAAGAGTACCGTTACATTAGCTTTGTGATGCCTTTGTGTGTCACAAAGATGAGGTTTCATAAAAAGAGAACAAAGAATGTGCATCAACACTGTAAATGCTGAAAAATAGCCTGCTAAAAGCATGTAAAATACACATATCAGGCTTCACCATAAAGAAGACTCAGAGAAAAAAAGTCACTTGTCCAAACTGGAGGTTCACGCTCACAGTTACTGGGTCAGTGGAGCACTTGAACTCTTTCACCAGGAAGTAACAAGAGACAGTAAACAAAACCAGTCAGAAAACTTGTGTTACTGTGATGCAACTTTACCATCTTTGCAGACGTGTCTCCTCTATAAGGCAGAAAGTTTTTTCATTTTTGGTCCTGATAATCCTCTCCAGAGACCTGCCATATTTAGAGCATCAACAATAGAAGTAGACTGAAGTACATCCACATGACAGCGAGTTGTCTCGATCGAAAACTAAGCAAAGTCATTTCCATTCTGAGTGTGTACCTAACAGAGAGCAGCAAACCGTCGGGCTGCCTGTTGAGCCACTTCCCTCTCACTTCTCTGGCTACTCTGAGTGTTTAGGGGTGAGAAAGAGAGCGAGAGAGGGAAGGAGGGAGTAAGAGAGTGTCTAAGAGGGGGAGGAGAAAAGCTTTCCCTTTCAGAGGAAATCCCCCTCCAGGCTTTTCAGAGTTTCTTCACTCTCTCACTCAGATGCAGACTTTATCGCACACCCACAGACACAATGTGCCACAAATGATACACAAAAGCAGGCTGGTCTGCAGAGAGATAATCACAGAATATGTCTTACTGTATATGAACTGAAGTATTCCCACATCCTAGTTCATGTATAAACAGACAGATGCATCGTCTTCACGCTCCTCTGGCCTGGCATCAGAGAGCTGCAGAAATCCAGCCCCTCGTTTGTGGCCCCTTTCTTTCTATTTTAATCACTGGGAGCTTTTAAAAGGCTAAGTCAGTCTTTCTCCTCTCCCCTGTCCCTCATAGACTTCCACTGTCTGTTCTGGGCTTTCTCATTTCCTTTCTTTAGCAATTGTTTTCCGGCAGACTGCCCAGTCTTTGACTCGTATCAAAGAGAGACAGCACAGGGGGCTTCCCTGCAGAGGTCCGAGCCAAACAGCAGGCAAGTGAAGAGTGCTGCTATACTTCCACATTAGGTCTGAGGAATGTTGGGGTTACACCCTCTGGACTATTTTACATCTGGATTTGGAAGATGTATGGAGTGTGAAACCCAAGACCTGCTGCAAGAAGCGAGGTTCATCACCAAGGCATTTCTTGATTGGCAGGCGATCGTTTATTTCTGTCTGAGAATGAGTGCGAGTGAGGCGGTTTAGACAAGCAGCAAAGCAAAGTCTGTTTGTTGGTTCAGAATCCAGAGTCCATGCATATTTTCATCACGAGGAGAACAGAGGGTAGAATATATTCCTGTTAATCAAAAGCTCCTCTCTATTCAGCAGGTGAAGCTGCAGCTGGAAATATGAAACATAAGCCTCTGCTTTGCCGTCTCTAATTCTCTCGGTATCTGTGGTTTGCCGCTCTGCAGAAACTGCAGTCTATTGAGCATTCCTCACGTGTTTTTCTTTCACGGAAAGAAAGCCATGCTAATTTGTCTCTCACCCTAAACCACAGAAGTATGTAGGTGACGTTCTTGAAGTCCAGTACACTATTCCATTTCCAGTTTCTCCTCCTCTTTGCATCCTTCTTACTTTCTCAATAAGGTATCCTATAACTACCAAGTTAGTAGTAGTGGAAGTTTAATATACCTCTATGAAAAAGACAGTAATAGCCACCGTACTTAACTGTCTGAGTGCCATTGACGTATTTTCGTATTTCAATGTCATTTAAATTCCGCCACTTTAGTGCCATGGGTTAGGGTTAGTAATTTTAAGTCAAAGTGACCTGTGAGTAATGTTGGGGCTTCTGGGAGATGTAGTCAGAGCATAATGAGATGGTATACGCCACAGAGATGAAAGCAGGACGTGGAGTGGATTCTGACAAAAAGTGGCATTTATGGTGGGAGTAGCCTCTAATCTACCACTGATAAAACAAGAATGGAACAAGGTAAAAACAAACATTCAATAGAGTCTCTTCTTTCATTTGAGCTATTCAGTGTTTTCAGAGTCAAAGTACAAAATATTCTGTGGGTCTTAGAATATGACTCAAAACGCTGGAACAAGGCACTTTCTGTTTTATAAAATAGCTGGCACTCAATGAGTTAACAGTGATCCCAATCAATTGAATGGCAAAAAATGTTATGGAAAAGTTGCTTATTCACAAACCCAGGAGATACAAACTTTTTCAAAGTTGTATTTCTGGTAATCCAATTTTTAGGTCTGTATTTGGTCTCCAACATGGCCAACATGGCTGTTTGTTAGGATCCCTTACATATGAATTGTGACAAAACTATGTAATGAGTCAGACATTTTACAGGACAAACTTGATGTTATTGTGACCTCAAACATATTTTTGGCTGTTTATTGTCACTTATCCACTGGTATATTCAGCAATACATGTCTGTGTCTATAAAATCTGCCTGAAGTATGGGGTCTGCTATGTATCAGCATGGCTCTAACTGTGACTCCAGCTGATTTATGAGAAAGAGGAGCAATCTGCTTTTGTTGTTGTTTCACCCATTGTCAAGGTCCAGACTAGTTTGGGCTGTCGTCCCGAAAGAAACGTGATGGTGAATCTGAAGGCGGTGAGGATGAAAGCGGGTCACAGCGGGCTGACACTCAGTTTTGATCCCTCCTTCATGAAAACCAGATGGGCTGTCCATCTAGGCTAACACAGAGGCGATGGAGGGGGCTGCTATGTGCTCCATGAGTCAGAGAACTGGGAGACTTGATAGGGCGCTCTTAAAAACACAGACATAAACACACATAGGTACTCACAGAGAGAAAACCAGACAAAACTAGAAGCAGAAATGTACACAGAGATAGAGAGCGAGAGTTCCGGAGAGATCCAGGAAGTTTGGAGCACGCACACCCACATGGCTTCATTAAGCAGCCATGTAAACAAGCACTATGTAAACTTCAGCTTCATAAGTACAGACATAAACACACAGATTCACACACTTGCACGCAAACACAGCAGGATGAGACCCTTAGCGCTCCGTCCTCCCTTCCTCCCTCCTTCCCTAATTCCTTTCCAGTGGGTGGGAGACCCCTAAGGCGAGCGAGCAGGACCCCTTCAGTGATTTACTTCAAACCAGCATAACCTCCCATGTAGCCTTAGACACCGCCTTGAAGGTTTATAATGCATGACTCACAGTGAGTGTACACACTAATATCGTTGTTAAAGAATGGGAAAACTCAAACTCTCCTCTTGGCAGTCTACCCCCTGCATCACTTCTTGGATCAATTACCTGACTCCATTTGGTCTCCAAGTCTATATTAATTATCTTTATGCGTCACAGGTTGTTTTGATTTAACACTGAACTAATTCATATCCTGCGCTCTTAGATCAGACCCAGACATGTCCAGCGTGTCTCAGTGACATTATTCTGAAGTGTACTGTCTCAGTGACGAATGTCTGAATAGCTTTCGGCTATAATCACTCCCGAATCAATGGGACAAGATAAAAGGAAGAAGGGGGAAGACAAAGGGGTTATCTGTCTCTTCCTTGTTTCATGTTCCCAAGGAGAGCGACCTTATCAGTGTCTGGAGATCTGCTGTTGTGACTGTGACATCATTTCCTGCTCGACCCCGTCCTGTCAAGATTAGGGGCCCCAAACTTGTGATTTAGACATTTGGTTGTTCTTTCAACAAACAGAAGGGATAGAAGTCCAGGCTTCTTGTTCCCACTCGATATCTGTCTACACCACAGATGTTTTTTTTTGTGTATGAGGTATTTTTGTCTTTTAAAGAGAGGATTTAAGGCATGTTTTGAGTAGCGTGTCACTTCTGTGTGGTGCTAAAGAGAAAATGAGAGACTTTGTGGAGAAAAGATGTCTTTCCAAGGACATTCCATCAGGGTCAGTGGGGCTCTGCATGCATGTGTGCACACGTATGTATGCATGTGTATGCACACGTCTTTCATTGTTCACTTAGGTGTCGACGAGTGATGCGTCATGACATTAAATGTTCCCAAATGTTCCCCTGTAATTGAAAATCCATTGAGTTCTACACATCACGCTCCATTTTTAGAGCTAATAAAAGACAGGACATAGTCACTTGCAACACTTTAAATTGCTTTCCATCTGTCCCACTTTAACAGCTTTGTTCCCACTGAGATTTTATAATGAGACATCACAATGAGACGGTCTCTATGGGATACAAATCCATTCTTTTCTCACTCTCATTTTTCAAAGAGATCTTGCCTCTTACAAAAGACTTGAAAGTTCTAAATGAAGTACAGAAAAATAGCTACTTATTTGTTGTAGAAAAGTAGGCCTAATGGCTGGTGTAATTAACAAAATCATGGTGAGCAAATTTGCAAAGCATCCTAGCAACTGGCTTTAATATGCACAGAATGATCTGTACAGTAGGTTCATTGTAATCCTCCCTTAATGCCTGTATGCAGCAGCTCATATATCCGCATCCCAGATGTTACTGTCCTCATATTATTCTATCACAAAATCCTGTTTATGGCAAATCCTCAATATGGACTTTGGAAAACCATGCGCTTTGCCAGTGAATTCCACTCTGCTGCAATCTAGGATATCGCCTGAATCTCTCTTAGTACATCAAATGCTGGGAATAATGAACCATGCACGCTCTGCGGGAGAGGAATGATGCATTAAAGACTACCCAAACTGGAAACATCTTTGCCATAGCTGGAAAGAACAAAGCATATTTGTTCCCTACTGTCTGTAGGCTTCGAATGGACAATCAAGTGGGCTATTGTACAGTATGTGAAGTGTTTGTGGTTTAGTGATATCGCATCAGTTTGCAGAATAGTAATGGGACAAAATGGATTTAGATGCTGTATTGATTATTATCACGTGTGAAACTCTCACTGAGCAGTTGCACATGTTTTGGTTGGTCCCTTTCAGTCCTGATGTGTTTTCCTGAGAGCCACAGTGATGAGAGGCTTTAACCTCAGCTGGCCACTGCTGGGTGCCGGTCCAGTGTAGGAAGCAGGTGCTAAATTCACAACAGAAGACAAGTTAGAGAAAAAAAAATATGCATGCTGAGGCTCAAGAATGCTAGAAGTTTCTCTTTCTTCTAACATGTTAGTCTGAATAAAACAAGGCCGACAGTCTGGAGCCACAATAGCAGCCTCGTGAGGACGTGATGTGCATTACACACAATAAAACAAAAGTGAATGTATGTACAGGTATATATGTACATGCATTTGTATATGTACAGTAGATATGCTGATGTATATATGCTTATATATACATCTAGAGATAGACACATACATATGTGTCTATCTGTAGATGTATATATATATGTATATATGCTTATTTATACATACATACATAGACACATACATATATGACTGTCAAAGTTATCGTGTTAATGTTGATTTTTTTTGTGCGCGGAAGTTGCCCTGGATTTGCCCTGGGAGATGTAATCAGAGCATTTTAGCAGGCATTTTTGGTGAAAGTGTCCTCTACTCTACCTCTGATGAAACAAGAATGGAACAAAGTAAAAACAAACATTTTTTTCATGATGAAATAGAGAGTCTCTTCTTTCATTTGAGCTATTCAGTATTTTCAGAGTCATAGTACAAAATATTCTGTGGGTCTTGAAATATGATTGCAAAAACACTGGCACAAGGCACTTCCTGTTTTATAAAACGGCTGGCACTCAATGAGTTAAGAAATTAAAATCGATTAAAAAAAATTATATTATATTAGAAGAAAAAGTATCACAATACAATGCCATATCAATATTTTTCCCATCCCTATATCAGACCCCCTTTTCATGCTTAACTCTTCACAATCGTACCTCATTCAAATTCGTCAGAGTGGGAAGAATAAGAATAAGCACAACTGTCTGCTGTGTATTCACAAGAAGAGTACCAAGAGTAAGAGCCTTGTCAGCGTATTCCTACCATTTAAAGAGTAAATCTTTTCATGGAAGTCGTCGGGGCTGAAGTAGTTATTAAAACACCAAGACAGTATTTAATGGTTAACTCTCAACTCTGGTTGCTTGTGTAAGCAAAGCTGTCAACACAATGGTGTTTTGGGAGAGAGTTATATAAAAACAAGGCCTGCTGCCGGGCCATGGGAAACAGGGAGACCCAAACACGCCGCTGAGTCAGAGATAGACTGCTGCTGCACACAGACAATGTTGATTCAGGTGAATCGGAGGACAACAGGTGTGTGTGTGTGTGTGAGAACAGAGCAGCATGGAGGTGATAGCTTCATGCTTGTCCTATCCCACGACCAGTCGAGAGTGCACACACAGGGCTGAGATAGTGATGTTTGGTTCTCACTACCTCCACTAATAAACAGAGGAAACCGGCTATAGGAGTCATTGAGCGGCCTTAAGTAGAGCGCATTAAGGACGAATATCAGAAACAGATTATGGTGTGTGATCCACAAAGTCTGACATGGGAGAAAACAGGAGTGTTAAATTTGTTGGGAATGCCTGGACAATAAGGCAGTAATGTGTGAGCTTTATTAAAATACCACTGATTCACCACAAGTCTGTGTAAATCTGATCTGTTGACAATCACCACCCCTCTTTTCCAGTATCATCTCATCAACCTCTCTTGGGATCATTTCTCTCTGACCGCCTTTAAATTCTTTACCTTCCCTGACACAAATCTCTCAGCACTCTTTTGTGTCAGCTATTTCCTTCCTTCTCCATTTTCCTCTAAACATCTCCTGTCTTCTTACATTATTTCCTTCTGTCACTATCCCATCTTTTTTCTCTGTTTCTGCTTTTTTCCTGAAGCAGCTGTTGGAAGGTGTCTGCCTCTGAGTTGAGCTTCACTGTTTGATTCATCACTTGGTAACAGGACCTTGACAAAGTTGATAATCCTTCACTGAGACACTGCATGAAAAACTCATTTGTGCATCATTACTGCACCTTCCCCCCGTCTTTGTAGTCCAAAACACCCTCAATCCTTCATTTCCCTGGGTTGGACTGTCACATTTTTCATTCCCCCCCCCTTGTCTTTTGATTCTATTCCTATTTTGTTGAGGCATGTCTGCTTACTTAAAATTGTGTTTACAGTAGTTGCGTTTGGTTTCTTTAAATCCTAGCTATGCCTGTGTCCCCCTCTTTCTTTGGGTTGTGGTTGTGAACACATCAGATGTTCTGGATAACCATAAAGCCACGCCACACAGCTGTGGCTTCGCTGACTGCAGGACCAACCCAGTGCACAACAGGAACAAGATTTACCATTTCTGGGATAGAGATCAGGGAATTGAAGCTAATGGTAAGGGACTGTACACAAATTATTTAATGGGAGGCGGTCAGAAAATGGTGAGGGATTTAAATTTTTCTTTTGGCTGAAGGTAGGGCAGTCTGACTATTTCCTCTATTAGAGGAAAACAGGGAATTTGTATAAATTATATTATCCTGTGTTTCATTTCATGCTTCCTTGGCAATGCAGCTCTTCATAAAATAAATCATTACATTAAAAGGACGATGTTCACTTGCACCATGGTTAATTTTATATGTATATGTTTATAGCCTGCGTCCCTGCCTTGTATGGATTTCCTTCACTGAACTTGGAGTGCAAATGTTCCACCACTAGATGTCATGTTTCATCAACTGTCTCAGTTGTGTTGTGGCTGTAATGTGAGAGGAGGCTGCTCTCAGCACTCTGTTTAGCACCTACATATTATGTCTTGACTTCAAAGCATCAGTAATGAAAAAGACTTGAACATACAGTTCAAGTGCAGGAGCAGGCTTTCCTAAAAAGGACAAGATGGTCCACCAAAACGAGCCTGGTCCAAATAAGGACTAATGATAAGTGTTTCCTCCCGAATGCCAGGCGAAGGCAGTCATTTCCACTGGCAGGATAAATTGATCCAGATGGCATGTTGACTTACGAGCATTATAACCCTCTCCTCACCTGCCTCCTTGTAAGGTATTATTATCCCGAGAAAACATCTGGCTGGCAGAGCTGTGTGATGCTGGGTTTCACACGCTCAAGTGTACTTCAAGGTTTTCGTGTGTCTTTAAAGATAGATTCTCCTGGTTTGATAAGATGGTGACTTTAAAGCTGAGTTTCTCTGGTGGAGCTCAGCGGTGGCGTGTCCAGACTTTTTCTGCAGGGGTGGCTCAAGTAGAGCACTGAGTCATGCAGGAGTAGCAATCAGGACCAGGTGATATGTCATGGATGCATATGCGCCTCCATCAAGATAGCATAATTTTTTTTGCCCGTTATGATTAATTTGACTGCTAAAATAAAGATCTTAATTGTTATTATGAATTGAAATATGAATAGAACTTGTAATCACGACATAACCAAATGAGTGTAATACAAAGCCTAAATCTTTTATTTTTCATGAAAGAAAAATATAAATCGCAATATAAACTGCTGACCGAATCAAACTAAATAAATAAAAAAATAAAAATAGGTTGACTTTAACTCTTTGAGTGCCATCGATGTGTTCGTCATTTAAAATTCAACGCTTGAATGCAATTGACGTATATATACGTCAAAGTGTTTTTTCAGCAGCTGACATTACTCACACAGCCTGTGTTGGGGCTTCTGGGATATGTAGTCGGGACATAAAAAGACGGTATATGCCACAGAGATCAAAGCAGGAAGTGGAGACGATCGCAATTACAAAACAAAATCTGGACAAAAAGTGGTGTTTTTGGTGAAAGTGGCCTCTGTCTCTGATAAGACAAGAATGGAACATTGTAAAAAAAAACATTTTTTCATGATTAGTCTCTTCTTTCATTTGAGCTATTCAGTGATTTCAGAGTCATAGTACAAAATATTCTGTGGGACTCAAATTGGCCAAAAATGCTGTTACAAGGCACTTTCTGTTTTATGAAACTGTTGACTCTCAAAGAGTTAAAAATTCCTGAAATGTTATTAACTGAACAAATGTATCAGAAGACGAATTGCAAACCAAGTCACGTCTGACGATCAGATAGTCCATAATGCAGGATGGCCAATCAGATTTCAGAGGGGGAACCCCAGGCCACCCCTTAGACGCGCCCCTGAAACTCAATGTGTATCTGGTTAATCATCTTGTCGCAAAGAGTTGAAGCATTATGCACAAAGAGCAACTTGTAGGTTTGGGAGAATTTGTGTACGTGAGTGAGTTTGGATACTCGAGGGTGCAGCTGTTTAAGCAATCCACACGACAGGGACATTAGTAGCAAAGAGCCTCTTTAAACATTTTTTTTCTACGTGCAAATACACACATTCTGTAGCCTGAGGAGTGTGCAGTCATCAAACACATTATGCTGCATGGATTTAACCTTTACATAATGATCCCAAGTTTGATTGTCAAAATGTCAAGAAGAGCAACCACTAGGAGGAAAATGGGGGGTCATTGTCTTATTTTTATCATTTAATTTAATCAAGCATTTTGTGTCATTGCTGCGAGTGAGTTTGAATTACATCACGCACTCTTCAACTATTCAACTATTTTCTTTCTGGATTCCTACAAGTCTGAAATGTAAAAGCACAACAGGTTTCATACAACTGTGCAAGTGGGTGCTTGTTTTTTTTTTTTTTTTTGGGGGGGGGGTTTACTGACACACCTGTCTGTCTGTCTGGCCCTGTGTTTGCTCAGGATTGTAAAGCTTTCCGTTCTAGGAAACATTAAAAGCTTTTATGTGACGGTGCATCAGCTGGAAAAGGAAAGAGGGGGGAAATGATAATAGAGAAGCCAGAAATAATGTAGCCACTGCCTCAAAAAATAACGCAAAGTACACACTGCAATGGGTTTTATTCACCCAAGAGACAAAACCAGGTTTGTGTTTTGTATTTCATGATTTCTGTCGTATTGGTTAAATCTAAATTTCTTCCGCTCCATAATACACATATTGGCATATTGTGTTGCAGATAGTTTGGCAGCAAAACATTTCATTTCTGTGTACAGACATAAAAAAGGAAAATATGTATCCTTACTAAGTTTATAAACTTAATTAAGACATACCAACTGAGGGGCATAAAATAATAAAAAGTTGATTATAGAAGTAGCACTCAATAGGGTCTTGTTGCTGAAGTTGCTCAAGTTTCATTAGAAAAACACTAAAAAACAGATCCAGCTATCTTTATATACAACAGAGGCAGCTGAACCCAAGTGGGCTGCAGTACTCTATTAAGAGGTCGTGACCTTTAGTCTCCACGACTCAACATATCCCTCAAGTCGAGAAAGAAAACAACACACACTCACACACATCAATGTCTGTGGCCGACAGGTGGGATCACTTGACGAAAGACAGACTCCCGAACAGGAAAGTTAGTGAAACTACCGTCTTTGTGTAGGTTGACAGGCCTACGGGTAGGAAATGTGACCTCTAGGATAAAATGAATGGTTCGAAAAATATGTCAACCCGCTTTGTCCGGTTGCCTTTTGTCTAAACGTCCTATCTCACCGCTGGCTCCTGAAACGATAGCTTGTATCCCCTTTCCATGCCATTATTTCTGAAACAATATTTTGAAGCTATAAGTAACATATTGACGTATCTGTTTTCCTTGGAGGATGTGGAAATTGTTTCAAACATCCAAGCACACACAAAAAAAGAGAGGAAAAAAAGCAGCTTGCTGTGATTCCTCCACAGGATACTGAAAAGATCTGAAACCTGCACACAGACAACCGGGCTGAAACAGGCTTCAAAGCAAACCTTGGAAAAGAGCATTTCTATCACAGATTAGCCTTTAACTGGAGCCAGAAATCTTGCTGTAATTGGCCTCCCCACTGGAAAAGATGCTGCATTGTTTTAGTGGCAATTTGGCAACAGCTTTTCAATTAGAAGTTGTGTCCCAATTAGTCTCACCAAGCAACCCTCACCGCAACTGAAGACAAATTAAAACTCCAATAAAATGCAAGTACATCACCAACTCATGATGTTGTTTATTCAGACCAGTGGGGAATCTTTCCACAGCAGGTTAACCACAGTTATATAATAATGTAGCAGGAGGGCTCACATTATATGAAGTCACTGAAGCAGTAAAACCTCACTCAGGTAAAAAGATAATAATAATAATAATAATATTAATAATGATAATGATGACAATAATAATAATAATAATAATAATAGTAAAATAATATATGAAAATAATATAAAATATAAATATATAAAATAAAAATGATATATATAAAAATACATTTTCTATATAAATATATAACATTTCACTGCCAGTGTTTTATTATGTTTTTGTTTGATATTACTGCTGCATTAATTTTAATTTTACTATAATTTATATACTATATGCTACAATTATACTATAATTATAACTATACTATATATACTATAATTTTACTATATGAGCATGTGTCAGATTTACTCCACGACAGTGCACAAATTTTACACACATATTTCATGATTAGCTCTGTTTTCAGATTTATGACAGTACATTTTGAAGAAGTAATATATTTAAACACTGCTCCCAGTAACGACTAAAACAACAGACATAACATGCAATAAAACTTGGAGAGCTATAACTCTCTCATTGTGCAATAACTTAATTCAATATTTTATTATGTGCAATATCACTGTTTCAGTTTTCAGTCTCAACATGTTCAATAATTGGTCTATCCTGTTCATTTATACTGTACAGCACCAACTTATTGTTTAGTTTAGTTGCGTGCGTGCGTGCGTGTGTGTGTGTGTATATACCAGTGTCAACCTGTGCCTACTGTTCATTATTTTTAAAGCATTTATTTTTCTATTTAGTCTTTTTATTTACTAGTCTTTTTTTACACTATCCACTTGCTACTGTAACATGTAAATTTCCTTGATGGTGGGATGAAAAAAGTTCATCTTATTTTATCTCTTATCTCACATTGCAATAATTCATCCTTCAGTTTATCAGAAATTAAGCAGTAATACAGCTGTCAGACAAATATAGTGGAGTAAAACAATATTTAGAATATGTATTGCTTTGAAATTACACCATTTAGGCTTAATGCTCATTGAAACTGTCCATATGTTTCACAATTGAAAAAAATCACCTTCCCACTGAGATGCATATGAGATAGTAACACTCTAAGAGCAGGAAGGCGTGAGCTTCATCTGTGCAAACAAGCCTGGAAGCTGTTTCATAATAACCCACAGCTGCAGGTCACAAAATATACCTCTCCAGTTTATCTTAACTATATGAGAAAACCCTCAATCACCACTCATTCAAAGTTCTCACTAATTCAAGCACTACAGCAAGATCATAAAAGCTTGATCGTGATATTTGAGCCACACAGTATTAAAAAAACAAAGTAAACGTACCTCGTTATGTCATTTTAATGTCCCACTTTTAAAGCAGAATCACCCTTGTGCCGTGTGAAATGAGCTCATTTTACAGCTGAACACTGAAGGGCATGCTGTGACAACACGCCATGTCCTGTGCAACAGGTGTAGCCTTGGAGGAAGGGTTGAGGAGAAGAAAGGAGGACAGAGGAGTGTATTTGGGGCGGAGGCTAAACACAGGCCTGTTTTAGCGAGAACCTGTTGACATGCTACATCAAGTTTTCAAGATCCATTTATTCACAGGCTTTCATTCTGTGTGTGCCAGTAGGGCTGGGGATCATTCAAAATTTTTGATACAATGCCAATTTCATCTTCTTTGTTTCGATATCAGTTCCAAATCAATACTTTTATTGATATTTTAATAAATTATTTTGTGTAATTTGTGCTTTTATCATGGTCATCATTAGTATTAATTTATTACTATTATTATTATTATTATTTTATGGTTCAACTCTTTATCATGGTAGACAATGGTCTGGTGACGATCAACAGGTACAGACTGCGACCAGTTCCTCTTTAGGACCCTGGGGAGTAAGAGTTTGCTTTATGGTGTGTTCATGGAAGTCGGAACTTGGAGCTGTAATCAATGTAACCTTTAAGTTTAGTGCTCCTAGCTCTTCCAGTCTTACAGATGTACAACAAAACATGTAGCTACTGTTTATGTCAGTAGCAGATAGCATGAATTCTACAGCATGTCTGGTTGGTGAGAATCAGAGAGGGTTCTGAAATAACTTCTGAATTGGAGCTGGGAAATTCCAATATTCATGTACACACTGAACGCACCATGTACCTCAAGACAAACGCCAGGCTCCCAATGCTGCTGCAATGACATTAATCGTAATGTTTTACCGGCGAAGTTTGTCTCCTCGTGCTGTCACTATGAATCTGAAGGGGACATATCCCCCCGTCTGATTGAAAGACTGATCTGAGAACATGGTTCACAGACATTTGGGTATCAAAATTTGCACAGAAACATTCTTAATTTTTTGATACCTGATAGGATCGGAGCTTTTCGCTCAGTGCTACAAAAGTATTGAAGTTCAGTACCCAGCCCTGTGTGCCAGAGGGTTGTTTAAGGCCATGCCCTCATTAGCTTCAAGCCACAATTTAAACCATTATCATACTATAAGATAAAGCAAAAATATTAACACTAACTTCAATCTGTGTGTAACACTGAGAAACAAAGTAAGTTTGCCCTCGTTGAAGACGCCACAGAGGACACACTGACCTTCATATGAGATCAGCTTGTGATAGAGGTTGACCTCTTTTGAATAAATATAGCTGTGTACAGTCTGTGCACAGCCTGACCCTGTTCTGCCCGCCTTCCACCCTTTACACAAAATAGAGCTGTGAATTTGGGCCAAGCAGCCCCAGGAGTTGTTCAGGCTGCAGCATCATGGCATGGATTATAGTATGTGTTCTGTAAATCACAGGCTTCCTCTTTACCCCTGCGCTCACGCGCCTCTATAACCACATTATTAAAACGACACAGTGGGGTGGTGGGTAGTTTAGTTACTTTAGCTGAGGGACTAAGCATAAGCACCTGGTTTCAAATCTGAAATGCAGTTTAATTTTGTTTCCGTGGAGACTCAAGAAGAATTGGTCACTTCACTGTGATAATAAAATATGCTATTTTTAACTTAGCTAAATGTTCAATCCTTTTCAAAGCTTAAAAGGGCCAAATACTAGAGAAATATGGAAATAAACTCTGATTACATGATGTGATTTACCTGCAACATTGCAACATTTTTTTCTTCCCCTTTTTATTCATTTTAACTTGAGAGCATGAACCATGCAAGACGGAAGATATGGGGGTTATAAACAGAACAAGTATAGGCATACATACTGTATTATAGGGAAATATATAGGAGTATTTAAAGCAGATTGGTTGACAGATGCCAGGACTGTAACTGCACCGATGCATAGCTCATAATATTCCTAGACGACAGTATGAAAGCAACGGTTAAAAAAATAATTGCTCAATGACATTATGAGCTACTGTCACAATTATTACCAGCTTCTAAGCCCCTAAATCATCTCTTCCTTTGGTCATTATAATAACTTTTCACTTACTAAAAAAATATTATCTATTATGCAAAACATTTTTTTATTTTTTATTTTTATCTTTTGTTATCCATGATGGAAATGAGCTTCCATGACGTTCCCAGCAGCTGTCTGCTGTTGCTCATGCAGAGATGTTGGCCACTTTTAGTCTGATCTAATCCCTCAGTCTGCGAGTCTTTAATTATTGACAGTGGTTCAGAGAC
Source organism: Synanceia verrucosa (assembly GCA_029721515.1). Lineage (NCBI taxonomy): Eukaryota > Metazoa > Chordata > Actinopteri > Perciformes > Synanceiidae > Synanceia > Synanceia verrucosa. The sequence goes on along the minus strand of CM056552.1, from coordinate 4,700,961 downwards.
AGGCCACAGAAACACAGCACTGCCACACTGAGAAAAAAAAACATCTTGACTACTATAACAGGGAATCTTATCGTTGTAAAATGGATTTGCCATCCGAATGTGAGAATAAGGGCTTGGCTTGAGGAAACATAAGTGTCATCATCACAAAATGTCGTTATTATGAAACACTGGAAAGAAATTTGGATTGTGGCATTTTGTGGTATCTCTATGTTCTGCAGAGAGAGTCTACTCTCTAATAGTGCTGCAAGTGTAAACAACATAGTATCAAATTTAAATATAATAAAAATAATTTTTATACAGCCCTAAATCAAATATTAAGGGAGACTTTTCTCAATCAGATTAGATAAGATAAGGTATAGACTTATATAGCACCTTTAAAGGAACCCAAGGATGCTTTACAGGGAGGGCAATAACTAATTAACACAGAGAAAAAAACAACCCAGTGGAAAAAGCTAAGGCATTATATATATATGTATATATATATATATATATATAATATTCAACATAAGTGACTAAAATAAGTGGACAAAAATTACTGAACACAGCAAATGTAATAAAGATAATACAGTAAATGATATAATGAACACTAATAAGCAGTAAGCAGTACAGTATAAAACCAAGAATGTAGCAAAGTGGCAAAACAAGACTTTCACTGAAACAAGATATTTACATATACAACAAAACACTTGTTGTAGATAATTCTAATTATAATAAACTCTTGAGAAATATTTTCTAGCAGTGGCAGCTCTGAATACACAAATACATAGTTAGCAACTGCCCTGCTTCCGGTGTAATGATAGCAGGGTTCACAGTGTAAAGTGGCAAGCAGTTGGTTGTTTTCACAGTTAATCTGACGATTCTGCGTTCACAGCTACATTTACTCTTGTTACCTTTTGCTCCCACATATGGAAGAACTTGCTGCAGGCGTTCAGATATTTCCAGCAAAACTACTAATGAAAGCACTTGATATGCAGTGCTGAAAGTATGCATACTGATTTTTTTTTTAAAGTGCATGCAACACAAACAGAAACCCTAATGAGTTGGGTTTTGATCTGCCGTAGGAGCTCCAGGTCTGAGACCAAAGGGAAATATTAGGAATTCATCATTTGTTTGTGTTGCCTTTCAGATCGTACTGATGAGATGTGCAGTACATGTGTGCTTACCCATGACTACACTCCTTCGCAGGAATACTACTCGTCCTGAGGCTAACGCTGACATCAAAGATGTGTATTTTTGGTAAATATGACTCATTTCCTGCTGTCGACATGAGGGCATACATTCAAATGGGCTAGTTCTTCCTTAAAGAGGAGAACCAATTGGTGATTATTGTTCTGTTCAGTTAAACAATACCAAACCATTCGCTGCATTATAGCAGACCACTGTTAATCATGGTAAAAAAAATCTATCCTCAGGGTGTTCAAACGTGTCTGCAAACATTCAGAGAGATTTTTGTGTTTGCATGTTCTACTTCACATCCGTCTCAGATGTTATTAAAAGCCTCGCCACAGGCCCAATCAATGGAGACGGTCCCGCTGTGCATTGTGCCGCTGCTGAGGGTAATATCTGCTGCATATGGAGAGCTGGGTAATCAATCAGTTGGATACCTGATGTTGAACACGTACCAAATTGTTGATGAAAAAAAGCTTATCAGTACTGTAACAGCACACTCACCTTGACACTAGCTTTTACCTATAATTAATTTAAGAATGGATGCAAATCAAATCAGAACAAGGTTTATTTATTGATTAAAGAAAACAAGCAATGTTCTGTTGTGGTGAAACACTTCCAAAACTATTTACATTTCTTCCAGTACCCTGAAAAACAACCATCAGGAGCAATAACTTTCAGATAATCACAGGTCATGACTAATATACTCACTTAAATGTTCCAAAATTGCATATTACTGCACTACATCGCTATGATATGTCCTCAATCAATTCAAATTAAGAGAGTGTTTATAAAACAGATTGTCATGTGATAAGAAATTAGCTATTGATCATGCTCTAAGTTATGGCAAACCTCAGTCAATAGTTAAATGATTAAATATGTCATATGACTTTCCAAACTAGCTATTTTATATCCCAAAATTGATCTCATCATTGTTGCCTACACCTCATTAGTCAGGTAAGATATGGAAATTAAAAAGTGGATTTGCCTTTTGCTTGATCCTGAGCTTCTAAAATGAATAATCATGAATGAAAACAAACACATCGATTCACTTTTACACAATGTGCACAATATTTGCCACACACACTCTGATCCATCCCTGGATGATCCTGTCTGCCTGCATCTGCATCACATCACAATCATTTCCCACACAGGATAACTTTTAAATGGAGGAATGATTTTATTTTTAGGTGCTCTATTGGTGCCTGGCTGTCAGTTAGCATGCTTGATCCTGCTCTGTAGAACAAAACTGCTCTACTTAAAAAAAACATGCTGAAAAGTCAAATGTTTTAAGGGAACGTCAAACTCACATAATTGCAAAGACCATTAAAAATGTAAAAGAAAAGCAGGTGATGAGTAAATGACTGTAGACTGTAAATGAATGTAGGACACTGCAGAGAGCATAATACATGAGCAACAGCAACCTCTAGTGGATCACAAGGTCAGGGGGTGGGTGGAAACACCTGTGATGAAGACTGGGTGTATGAATGAGAGTGAGAGAGTATGGAGGTGTCTGGACATCAATTTTATTGTCAAGTCTGCAGATACTGCAGAAGTGTGGGTGTGTGCCTGCAGAGCTCAGAAAGTTGCTCGACACAGAAATGTGGCATGACTTTATGTGCGTGAGTGGGCTTGAGGTGGGGGCGTTCGGTTCGTCTTGCTGTGTGTGAGTTTGAATAAAATTTGAATTTATTCGATTTGCATTTGCACTCATCAAAAAGAAGATGGGAGCAAAGCACGGTACTTTAGTATCACAGAGAAGCAGCACCGAGGATGTCCACCGAACACCAGGACAGAACTGCTGACTTTCATAACGTGGGGTGTAACTTTTTAGCATATGCAGAGTTAAAATAGTTATGTGTTGGGTGAAAATAAAAAATGATAATACACTAATTTAGCAAGAAATTGTTTTGTTGAGTGACATTAATGTAAATATGCTGAGTCAACATAAGGTGTTGGCGTTACCATTACTTAATTATGAGGGATAAATTCAATATTTTAATATTTTTTGGGTAAAATATTTCCACCTAAATATAATACACTTATTTAACAAGTGATGCAAATGCTTGTAGGAAAACAAGTACGAAAGCATTCTGTGACAAACTTAATCGTTTAAAATTATAGAGCGGACAATAACAAGTTATGTGACATTTTTGTGCAGTGGTTTATTTTGAAGTCATTTTAAGTTAAGTAAAGGACTTATCTTACCGTCTTCCACAGTGAACATAGTCGACTCTCAGCATGTGTTTTGAACTGTGTGCTGAACTTCAGGAAGTAAAGTTTCTAAAACTCCCGGCTCGCACACTACTGCCACCTTCTGCTCTGGAGTTGTACACGCAATTTACTATCTTACCCAGAATGCATTAGGTTCTGTCAACATAAATTAATTTACTCAATGTTAAGGTATTGAACATCATGCTAAAATAATATTACTTAATGATGTTCAACCACAAAACATGACTATATATGGTAGAAGCTACATGTTGCACTTAAGATAATATATCAGACTATATATCAGAGAATTTGGCGTTTTTGAATGTGCACATGTCAGATGCTAACTTTATATCCTCCCACGTGTGAATGTGTTAATGTACTGTATGTCACATCTGTGTGTGTTTGATCATTACTGCTCTGCAGCAGAGACAGCCGTGCATTGAATGATCTCAACTACAGAGACTGCCAGCTGCGATGCTGTGTGGTGGGATGAAAGATGCCCTGAGATGTGACTTCTATCAGATGTTTGCTCCCCTTTTTCATCTTTTATTTAATCATTCACCAGACAGGTGGAAGTTCGAGAAGGAGACAAAAAGAAAGGTGTAGATCAAGGAAAGGCAATTGGAACATTTCAAACACAATAGCAAACTACAACTGACAAAAATAGTGAGGAATTCCATATATACCCAACAGACCTGCAGTAACTAATCAGAAGCCTGAGAAAATAACTTATATTAGATTTTTGGCAAAATACTGAATATGTTTACAGGTCTATGTCTGTGAAATGAAACTATATATGAACAATAAAATAATATGAGAAGGGAAAACTGTTATTGGGGTCACAGGTAGATATTGCTTTATTTCAAGGGGTCACAAGCCAGAATGATTGCATTTGGGTTGCCAATTCTGCAGCATGCTGCATGTTGGCAAAACGTCTAGGCTGGGGAAAATGTGAAACGTGATGCTATACAGGGGGACTCATATATACTCCAGTTTCATTTGGATATATAAACACTATATGTCAGTTTAGAATGAAAAACAGAAGGATCAAATGATGTGAAAACAGATAGAATGACAGGACTAATTGAGTCCCTGGGTAGCAGGGGGCTAAATGCTAAAAGCAAACACCAAGTCATCTGTTCCTCTTAATCAGACACCAGAGATGATCACAAGCTAACTGTGTGAAAGGATCTTCACTGATAGTGACATCTAAGTACATGCACCTGAAGAATTAGGCAAATCTCGGTTTATCTCCTTTTATTAGGATATGGGGACTCACGGGACACTCCCACACACACATACAATTACTCAAACACAGATGAGTGTTTCAAGATCCCGTTGGACGCTAATAAATCTCCTGTCGTCTAGCCGATGCCAGGTGACAGGGTAAAACCCTGATTATGCACATCACAGCGATGGAGAGTCACGAGTTATCACTTTGCACTAAGCAGGCCATCCATGAATGTCACTTGGGGTTAAAGGGGAAGTGCTGTTTTTTACAAATTGGACCTTATTTCTGGGATAAAATACTGCCATTTACATTTCACATTTCACCCGTTCACCCATTTCACATTGGAGTCATTTGGAGTATTTCTGCCGATCCTGGACTTGATGATATCCATTTAATAGGAGTGAATGGGGCACAGTAATGCAGAGGGTCCTCAAAAACAGCACTTCCCCTTTAACATGACAGGAAAAGTATGCAAAGAGTGGTTTGAGTGTTTTATCAGTGGTCAGGCAAACATTGGAAAAGATGCATTATTCATAAATAACCAAAGCAATAATTGAGTTATGAGTGACTAAAAAAAGTTATTAGAATAGAAGAATATAATAGATTTTTCTCCCATTGAGGGAAATTCACCTGCCACAGCAGCATAGACAAATTACAGACAAATTAAAGACACAATAGCCAACATCAATGACATGATAGAATAAGTAATAATAATAGAATAAATATTTACATTATGTACTAAATGAAAAAGACGACAAATATATTTTTAATTGCAAATGAACTGATAATTGAACACAGTTATCACATGAATAAAAATTAGTTATTATCATTTGTTATGTGGATGTGACCTATAGAATAAATTTATTCTGTGCAATCATAGGCGTCAATTGACACAAATAACTTGGATTTTAATTAAAAACAAAAAAACAAATGCCAGACAAAGCAGCTTCTCATAAAATAGACAGGATGGACTTTAAGTTCTTTTCTAAATTAAGATTTAAGCTAGAAATGGCATCTCCTTCTTCTGTTTTTACACTGTGAGACAACATTAATGTTTTATTATCATGATAGCATAATATTTTTTTTTATCACACAGTTTCTTAATTTCTTCAAAAGAAAAGGAGTTTTCAGCAGCACAACCAAAGCGGAGTCGCATTTAGAGCAGAGAAACCTGATAAGACTGCAGGGCAGTATGCAGATTTTAGCCTCGTAGAGGTTTTATACTTTTTAATGTAACAGCTGTTCATGCATAAAGCAACAGAAGTCATTTAGATTGTAGAGTTTAAGTTTTTACTGTTAATGCTGTTATCTCACTTTAACTGGATTTGGCTCATTTGCATTAGATGCACAGTTGGGAATCCCTTTGGGATAAAGCAGCTATCAGCATCTTGTAAAAAACAGCAGAAAGGATGCCTGAGGTGTGATGGGAAGATAAAGACAGATGCATACAGAATATCCACACCAGACCCTCAGAATCTGTTTAGTACGAACATTAAAGGACACAAAATTGGCAAAAACAAAAAAGGGCACAAACCTCTTTAGTAAATCTAACATGTTTTATAATCAATATGTTTAAAACGTCAAACAGGATACCACACACTAAAAACCAAATAAAACATCACTAATAATTGATGTCACATGTACTGCAATGAGTATAGTACTATGGTGTATTTTGATATCAGTAGAAAGCTTTCTTGTGTTTTATTTTTCTCCCATAATGTGTTCCAGTAAATGTGTGGTTTAACAAGTAAATGCCAAATGTGTTTTCAGCAAGCTTGAATGTGCGATATAAGGTGACACATTGCATTACGGTTCAAGTTCTTTATTGTAAGTTTTTGCATACAAGTACACAGGAACTGAATGTTGTTTCTCAAGGTCCAACAGAACAAAGAAGAAACTAAAGATAAAGAGAGCTACTGAACAGAAATACTGAACAAGACCAAGAGCTGGAAAAAACTAAGCAGAGCTACTGAGGAATGTGGAGTAAAGTGCACATGCACACCATGTGCAAATTGTAATAACTGAGATGTTTGCAGAACAAAACAGAGCAAAGGAGGCAGAGTAAGAAATTAAATCAAATCAAACTTTATTTGTATGGCACTTTTAGTACATTTCGCAAAATCAAATGCCTCACAGAGACTAAAGACAACAATGGAAAAAAAAAAAAAAATCCTTCATCCCCAAATAAATATACACACATGACACACACACACAAACACACACTTAGGCATAGAAAAACCTAAAACCTGAATAATAAATAAATATGCTACATTAATTCATTAATTCATAAATTAATTAAATAATTAAAGAAGTAATTTAAAAACCTGATCAAAAGGAAAAAATATAAAATAAAAGAGATTGTTCAAAAGCCTGATTGAAAAGGTGAGTCTTGATCCTCTTCTTAAAAACCTCAGCAAAAAAGAAAGTAAGTAGAAAGAACTGTGAACAAGCAATATGGTTGTCATACAGTTATTGTGGATGTTGTTGAATTAAAGTAAAAAAAAAAAAGCATGACATAGTTTTACTGTAATTACAATTAGAATATATAACATAGGTAAGAAACTTCATTAGGTTGTCCCAATTATGGTTTGGATAAGAATCACAGTACATTTGGCAGACACTGTTGTCCAATGTGACTTACATCTCTGCAGTGATCTTGCTGAAGGCTCCTCCAGCATGTGGGAACTGGAGGAGATGGGGATTGAGCCACCAGCCTTCGATTAACGGCCACCTGAGCTACAGCCTGCAGGGATTGACTGGAAGTCAATAGGATGTCCTTTGAAGCGCCGTAGAACAAGATTGTGTGTGTGAGTGATTAAGCATTGCTGAACATGGCATATGTCCAAGCTTATTAACACAAAGACAAGGTCATGCGTGATGTCAGTGACACGATCGCCAACATGTCATGTCATACTTTGCCTTCAATTTATTTATTCTGTTTACTATAAAGGAGCAGTGCAATATGTGTAGCTATGAAAGGTTTACACACAAACTAAAAGATAACAGAGCGAAGAGGTGAGGACAAATCAATTCATGTCAACTTCATCTCCACGTTCTGCAGAGGTGCTGCTTCACTGCCGTTTAATCTTAACGCTTTGCATGAATGCGTCAAGTGTTTGCACGGCCTTGTAGATCTGAATAATGGATTAATGTACTACTGCAGAAGAGCTACATAGTAGCCTATGTATTTATAATACATGACAGCCCGTTGAGAGAATAAACTGGCAGCTGGTGCTGGTTTTCCCAGCAGACTCATAACAGGCCTCAAACAGTGTGGGTTCAAACTGTATTTTGTATTCTTATCTTGCGTGTTTAACTCTAATTTAGACACACTCTCACCTAATAGCTGCAGAATGCAACTGGAAATTTCTAGTTCCATTTCTAGTGTTTTGTCAGATCTTTAGGAAAAGGTCAGTCACTGTTTGACCTGAATATTTATCACAGAATACAAACACATGACCACAGAATAACCACTTTAAGCTTCTCACACATCATCTTTAGTTTGACGTATGCCTTCGCCACAGTTAGTTAATGTCCACCGTGCTGGTGTTAATCTTCCCTTTAACTACAGCTAATCCTACACTGTTAACCCTCAGGCATCAGTTTAATTTACTACTTTCTTGTGCCCTTCAGGAGAAAAATGTCCACTTCCAAAAACTGCTATAAAAACTTAACAGATTAATATTTTTTTCTGATTTTTTTCTGCATAAATCTCTTAAACAACTTCAGCCCTGCTCAAAACTACCAAACATTCTATCATTTTCAGGATTTTAACCTTTTAAATGGCAGTTTGATTACATGATGTTAGCATTTTATGGAAAAAAAATCACACAAAAAATGAGTTATTTTCCATATAAGAAATATTGGGGGCTGTGTTTGTGCCATATTCACTAATGCAGACAAAATGACGGCCAGATGAAAAGGAAGAATTTGCCCAAATGGACAAAAATGTCCACAGTGGCGCCTAAGGCTTAAAGCAGAGACATTTCTTGTTATTTATACGCAGTCAAAAATGCGCTCTGACTTTGCGCTTTAGCAGTCATGCTAATCCCTCGATCTCTACCTTTGTCATAAAGCTGCTTCTGGTCCCATTTGGCTGATTTTATTCTTTTCCCCCATCTTTAAATGTCCATGCCAGCAGAAAGGAACCATCTGTGGCTGTGTTTCAGTGGCCACTCGCTCAAGGCTCTTGGTTTTCAAATAGAAACAATGGATGGGTTAGCCCCAAATGACCCAGCTTTGGAAACCTTTGTGCATGAATGTTATTGAGTATATTAGATGATATATAACTTTCAAATGATACATACCTTCAAATGATAGGGAATACTCTGAATATACCTACAGAACTGGAGATGCATTCAGATAACCTCACCTTGACCAACTATTTCACCCTGCCTCATTACTGAATAGCAAGCAGTTTTTCAGTCATGGCAAGCAGAAGTTTTGCTATGCAGACGGCCAAGAACAATGCCATCATTCTGGCAGCGCAGTAGGAGGAGAACACAGGCAAAAAGAAATCCAGGGTCAACTGGTAAAAATGTTGATCCAGTTTCAACTTTTGCTGCAGCTGAACTTCATCTTGCAAGCAGTTATAGATTACTTATTGGCATCAGGTAACATCAGGCATTAAAGCTATAGTTTGTCACATTAGCGAGCTAGCAAGATTTGAAAGTGGCACCTCCTTTAAGCCTCCTCCAAAGCTACGTCCCCTCACTGGGACGTAACCCACACTGGGTTTCAGCAGGGAGAGGAGAGCCGTTACGCTACATCACCACAGTTGTAAAACTTCCCGTTCAAAGCCAATATAGCAACGTTATTTTATCACCTCTATAATCCAGACTCTGGAGACTATGGCTGTGCAATATGGTCAAAATGTTATATCCTATAACCTTTTCAATACAAGTGGCGCCCACAACCGGCTTACACCCACATAGAGGCTAAAGTTAGCATTGGGCTAATACAAGCTAGCTAAGTTGGCAAACATTACATCTATTCATCCATCCATTTTCTACCGCTTATCCTCATGTAGGGTCGTGGGGGGGCTGGAGCCTATCCCAGCTGTCTTAGGGTGAAAGGCGGGGTACTCCCTGGACAAGCCGCCAGTCTCAGTGTCTCCACCGATATTGACTCTGGTTTGTCCTCTTAGCTTTATCCAGAGTTTTGTCTTTCAGTCTTTTCTGTCTCCCTCTTTCTTCTCTTTGTCTGTTTAGCAGGGTGAGCCATCAGAACTGGAAGTGGTATTTTTGGCTGCATTTTCTCTGACATTGTTCCCTACAGAACAGATTCTCCTGCTAACTCTGTATTTCTGCAGAGGAGTGTGCTGGATGTTTCCAGAAACAGTGGGGAGGAGGGAGGGACAGAGGGGGACGTGAGCAGGACGAGACATGAAGGCTCTGATTGGTTCTTTCCATGGAGACTGAGTGGCAGGGATTGGTCAGAGTTTTTACAGTCCTGTAGCTGCCACAGAGGTCTGATTCTGTTCATTCCTTTTTCTGAACACATAATATATTATTGACTGCTCTCAGGGTGGAAGGACCATTTCACCCAATATAACAAAAAGAGCTTCTGAACATAATGACAGAGTGTAGCTTTAACCTGTGCGACTGGACTTTATGGATCATATCTTGTCTCAAACAATGCATCCACCTGTTATTGTTTCTTTTGCATTAGAGGATTTCCTTCATGTTGTCCTCGATGCTTATAGTGGTAAATGTAAAGGTTTTTATGGACTGAGAACTGAGTGGAGTGAGTGTACATTTGTGTTTGTGTGTGAAGGACTTGAAGATGTACAGTAAAAGAATGACGATGTGGGGATGGGAGGAGCAGAAAGGAGAGAGAAAAATAAATTGAGGTCAAAACTCTATCACAACATCAAATCATGTAAGTCCCCGTTTAAATAATAAGCTCTAGAGTGTGCTGGTTAACCTCTAACTATAGCGCTTTCTGTGTGTGTGTCAATGTCTGTCTGAGCTTGAGTCACAGTATCACAGGTCACGGGTCATGTGACCAGGCAGATGTTGATGTGGATAGTCTACTGATGGGAATAGAAAGAGAGACACAAGCTCGAGAAGAGAAATAAACCGGCTGGGTTTGGGCTGAGTGAGAGGCAGCACATTTTTCTGACATTTCTTCCGGTGACATTTCCAGTCTGAATGACAGGAAAGAGAATAAAGGGAGAAAGGATTGTAAAAACAAAGCAATGCAGCTGCAGTCTGGCTCCTGGTCTCATGATGGACTCGGGTACAGTTGGACTTCCTTTGCTCTGCTTTCACAGCACAAATAATTGGTGTGACCTCTGGAGTCTAACGTAGATCAATTAAGTGTGTTTTTGTGTCAGAGCTGTCTTATTAAAGGCTGACTGAAGCAAAGGTCAGAGAGGAGCAGATTGTGCAGGTGGAACCCACCTGATGGTGTATCTGAACAGTAGGTGAAAGGGTTTACAGGATATTTTTTTTTTTTGCACAGAATTGGATTAAAACATAGTTTCTGTCAAAGCAACAGCAGCTGAAATTAAATTGGTTTAGTACTTGTGTATTAAAATAATATATCCATCCACTGATCTGCTGTTTGCTTCACTTTATCCAGAAAAGAAGTGTTGCTCTGCTGGCAGACAGATTAAATCATTTATTTCTTAATTGGTATGGGACAGTGGCATCATTAGGCCTATTTTAGCCCCCTTAAAATATTCTTATGGCCCCCTAAATAATTTGGTGTTAGGGTTTTTTTATAAAAAAAAAAAAAAAGTGCAGACAAATTCAATATAAAGTGGCCAGGATATGAGTTTAAATAAATAATCATATAACCTTGCGTTGTTGAAAAACGCACACTAAATTGCCCTCTTTGGAGACAAAATGTGCACTGTGTGTGTGTGTGTGTGTGTGTGTGTGTGTGTGTGTGTGTGTGTGATGAAGAGTGCAAATCGGTAATTCATTACAATGGCATGCTATATCATCATCATTATATTTTACAAGAAGGAGATTCTCTTTATTTATCCCTCAGTGGGGAAATTTCATTTAGATCAAGTCCTACACTGGTTATTTTTTCAGAGAGTAGATTCCCAGAGCACACTAACATGATTGCACAAAGATAAAACTGCTGCACTGTAATGCAGTTGTGATTGCTGAAATCTTCTCCCAGTGGTCCATAAACTCCCCAGAGTTGGGAAGAAAACCTGGCTAAGACAGTCCCTGAGCTCTGAGTCAACCCCAGGTGTTTTGGAAAACATTGAGTCTGTGATTGCTGTTGAATGTATTATTATTTCATATGTTTACTGTCAAATTGCCCTACATGTGAGCGGTTGAATTTGAACAGCTCAGATTGTTGGCACAGTATGTTAAATTTTTTGAAAGTTTTCCCATGCTAGTTTCACTTGTCCTTGTTTACTCATTAATCACACTGCTTGTGCAGAAAACTGCATGCAGCATCTGTGATTCAGGATGTTTGTACAATCATGTAGATTTATGACCAAATTAGCACAAAACTAATGATAGCTTCAGCTGTACTTTTTGTCATGTGGTAATTAGTGTAAGCATGCTAACACCATAATGTTATAAGGTTAACTCAGCCGTTTAATAAAACAGAAAGTACTTTCTGTCAGCATTTTTGGCCATTTTAAGTCATATTTTAAGATCCACAGAATATTTTGTACTATGTCTCTGAAAACACAGAGTAGCTCAAATGAAAGAAGAGACTCTCTGTTTCATCATGAAAAAAAATGTTTGTTTTTACCTTGTTCCATTCTTGTTTCATCAGAGGTAGATTAGAGGACACTTTCACCAAAAATACCACTTTCTGTCCAGAATCCATCCATTTTGCTCTCTAATCTCAATCGTCTCCACTTCCTGCTTTGATTTCTGTGGTGTATACTGTCCCTTTAGGCTCCAACTACATCTCCCAGAAGCCCCCAAATTACTCACAGGCTGCAGGAGACTGTGATTGGCGACCCGCTGCTGAAAAAAACAAATTGACGTCGAAATATACGTCAATGGCGCTCAGAGAGTTGGGGGAAAAAAATTAAATAAAATAGGTACAGGTATACAAGTGTAGATCTGTGCGGCTGTTTTTATTGTGGTAACAGTCTTTTATTGCTTTATAGCCCTGAATGCTCTAAATAAGAATTTACAAAGAACAGCCTCTTGTGTTACAGCTGTTTTCATTTTATTTTCATAAGCTTTAAGTGTAACACAAACGGGGGTATTCTCTTCCTCCTACTATCTAGAATGAATCCCACACCCAAAATAGATTTATTTCCCATCTTTTAAAAGTGCAGCACTCGAGGTGATAATCAACAAATTATTTTAGGACTGTTTGTATCACATCTGAGAGGTGTTGACAGGGTTCTATATATATATATATATATATATATATATATATATATATATATATATATATATATATATAGCTGAAATCTCACACACACTATACAGTGTGATGTGTACCTCACACGCTGTGAAATTGTATTATATTACACTCAGTGAGCGCTTATTCTATGCATTGAGAAATACTCAGGGTGATAACATGATTATTTTTGACCATATTGTGGAGTGGAGTTCATGTGAATATTGTTTTTGCCCCTGGAATAAATTGTGTTGATATTCTAAAACTTTTGTAGAGGTAATATCGACGTCCAGCTGATACAAAAACAAATCAAAGGTGGTTTCATTACCTCCAGCTAAGTCGGTCTGAGTGTGTTGATTACTTGACCATGTCCTCTCCACGTTGCCGGATGCTCTAAATTTGAAATCCAATTACCTCCTGAGAAAAAAAGCCTTGCAACAGACACCAGCTGACAGCCTGTTTACGTGGTAACATTTAGCAGAGGCGGACAGGTGTATCTGTGTATGTGTTTGTGTGTTTGACTTGTAAATTGGCGGTGCTCTCTTTCTGTTGACTTTTATTAAGCATTCAGCGCTGTCTGCGTTAAAATGAACAGTCTGACAGGAGGACAGGTGTTTGGAAGGGGTCGATGCTCAAAAGCGGTTGGTCATAACATTATCAGAGTGCAAGTAGGGCAAATTTAGAAATGTGTCATTGTTTATGTTCCCAGCATTACCCCTGAGAGCTGCTCGATATGCCATCTTTTGTTTAATCAAAGTGATTGTATTTCAGAGAAAACAGTCTGTTATTGACTGGCTGCAGCTCTGAGGTCTAAAGGTGTGTGGACCAACTGACGAATGTGATTTATTAATGAAGTTTGTTAGTTGGTTATTTTAGAGAGCTAATTTAAGAGACATTTTCAGTGTGTATGATCGCTAATGCCCATGTTTTGGTCTATTTATATGAAAACAGAGGCAGTTTATGATTCAACTATACAAACATACAATACAATAGAGACTCCCATCCTGCAAGAAGGAGCTACTGCCGGTCTTTCCTACCATCAGCTACCATTTTCTTCAATAACTAATTTGCACAGCAAATTTTGCACTGTTTTTATTATGTCTATTTATACAGCATCATTTAAAAGACACAACCATAGCTCAACTAGTTAAAATACATTTTCTTTATTTAATTATTGTGTAAAATTAACATTTCATTTCCATTAAATATATTTTTGCCCTTTTAACTTAGAACATATAGTACATATTTATTTCTATTACTATTTTTATAACTTATTATACTGTCATTGCTGTTGTTTTTTTTGTTTCTTCTTACTATTACTTGTTTATGCTGCTGTGGTGGATGAATTTCCCCTGGTGGGAGATGAATAGAAAACTATTCTATTGTATTCTAACTACACAAAAATAGATTAGAATAGTTTATTAAGTGATTAGTTGGGAGAAAAAAAATAACCTGCAACTGTTTTGACCATAAATGTTATATTTTTAGCAGAAATGGCTGAAATCACCTTAAATTTTTATATTATTTATATTTGAATATCCTTTTTCTATGTTCTGACATTTTATAGGCAAGGCAATATATGACTTAATAAAGAAGATTTAAAGAAGATGAATCAATGATGATTAAACAGTGTTGCAGACCTTCTTTAGACATACCAATTTAGTCAACTATAGTTACCTAGATTCAAGATTCAAGAGTCTTTATTGTCATTATTCATGCATGATGAAATTTTGTACTGTCTCGCAGCTTAAAGGCACACATGAATAAGAAATAAAAGTAAAGCTAGAAATCTAAAAATATAAAACACCTGTATTTGCAGAGGAGAGGTAATATTTTCAGCAGAAATGTAATATTTACAGGAGGCTCCAGATGTCCAGCAAAAGTCACCACGGTGACAGGTGTTTTTAACGGGAGTGACACCGCTTGTCAGTGTCAAACTTTCCACTTCCTTCCTGTTTTGATGCCAGTATGTGGCTAGCTAGGGAGCTGTTGGACTGTCAGAGAGCGACAGAGTGTGTGAGGGGAAAGAGGGCATTCATATTTCAAGTCACAATATGTAGGTTACTGTCTTTGAGAGAGAGAGAGACACATTTTCCTGCTCCACAGGCGCCTAACGAACTAGCCATGCCTTTAGCAAAGCGTTTCTGTGTGATCAGCCCCTGATTTCTTATTAAAGAAATCTTTATTATTAAAATATTGAGTCTTTTCCTGGAGTCAATGTCTCAGTACGCACGGCTCCAACGACTGCCCTTCAACTTTTTGTTTCTTTGCTTAATGAGCTGCCAAGCCTTCTCCGACACAGCGTGCAGTTAATCAATGTTGTCAGGGATGCTGATGAGCAGGTGCAGACATTACGCAAAACAGGACTATTTCCTTAATTAGTCCAGGCCACAGTCATACCAGTGTTCATGGAGCAGAGTGAAAAGGTCCCTGCCTTTCTGCGAAATGTCACTGCTATCTGGATTTTACAATCTCTTATGTGAAACTTTAGCTACTGTGAGTGTGTTACTGCTCTCCCACAGTCATTCCCTCTCCTTCATTTCTATCCATTAATTAACAGTAAAATGCATATTAACTTCTATCACCTATTGAATATAAATGCAATCTTGGCTGCTGTGGTAATTAAGCTAAATGAGCTCAAATATAAATTAATGTTTTTTTTTAATATATGTAGTTACACTGGGTAATAGGCGCTGCTATCTTGTAAAGCAAATGTTCAAATAGATGCAATAGATGCCTATTAAGGTGTTTGATTACTTGTGATTACACTGTCTTTTGCTCTCTCTCATCTGTGCTGTGCACCACACACAAAACTCACCTCTGCTTCTAATTAAGCAGGTAATCCTCCCCTCATATTCCCTCCTCACACAGCACAGCTGCTGAAAGACATGCTCAGAGAGGGGGGAGAGCAGCAGAGAGCTGCTTTGATTCAAATGCACATGAGCTGGGCTTATCTGCAGGGTTCATGTTGCAGCAGACATGATCAGAATACAAGCCGAGGTGAGTTCAAGTCTGGCTCTTGAGGGTTTTTACCATGAGACCGTCTCCTCTGGTGCCTTTCAGTAACTGTTCTGCACTGAGACAGCAGAGATGCCAGAAAAATGCATGTGAACGCTAAGTCACAAAAAACGCTTTCTTGCATCTTGCTCTCAGTATGTGCTGTGTGAAGTGTCACTCCATCACCAGATTAGTTTAAAAATGTTGCCTCAAAGTACTTGAAGGGCACTCTGATGGAAGAGGGATCAATGAGCAAGCACTGCTTTGGAGAAAACATGTACTGTAGTCTGCAGAAATTGATTGATTGAGAGAGAAGGAGTGCGAGCACTGCTTTGGGTCCACATTGCCTTCTAACCCACAGATGATTATTTCACTGCTGAGCCAAATCAACGTTATTACATCTGAGATAAGTTAAAACCGGTCTAAATATGTTTTGCGATGACAGTGAATGAGGTTATTCTCACTTGCAGTGTGAGTGTGCCTGTGTGTGCCCAGCTTTGTAGTACATCAAGGTAAATGTCGACCTTTTAAGAAATACTTGTATTCTCTCCCTGGCCTTCACCTCCCAGGGATGAGAGCGATCACATGTGACAGGTGGAAGCAGGCCTATAATAAACCAATAAACCTGTGGTCCTCCTGCTACATTAGCCAGACCAAACCTTGTTTGATGTCTCAACACACACCACACTATCTTGGTGTGCTTTTCCTGTGTGTTGTGGATGTAATAGGTTTGTTATAGTACAGCGCTGCTAATTTCAGTGTATCTTTAGTCTGCTCCAAGCTGAATTTAGATGGATGTGACAAAAGGAGGCAGCAGAAGTGAAGTGTTTGGCCTCGTTAGGACACACAGTGAGCTGTCCATGGTGCTGAATCCATTTCATACCCCTCTGTCCTCTGTGCTTTCAGTCCACCTCAGGTCTGTGCTTTATTGGCATGACAAACAGACTACATACAGTGCTAAAGCAGAGGGTGACAAAATGAATTACCTTCCCTGCACACAAAGGTCAGTCTGATAAGAGCAGCTGGGCAGATCTGCGGCGTTGCTTTGTATTCAGTATGGTTGCCCATTTCCCTTAACATGAGACAACAATCAGCACATCCTCCGAATGCATATGTTGTTCTTTTATATCTCTCCATTCACTTCACTCTTTATACTTTATGCCTTTACATGGAATAAACTCAAATGTCCTAGATAGAGATTATCATTCAGTTTCAGTTGTTTTCTTTTACCTCCTCAACTATAAATCATGTTGCATTTTTGCTGAACAGTTTTGAATAGACGTGCAGTCTTATGTATTTTTTACCACAGTTGCATTCTTTTAAATTAATTTCTGCCTGGCACTCTGTTACCTGATGTTGTGTAATCCATCTCAGTGAAGTGTCAAGGCTACATTCATTTTTGCCAGTCGCATTATCATTACCATATGGGGTGATATATTTTATGTGCAGATTCATAATGATAATGTCATAGACTAAAATTAAAGGGGCACTCCACCAAATCACCCTGATGATGTCACCTGGGTTAAAAAAAGCAAACATTTACCAGACAGGGAGCGTCCATTGGGATAATGCTGTTCAGTTGCATTATGGAGAATGCAGCATAAAATATTTTTGGACCTTGACTTATACTAGGGACAATAAATCAGTGTACTTGGCCTCTGCTACATCTATTTTAGATTTTGTCTCTTGAGAGAATCAAAATCTATCAGAATCAGCTTTACTGACCAGGAATTTAACTGTGGTTTTATGGCACTCTGTCAGTGCCACATAAAATACAACAGGAACACACATCAACACACAGGGTAATATAGCAATGTAGAGCAACAGAGTCGTGTCATATTGTGGATTACAGCTCAATCAAGTGTCAAGAGTTTGATGGCTGTTTTTTTTTGTTTTACATCACACTGAAATGAATGAATGAATGAATGAATGAATGAATGAATGAATGATACACTGAAGCCTTTCATTTGATTTGCCATCTCCCTCTCCTTCTCCTCTCCCTCTCCTCTCTCTCTCTCCTCACTCTCTCTCTACCCCCTCTTCTTTCTCTCCTCTCTCTCTCTCTCTCTCTGGACTTTGTTGCTTGGGTGCAGCATATCTCAGTATCTCGGTGTCTCTCCTGACAGACGGAGGCAGTCCTCTCTGTGTCTCTCTGTCTTTCTGTCTCTCTGTCGTCTCTGAAGGTTGACTTGAATGTAAGGCTCGCTCATGGAGACATCTGTGGACCTCGGCTTCTGCTTCTCTCCTGGCTGGAGACACGCAAACTCACCGGACAAATAAGGCGTCAAAGGACAAATGCCGGTTCTCGCGGAAAACGCCGCTGCTGTTTGTCACAGTGACGCTTCCTTCCTTCCTCCCTTCCCTCCTTCCTTCATTCCTTCCTTCTTCTTTTTTCTGTCAACTCGTCTTTAAAAAAATCAGATGCCCTGCTCGGGAAGTTACGGGCAAAAAAACACGGATAAATCCACCAAGTCGTCTTCTTCAATTTCCAAGAGGCGCTCTCAGTCCAAGGTAAACCAGATCCACGGAGACCAGAAGTGTGTTTGTGTCTGTGATGTCTCATCCTGAATGCTTTACATATTAAGTCAGATATGTTTGACAGGAGTGGATATGTCGTTCAAAGTGGGTGGGAAGGTGACTCATGCTGTTTTCAGAGGATCTTTTGGAGTCAGTGTTTACGCAGCGTCTTTGCGCGTTTAAAATAATGCGGGTTATTTCCTGGAATTGTCACAGACACTTTGGCATCACGATGTGTTTATGTGGTGAAACAAAACATCAGTGGGCGATCTGTTGTGATGTGTGACTGAAAGGATGCAGCTCCTCCTCCATGGTTTTTCACAGGTAAAGCGATGCGTAATGGTTTGAGTTGATACTGTGACCCGTCAGACTGGGTTAATAGGATGTTTATGTGTGTGCAAATGAAAAGACAAAAGCATTTAGGAGAACAAAGTATGTGCAACAATAACAAAACATCCGTACTGGCTTCAGTCAACTCTATTTCTTGCAAGTAATTTTTGTTAACTTTTGTTATCTTAAAAGACATCTTGTCCTCCAAAATTTGGGGAAAAAAAACTGAGCTTGTAAGCTGTTATGTCTTCTTTGTTGACTTGAACATCAAGAGAGAAACACTTCAGAGGAATAAATCCAGTAGGTTCTTCTTTACTTTTGTTGCACTGAGAATTGGGACAAGCAGAGCTCCTGTGTGATTTATCATGACTTTAATTCATATATTATCCATGAAAAAAATGAGGAAGATTTGTTAAATGAGGGTACTCTGGCTTTATTTCTGGGGGATGTATTTAGTGGAAGATTAGCTTTCTGCGAATAATGATAAATGTGGGTGTCTTTCATATGACAAAAAATGAGAAATGGCTGCCATGTGGCCACTGGAGCTTTGTAAAAAAAGAAAAAAATCCACTTCCTGTGACAATGATTTAGTTCCCAGTCCCATATTTACAAGGTCGGTTAATCCACAAACTCAAATGAATCACCCATCCAGTGCTGTCCTCTCACTTTACCACAGCATGGATGAGCACCCGCACCATAAATAGTGAAGATGTTTTAAATAGATTGACAAAACTGTAATAAACTCGTGTGAAAAAGAAGAAAAATCTACCAATCTCTGTTTGTCACTTTAAAGGATGCAGCACCGTTAACTGATCCAGAGCCAGCTGTGCTCAGCCACAGACTCTAATCAAGACAGATAGATATTTTTCCCAACTGTTTAATCAATTTAACTCCAGTGTGTCTCCAGTGTCCAGATGACATGAGACAGGTTGTAATCACTTGATGTACTGCAACATGTTCGAAGGTTGCAGTGTCTTTCATTCCATCAAATTAACAATGGATTTAGGTCTAGCTACCCTTTTAGCGCAGCTTTTTTTGAGCGACCTGAAAAGCAGCCTAACTGCTGTGTTGGTGGCCTCGATTTGCTTCAGCTGCAAAAAATAAAAATAAAAATGACAGAAAAAACCTAGCAGGCAATGCTAACTCCTAGCGTTTATGTCCATCTTCCCTCTCTTGCTCTCTCATCTACTTTCACACACTCCACCTCTCTCTCCCTGCTGCTAGTATGCACTCACTCAAACTGTGTCTCATCGCATCTCGTCATTCTCAGCGGCACTCTGCCCTCTCTGCTCGTCTCTGCCCCACAAAAAGAGGCGCCCAGCCCACAGCCACTGCCACATTATCTGATAGAATCTGTCATCTTTTGCACTTACCTCTCATATGTCTTGTCTTGTGTTTGTGTTCACGTTCTCGGTTCATTTGTGGACATTCTGCGCTTGTTCTTGAGTGGCTTTTGTGCACCGTAGTGTGCATGATGACCCCTTTGACCCGAGAACAAGGTCATCTGCTCGTTTCTTTTACAGGCTTTTCAAATAGCCATCCAGCTGGTAGCATGGATGTGGCGCTATGAATTATTTGAATGCTAGCAGAAACTGATGTTCGCATGTGCTCAGTTTAGAAACACGGAAAGGGTTCAGTTCTGTTTTTTCAGGTTGTATGTACACTTTTGTGTTTTGTGGTGTAAATTACTATTTCTATCTATTTTTCAATTTTCACAGTTAACTCTTTGAGTGCCACTGACGTATTTATAGGTCAAAGTGTTTTTTCGGCAGCAGGCACAAGAGGGCGCTCTCACACAGCCTGTGAGTAATTTGGGGTTTCTGTGAGATGTAGTCAGAGCATAAAGAGATGGTATACGCCACAGAGATCAAAACAGGAAGTGGAGACGATCGAGATTAGAGAGCAAAACAGATTCTGCACAAAAAGTGGTGTTTTTGGTGAAAGTGTCCTCTACTCTACCTCTGATAAAACAAGAATGGAACAAGGTAAAAACAAACTTTTTTTTTGGATGAAATATAGAGTCTCTTCTTTCATTTGAGCTATTCAGTGTTTTCAGAGACACAGTACAAAATATTCTGTGGGTCTTAAAATGTAACTCAAAATGGGCAAAAACGCTGGAACAAGGCACTTTCTGTTTTATAATATATATATATGGCACTCAATGAGGTGAGATCGGACAGCCCGTCACTGCAAAGTCACCAGGCTTCATTGTAAAAAAAAAAATATAAGCCAATAAGTAGGCTATGATTGTCTGCATTTCATGTGACATGTTATATGGACCAAAAGAAAAAGCACCAGAATATAACTTCCAAACGCCGGCGGCATTCCAAGGGCAGGTCATTTCTATTTTCTCTATTTGCACAGGATGGTATATTGCAGAGGGCCATTTATAATGTATAGAGCAGTCCTGTATTAAATATCTGCAGAGCTGGAGGTGTGTGTTCCACTGCTCAGTCAGAGGGGCTAGATTACACCATATTGCATCAATGAAGGCATGAAGGCAATATGGGGAAATGGGGAAAACTTTCCTCTGTTTCTGCAGACAGTATGCCATTGTGTTGTGGGCTCACTCATATTTACTATTTAAGTGGGTGCTTTAATGTTACTGCAGTAAATCTGAGTTATAATCCTGGTGTCTTAATGAAAATGTTCAAGACAAAAGTTGATGTAATTGGTGCTGAAGTTCAAGGCTGAAAAGTGAAAAATAACTGGAAGCCTGTGATCATGTATCAACGGACTGAAGCTGCAGAAACAGATAAAGAGGCAGAAGTCTATATTTAAACAGCCTCACTAGAGAGATAAGATGTCGTCATTCCCCACATTTGGAAACTGTGTCTGCAGAAGAAACCAAATCTTTTATATCGCCGTGTCCTTTTTCCACTTGTACTTTATGAAGCCTTTTAACAATAGATCACTGATTTGTGTCTTTTTACAACATTGCTGAAGAGACTGTAACAGTTTTTGATGAGGTAGTGGCATTTTTTTCATTCCTCTGTTCTGGCGAAATTATGGACGGTGGTTTTCAGGTTGTCTGTCCGTACATCCCGTTCTCTAGAACGTGACATCTATGGAAATTTCTGTTCAGTTGGCCTCCAGGATGAACCTAGTGTTCAAGGTCACTGTGACCTCACAAATCATATTTAACCTTTTATATTGTGACACTTTAGTAACAATAACTATATACTAGAAACATAGGTAGCATAAACAACATGAACATAGTAATACAGCAGCATACACTCACACGCCACACAGCAGTAAAAACTCCAACAACACAATCACTCAGAAACCATGATGCATCACATGTAACCAGCTGCACAAGAAACAAGTGCAACCATGTGAATGCACACACACACACACACACACACACACAGTAATTAACCATAATCCTGGTAAAACAGGAAAAGTCTTAATTTTGCTTTTGAATGTGAACACAGGATTTATAGCAGCTTGTTCCAGAGAGCAGCACTACAGTAAAGTAATGTTTGCTTTTCGCTCACTGCTACACCGATGTTTTAAAAAAGCTGTCATCTTGTGTATAAAGCCTGGAAATAATGGGTCTCCCCACCCCACGATGGGGGTGTCCTGATCCGATATTGATATCGACTATCGGTCCAACATCAGCAAAAAAACAAGTATCGGATTATATCAGTCTGCATCTAAAATCTCCGACATAAGCACTCCAGACTCATTCCAGACTCCATTCCATCTCTTCTATCCAGCAGTAGGATTTGTGCTAAGGTGCCAACAAAGTAGCAAGGAGTAGAAGTGAGTATATTTTTAACGTCTGCAATTTTAGAATATGCTTATATTTAACTTAAACTAGTGGTTATTTTACACTTTAAAAATATTTTTTATTGGATTGATTGAGATCATTTTTCATTATTTTTCAGATTCATCTAATCTATTTCATTTAATTATGGAATATTCTTATGTTTAAGGTTAAGATTGATTTCTCAGAGCTACTGTTGCTGACCGTTGTTTACTGTTTGAGTAATATCACTTGATTGAGCCTTTTCTAACAGTCCATACTACAAGTAATAAAAGTTTGTGTGAGTCATGCTGATATTGTATCGGATTGATATCAGTATCGGCCAGTACTCATGGCTGCAATATTGGTATCATGTCGGAAGTGGAAAAAGTTGTATCGTACACCCCTAGTCTCAGAGTGCAATGCTGCCGTCGTCCCCGTTCACCAGACCTGGTCAAAGTACTGTTTAGACCATTAGATGTCATGGTTTATTTGCTCTTTTATTTGTTTATTTACCCTCCTTAGAGGTTTGCAGGTATAATGTCAAAACTGACATTCAGGGACTGACAATGAAAATGTCAACCCCCTTTTTTTGCTCAGTGTTTGCCCAAAAAAAATAGGACAACAAGTCTATTTTCCTTATTATAAGCTACTTGTGATGCAACAAAATCAACAAGAATAAACTGGATTATGCAAAGCAAATTTGTTTAACAAACTGCATTGATTTTCCATCTAGGATAATAGAACTGAATGAAAGGAATGTTTCTCATTCAAATGAAGACGTGGCACAATTCACACCCATCTGCTGATTACTCAGTGTAACACTAACAGTCACAGTGACTCTGCTGCATGTATCTGCTGCAGTTCTGTCTCCTCTTTTGCTTTTACTTTCACTGGGTTTTACCTGTCAGGCAAGAACTCTGGAGCTTGAAGTCAAAGTGGAACAGAGACATCAAATAAGACACTTTTGACATCATGTACAGCCTCCAAGACGATGCGCTCTAATTAAACTTTATTGGTATCACTTCCCTGGAGGTTGCAGACTTGGCAATGGGTGCTAAACTCTCTTTTCACCTGCCTAATAGCCATGCTAGCTGTGCTGTGCTGTGCGGGGATACGAGGGTTGGCACAGGTTCAGGCTGGCAAGAGGGAGTTTTACCACAGAGGCTGTTGTAATTCTGCACACAACATGACGTGCTACTATGGGTGGTGCGACGCTTGTTAACGCTGCAGAAAGAATCTGTTTGTACATCTACAAGTAAAGGATTTAGGGGGAATTACAGTCGACTTGTCAAACTGAACTAAAAACGAAATTGTGAATAATTCCTGCTATTTTTTAACACTCGCTGTCATGTTTTCCTCATTGATTTCTATTGCAGTGTTTGTGCAAAGCAAATATGGTTGAGTTTAAGGATAGCTACGCAAGCACGGCTAATCAGTACAGGAGAATATCAGGTGATGCAATATCATATGAGGATCCTGGTCAGACATGGTCCAAAGTTGGCATACTGATTTGTTAAATGTTGATCCGCTGCTTATTTGAAATGCATGACATGCAAACAATCTCTGCAGATGATTCAACTCTGTGGAGCCACAAGGATAATTATGCATTTTCTCAAAGCTCTGCTCATGATCATATGAAGTTATGCAAAATACCCACTAAAGGGCAACAAATGTATACCTGAGAGAAACTGAAATTATTCTTAGGTTTCCATTTCAGTGCAAGCTAGTGCAAAGGATGGTGTGTGTGTGTGTGTGTGATGGACTAAGTTATGCATTCTTAGGTCCCTCTTCTTGGTGCTGTAATGACTCGATGGAAGCACACATCCAGACTCAGCAAATGGAAAATGATTAAGATGTGTGTGAGGTGGTTACACTATTTGCAGCCATCCATCAGATAGCTTCAAGCGATCAGCAAGCCAAATACCCAGAAGATTGTAACACGTTTTAGTTACGAAGACATCTGGAATGCATTCCCGTGTGTAACAGCGAATAATTTTGCCTTTGTCAGTAAACTGAGCGACAGGAGACCTTTTCTTTTTCCAGCTGCTTTGGCTGAGAGAGGACATGTTTTCTTCCAAGTGATTGTAACCATAACCTAACAGAGTGTGAGAGCAAAAAGCCACGACTGCAGGAGGTCGGTGAAGTGTGAAACGTGTTATGATGGATATGATGGTTAGGTTCATGTTTTCTCATGCAATATATCTGCATTTGTGTGTGTCTGTATGAGCCGCAGATTGTGTGTAATGCAGAAGTCCTTTGAAGAAATATTTTTTTTCTTTTTTTCAGTCCCATCAGCCACATATTGAAGAGACTTTTTCTTAAAAATCAAAATCATATGTTCAGGCATATTGGTGTGGTCTTTTGGCTAGGGCTGTGATGGTGTGGATTTTTTATTTCCATGGTTATAAAGCAACCAGTAGCCGTGATCACTGCAACCCCACTGATCACCCCTTGTCCTCTGGCATAAAATGTGCCCAAATTGGTGACACAGTGTTCGACTTTGTAACAAGATTTGCGGCTATTGTTGAATAAAATCAAGTCAACACAGCAGCATAAACAACTATGGACAGTACTACATAAGAGGGGTGTGTCTACTATAAGTACTTAAGCCTGGTTTATGCTTCTGCGTCGTGGCAACGGCGGGGCTACGGCGTAGACCCAACGCCGTCATTGAGCATTCGAAGCTCTGTGTCGAGGGAACGTGATGCTGTGCAATTCACTGCCAAGCTGCTAGGGGGGGTGTCTGTGTCTTTGTGTGGCTTCTGGGGGCTCATATCGGATTCCTTGGTTTTCTTCCTGACAGTAAACAATAACAACTGAGATGGAGCAGGTGTTTCTGGAGATGGAGCTCATAGAACTTAAAAAGAAATGCTTTTACTACAAATGTTGAAGCACAGAAGATGTTTGCGGAGGTGGTCTGTCCGACCATTCCGTACCGCTCGTGCCGCTCCGCTAATAGCGGTGTTGTGGAGCTGTTGACCGGAAAAGCAACCGCCGGAAATTACCTTCTGAGCGGACCAATCACAGTCCTTGCAGTTCGCATCTCAACGCGTTGACACGATGCATAGTCAGGATTTTTTGGAGGTGTGTGCCAGGCTACGGCGTAGGGTCCGCAGTGTCGCCGTGACACAGAAGCATAAACCAGGCTTTACTGTTGAAATTGAACTCTGTTTGTGCAATGCTTCTGTCTTTATGTGTCTTTATCTGTCTTCTGTGTATTATGAGTGTATATATTCAGTTTAATCATGAGAAATACTGAAACCTCAAAAATAATTAATAAACAACCCCCCCAAACATGGAGTTTACATGTTCTCCTTGTGTCTGTGTGGGTTCTCTCTGGTACTCCGGCTTCCTCCCACCATCCAAAAACATGCATGGGGATTAGGTTAATTGG
This sequence comes from Synanceia verrucosa, assembly GCA_029721515.1. Lineage (NCBI taxonomy): Eukaryota > Metazoa > Chordata > Actinopteri > Perciformes > Synanceiidae > Synanceia > Synanceia verrucosa. The sequence continues at coordinate 4,675,023 of CM056552.1, read as the reverse complement.
TTAATTTAAATTGACTGTAGGTGTGAATGTGAGTGTGAGTGGTTGTCTGTCTCTATGTGTCCTGTAATGACGTGGAGACTTGTCCAGGGTGTACCCTGCCTTCTGCCCTAAGACAGCTGGGATAGGCTCCAGCGCCCCCCTGACCCTATGAGGATAAGCGGTAGAAAATGGATGGATGGATAATATATTGCAGTGATGACGGTAATGAGCTCAACACTGCGTTTTGTAACTTTGTGATGTGGAAACTTCCCTAGATATATTTTGAAATATTGACTTCTGATACATTTTAGATGTAGATACTCAAATGACGTGTTTATGCTTATTTTTCATTAATCGTTGAGAAATACACTGTATATGTTCAAACTGTGACAATAACAGCTTGTAAACTTTAATTATTTTGATAGTAAAAAGAGACAGGATGAGGAAATGTAACGTGTGCAGCTCTGGCAGTGCTTTTTTTATACTACACATGATGTTTTTTTGTACTGTGTGCAAGCATTCTTTATTTATTCAACCCTTCTTATCCTCATTTTTTTTCTTTCCTCACCCTAATCCTGCCCTCCACCTCCCAGCAGCCACCTTCCTCCTCCCCTCCCACCTCTTAACAAGGCTGCTCCACACTCAGGCCTGCATTAAGATGCAGACCCCTCTCTCTCCTGCTCTTTCTCAGTGGCCTTAATCCTTTCCTGCTCTCCGCTATGAATGATAGCCTCAGCAACTGCCCGTCCCCCGGTCTCTGGCAGGCTCAGGCCCATTGCTAAACATAATGGTGAGAAAATGGCTGCAGTCAAAAGATGTGTGTCGGTGAGAGGAGGTCAAGCTGTCAGCTGCTCAATCACAGCGCAGACATGGTAGGGTAGATATGAGCCACGGATTTAGGTTTACCTTCAGTAATTCAGATTATGATACAACATTGTGAGGTCAGAGTTAATTGATGGCCGTAAAAATACGTTGTTGTTTGCAAATTTGCAAATCTTCTTTAGAGTGAATACAGGACTGTTCTTGGTTTCAGAGCTGCAGAGTGTGTGCTCATCTGTTGGCCTGTTGACCTCAGCTGCTAGAGGCTTTCTCTATTTTTTGTGTTTGTGTAGAAATGAGTAGAATAGAATAGAATATAATGGTTTTTTATTCATTAAAAAGCAGGGCAAATTTTTCTGTGTATTACTACCATTTAATAATGCTAGGACTACAGTGGTAGGAAAACATTTTCGGACACCCTTAAAATTTTACATAATCTCAAATATCATGAAATCCTTGTGGAAAAATCTTTTTTGTGTTTTTAAAGGTGTGGCTGCATTACACTGATGCACACAAATACAAATTATATTTTTTTTAGCATTTATTATATGCATACAAGCTAGGTCGGCACTAGGGGTCCTTAGTAAACTATGATACACAGGAAGTAGAGTCTGTTTACAGATTGAATTTTCTCAAGCTATGGACAATTTCTGACTCAAATGAGAATAGTAATAGTGTAGCCCATCTTATTAAACGTTTGTTTTTTGATAAATGGTCAAGTTTGTGTCATTTACTGGCTGCATTTCAGTGCCCCATTCACTCCTGTTAAATGGATGTCATCAAATCCAAAATTGTCAAAAATACATAATTCCAAAGTGAAATGGGTGAGTAAATGACATTATTTTATCCCAGAAATGAGGTCCAAATAGTAAAAACGTCACTTCCCCTTTAAGATGCACTCAAAGTTATACGTTAATAAATTCATAACCATTGGTTGTAATATTTAATAATTTCGCTTTACATGCAATTTATTTGTCTCCTGTTAGTTTCCAAACAGCGTGAGCAAACTGTTCTTGATTAGTAGTGAGACCGCTTCCCAGCTGGACTCAGCCTCATTGAGATGCCAGCCCTCTCTGCTACAGAGCCGAGTGGAAAAATGAAATTAGAGGACACAAGAACAAGCAGAGAGGAGAGAAGGCCCACCTCTGTGTTCAATTTACTTGTTAAATCCACTCACAATGCCTCAGTAATCATCTCTCTTTTGTGTTTAGATGAATTGGCTTAGATACTGTCTGTGAATAATGTGTAATATAAGAAGGCCGTCTGTGTTGCCTGTGCAAAGCAGGTGAAGAACAAGAACTTCTTAGTGATATATTACTCATTGTCACCTTGTCACAGTTTGTCTAACTTTGTTACAGTTCACTCTGGTAAGTCTTTTTAAAAATTAACTGGCTCTTTTCTCTGAATTAGAAACAGTGGGTGATACCCATTGAATGAGTATATTTTCACTCACAGTATCCCATTAGTGGCTTGCTATATTCCCTGTTAAACTTTTAATCCCTTTGGGAGCCAGCAGTTTTATAAAACAGAAAGTGCCTTGTGGCAGCGTTTTTGCCCATTTTGAGTCATATGTCAAGACCCACTGAATATTTTGTACTATGTCTCTGAAAACACTGAATAGCTCAAATGAAAGAAGAGGCTCTCTATTTCATCATGAAAAAAATGTTTGTTTTTACCTTGTTCCATTCTTGTTTTATCAGAGGTAGAGTAGAGGACACTTTCACCAAAATTACCACTTTTTGTCCAGATTCTGTTTTGCTCTCTAATCTCGATCGTCTCCACTTCCTGTTTTGATCTCTGTGGTGTATACCATCTCTTTATGCTCTGACTACAAATCCCAGAAGCCCTAAAATTACTCACAGGCTGCAGGGAACCGCGATTAACAACCCGCTGCTGAAAAACCACTTTGACTTGTATATATATATATATATGTCAATGGCACTCAAAGAGTTCAGAAACTCCCTCCCATCAACTGGCATGCATGTAGTCTTTCGTACACACAGCAGACAGTTGTCACATACTCCATGGAAAAAAGTCTGGGCTGTGCTCATATTAATCAAGACTCAACCTCAGCATCCCCCCAGTGATCGGTAAAATGTGATAAAACACTTTCATGGCTCTCTTACTGCTCAACATAGCCCACAGAAAGAACCTCTTTTCATCTCTCTCTGTCACTGTGTGAAAGAAGGCGCATCACCCCACAAAGAATAGTCAGACTGTGTGTACACTACATAAATATATACTATACAAATATATAAAAATATGTGTGCGTATGTGCAATAACTGTGAAGTTACAGAGTGGCACTGCATAATTATGACTGATGCAAACCAAAAGCATACTCACTCTAAATTAGATTGAATGTCTGCAGAGTCCAGACATCTAAGAAGTTGCAACTTAATTAAGCACTAGTCTAATACAATAATAAAGTCACAGCGGCTCTTAAGCAATAACAAGACCTGCCAGCTACTTTATCATGTCTGAGTGCTTTGATTTGTTCACCGTATGCAGTCCTTCTCTTTCCATTTTAGTTTGAGCAGTTTTGTGGATTTCACTGCCAAACAGTTACAAAGACATTTCATCACTTCCTGTTTTACAAAATGTTGTGCATAACCTCCCGCATGATCACTTGTGTATTCATATGTATCACAGTTTATTACTTTGCAGCAAAATAGAGTGCATGCCACGCCGTGAAGCATAATTGCATTGTTATAGTGGGCTGATTTTGTATCACAAATTGTATATTAAGTGATGCGCCACGCGCCGCAGGAGAAATAACACAGTGTGAATGAAGCTGCAAAGGAGTCGAGGGTTTAGTTTCTCACACTAATTGCCCGGCATGATTCTGATTTTGATTGCTCTCTGCTGTTTGTTGTTACATCAGGACTTAACTAATAGAAAACACATGACTATTAGTTTTATTCAGCCCAGAGTCTTCATTTGGACTTTAATGAGCTTGATTTTTTTTTGTCTAGTTGGTCAGTTTCATAATGATTTGTTGAGTTTATATGAGACTGCATTCTTTATTTTCATTCTAAGGCGTCTCTCTGCTGATTTTTTGATTCTTCTACTTTTACATGCCCTGTATTTTGAGTTATAAATAAACCTGCCACGGCTTTGTTCTGGAGTAATTACTGGAGTCCTCTGCAGCACAGACCTGTAGGTGACTCATAAAAGATATCACAGAGCGAAGCGAAAAACAGGAAGGGAGTGAAAGTGAGGATTGTGGAGATAACTAGACAGACGGGGGAAACTGCTAGGTGCAGATGTCGGCTCCAGAAAAACAAATGAGCGATGAGGAGTGCTAAAGCTCAGGAGACACGAACCTCTCACATATTGTTCTCTACCACTGTCAGTCAAGGATTTGCCAACATTTCCTCTCTTTACAATCACTTTTTTACTCAACCACCAAGAGATTAACCCCTTAAGGTTTAGGTTTTAACTGTGTGTCAGTGTTTACATGCACTACACTAAACACTATAGATGATGCATGAGTGTGTGTGGAATTTATATGTCATGAATTTATTATTAATGTATTATTATTAGGGGTGGGTATTGGCAAGGACTTCACGATACGATACATATCACGATACTTGAGTCACGATTGCAATATTGTGATATTGCGATATTCTTCACAGATCACTGAGACATTTAAAATGCAGCTTGAAATACAACTTGTATATACAGTATGTACATATATATGTATATTTATATATACATATATACACACGCATATAGTGCTGTCAAAATTATCATATTAACCTGGATTATTTTTTGATATTATTTTTTGTTTTCAACATGTAGAAGATGCTCTGGGTTTACTATTGGAACAAAACATACTGCCATATCAATATTTTTTACAGCCCTAATTATTAAGTAACAAAGACACTGTCAGGCTGTCAGTATGTTATATTCATATTTTTTGGCATTGGTAAAATCAGTTGTGAAATCTTTGCTAACATTTAGTCAGACAACAGTATATCTGTGGCTCTAAGTACAGCTGTGAATGCAACCAAAATGCATTGAAACCACAATGAGATCCCATCACTCAGATCACATTAGGAAGTAACCTGAGCTACATGTGGACATTTTCTCTTAGCAGCGTGCTCGTGAATGTGTCCCGGCTTTGTAGTCGAGCGATACATTGCACCTATTCTTTATGAAGGTAATAAAAAGACAGCACACACTTTGTTGCTCCCACATTGTCAATAGCAGTGGTTAACAGCTTCAGTCATTCCGCTCTGATCCTTCATGATAAAAGTCTAGATATATATATATATACACGCTGCATCAAGAGGCAACTCAACAACTGTAGGTAGCTTAATATGAAGTGCTTTGCACAGACCAGACTGCCTGCTCTCTGAAGTTCTGCTTCACATTGTTTTTTTTAATCATAAATTATATATCTTATATGCTCAGTGGCATATAGAGAGGGGAACTGAGATCACAAGTGACACATGTGGAGACGCATTCGAATGTCAAGTGTCAAGAGAGCTGTCCACTGGTGATTGGATGTCCCATGATGCATGTTAACACGATAATAATAAGCAAATACTGGCCAACATATCAGCCTCGCCTACAGATACATGTACTCCTCTCTAACCAGCCTTCAATATACTAATCACTTCCATTTTTAAAGGTCACAATGAGACTTAAGATAATATTTTATTAGTCCCACAAACTGGGAAATTTGCAAATTAATGAAATAATAATAAAAGGATAATAAATTGACTTAACATTAAAGTGATGTGGCCTTAAAATGTCTTCATACATACAGCGTTCATATCAGGAAATACTATTTGTTTTCACATGAAAAAATATTGAAAAACATCCCTTCTCAGTAACTGTAACTGTACTTATGTATAAATAACACGTATATGTATATAATAGTTAGCATTTATCAAGTTAAAGCAGATTAAAAAGGTTATACATGCCAGTCAAATCATGAGCAAGTCTTGATTGAATGGCCTGAAGCGACCTCGGTCTATCTGAGGAGAGCGAAGCTAATTATATCATCTTTTTTTTTTTTTTTTTTTGCAGCGTCACAGCAGCTTAGCACTGGACAGCTAATTCATGCTAACCTTCCCCACTCACTGTCGTCCGGCTGAGTCACTGACGACTTGTCAGTGCATTTGAGAAGTTGTGAAGGCAGGAATAAGCCCTCTTGGCACTAGCGCATCATATTACACCAGCTTTTTGCAGCACCGATGACAAAATGTGAGCCATAAGGATAAATATCTCAGTGCAATATATCCCGATTTCTGTCAAGAAGCAATCCACCATGACTGTGCCTCTATTTGTCATTTTTTGTTATGATGTTCAATCTCCTCTCTGCACAACACATTTGACCGTGGGTATTAATACAACATTTTTAATGTAACGTTGGTCGTTATGTTAAATAAAATGTTTGTTCTGTGGGGGCTGTAGATGTGCATACTGTGATTTATGTTTATCTAACAGTAGGGGTGGGGGGAAATGAGGATATGGCGATATATTGCAACATTTTGTCTTCTTATATAATATTGATTCTTAATTTCTTAATATTGATTTTAAAAAAAAAAGTCATCTCTCCGTTCAGACACATATAGTACATATATACGTATATGCAGTTTACACTTTGTTTTACTTGGCTGTCATTCACGTGAAACTGATTTACAATGTTTTTTAATTCCTGTGAAATGATTCAGTACAGTCAATAAATTCTGGATTTCTTCAATGACACAGATAAAGTGATGTATCGTGGATGAAATTTCTTGCAATATATTGTTTATCGCAGAATCGTTATATCGTGATATTAATGTTATCGTGAGGTGCTTGGTGATACCAGCCCTCTTTACCAGTGTATTAAATTTTGTGAAAGCAGAAAAGAGAACATATTCATGAATACACTGACGGCACAACAACACAACCTGTAGGAAGTGATGCTAATGAGATGATGCTATGTATGCAGTGTGTGGAGGCTGTAAGCAGACCATGACCAGAGTTGGTTTAAGGCTCTCAGCTGTGACAGTGTAAGAGTCCAGACATGTAACTGGAGGATAAATGTTGTCACAGACACCAGGCAAACCTTACTGTGAATTCTAAAAATGGATAACTAGTGAAGTGAAGTCACAGTTAGAGCAGAGCGCTGCTTAAATCCAACCTGCTCCATTCTGCACTGTGGCAGGAGAAGAAACGATTCCTATATGGCGTTCCCACGGTAATGAGCACTTGACCGCAGCGCTCAAAGTCAAACTGACGGAGATTTAAAACGTCATGTCCTTTACCTGCTTTCTTCCTCTTTTCTCTGAGGCATTTCAAAATCAAATATCCTTGGCTCCATTTGGTTTGAGGACATCTTTATTAGAGTATATATTGACATCTAATACTGAACTCAACTATACTAGGAAGTGTCATTTTTATATATTCATGCCAGTGACAGCTGTGGCTGGAGGCATATTTTTGGGTATTCTTAAAATTCACTTTATATTATAATAAAATATATATTATATAGACGGAATATTTATTATTCCCCACACTCTCCAGAATACATTACCTGCTGAACTGAGTCAAGAACAGAATATTGCAAAAAAAACACTGAGCAGATGGTACCAGATGTCATTGCCTACAGTATCAGTGCATATTTTTCATGCCACATTTCTTCATGTTGATCTTTAGCATGCTGCATGTTGTTTAAATTTAAATTATTATTTACAGGTCTAACAAGGCAACAGATCATTTTAATGAATCATGAATAGTTTTGCTAAGTGATTACTTTCTACTGGATGCCTGAGACAATCAAAACCTTTAAACTTAATCATATGATAAATTGTTTTTTATTTTTTGAAGGCAGCTAGGTGCTGTGAATAAGGCTTGTACTGTAGCGAGAGTCATAATTTATACAAGGTGATTCTACTCCTCCTTCTGCACTCAAAATAGTCATTTGTTGAGTGAACATAAAAAAATATGAAAAGTATTTCCACCCAATTATAATATGCTCATGTAGCAAGAAATTCTTTTGTTGAGTGAAATTAATGTAAATCTGTTGAATCAACATGAGGTGTTGACGTTACTATTACTCAATTATGAGGGGTAAATCCAACATAATAATGATTTGTTGGGTGAACATAAAAAATTATGAAAAGTATTTCCATCCAATTATAATAAGTTAATTTAGCAAGTGATGCAAATGCTAAGCAGCTAACCATAGCAGCTAATGCTGCTATGGTTAGCTGCTAATGCTGCTATGATTAGTGAGCACACTACGAAAATATCCGGTTGCGAAATTAATAGTTCAAAATTATATAGCGGACAATAAGAAGTTATGTGACATTTCTGTGCAGTGGTTTATTTTGAAGTCAAAGTTATTTTAAGTCAAGTAAAGGACTTATCTTACCGTCTTCCACAACGAACAACGCCGACTCTCAGCTAAAAAAAAACACTCCCGGCTCGCACACTACTGCCACCTTCTGCTCTGGAGTTGTACACACAATTTACTGTCTTACCCAAAATGCATTAGGCTCTGTCAACAATGTGTTTTGCACATCATGCTAAACACTTAACACTTAGATTAATGTCGCAGACACCCGATTTGGGTGTGGGGGTAAGTGGACAAAATAATAGAAACTCTTCATGATGCAATACAATTAAACAACAACACAAACTATTCGACACATTTCTCTCAAGCAGTTTAACAACATCTTCAGGAAGCTAGAATTTATGGCTGCCTTCATTTTAGAGTGATACAGCTGGACAGATCAGTGAGTGCACAAGCTTCCACATTGACTTTCTGCCTTTTCTCTTGTGAAACATGCCATTAAACATGTTATCTTACAATCCCCTGCACAATGAATTGCATATTATATGTGTGGGAGAAGAGAATATCACCACTGAGAATATCATTAACCTTTCAAGTGGAGCATGATCTACGCTTTATGTTTTGTGACAATAACAATGCACCCTGGTTGTTCTAATTTTAAACTGACCCCATTGATCAGTCTGATACATTTAATGAATCACTGATAAAAATGTATTCAATCTGTTTGCATGACTGCAACGTTTGCAGTGTTATTAATGTTGTGTCAGTATATTCTTTGTAACTGTCTCATATGAATCAATTAACCTTCATATTAAGTGCCCATGACCTGATTTTTCTTGCTGTATATGTGGGCTTTGCAGGCGCACCAGCTGCATACAGCCAGCTTGAATCTGGCTCATGTAAGTTAATGCCATTACAGGGCAGATTAGAATGAAATGGGGAAGATGAGCTATTTGTTTATGCAATGTAATAAAAACAGACAAATGGCTTTTAGGACAAAAAGGTTTGTAATCTTTGTGAATGCCTATGTGGCTGAATCACTCTGCTTTACACGTCATGTGTGCACATTGGAAATGGGACAGGAATAATGCAGCGTAAGCTCTTGCTGCAGGACTGGTGGTCTGTGTCTGTCTACAGTCAAACCCTGTGTCCCATCAATGGTGCTTAACATTGTTCGCCGACTGTGACAGGCCAACAAAGAAAGAAGGGGAGCTTTGTTGGGTTGCTTGCATGGTGAATCAATTGACTTGAGAAAGGAAGAAACACAGAATCCACTGCAGCAATTAGTGTGAATAACAGCTTGAATTGACCGAACCCTTTGCCTTGGGGGGGATTTTGTGCATGTGTGTAGTGTGTGTATACAATGATTTGTGTTTTTGTGGTGTGTGTTTTGTCTCTTTCAACGAGGCTACAGCCATGCTAACAGCCCTGTGAGGCTGTATTTAGACACAGTGGTGCTTTGAGCTAAATGTCTGCATGCTACATGCTCACAGTAATGATGCTAATATGCTGTCATGTAGGCCTGTCATGACAACAAAATTTTTCCAGCCGATATATTGTCCCACAATTTATTGCTGATAAACGATAGTATTGTTAGCATTATTCTGAGGTTCTTAACTCTTTGAGTGTCTTTGACGTATTTCGCCGTCAAAGTGTTTTTTCGGTAGCGAGTCACCAATTGCAGCCTCCTGCAGCCTGTGAGTAATGTTGGGGCTTCTGGGAGATGTAGTCAGAACATAAAGAGGCCGTATAGGCTACAGAGATCAAAGCAGGAAGTGGAGACGATCGTGATTAAAGAGCAAAACGGACGGAATCTGGACAAAAAGTGGTGATTTTAGGTAAAGTGTCCTCTACTCTACCTCTGATAAAACAAGAATGGAACAAGGTAAAAACAAACATTTTTTTCATGATGAAATAGAGAGTCTCTTCTTTCATTTGAGCTATTCAGTGTTTTCTGTAAGGCTTGAAATAAGACTCAAAATGGACAAAAAAAGCTGGCATAAGGCACTTTCTGTTTTATAAAATGACTGGCACTCAAAGAGTTAAGAGATTCTTTTTCTCTCTGTGTGGCACATACTTTGGCTCATGATTTAAATTTTACTAAAATCCATTTCCTGATGACTGCATACCACACCACACAACACTTATTTTTTTAAGAAAGCAGTATTTATTGCGATTTCACATTTGACCAATAGCAGTTACACCCTCCTTGTCCTGTCTGAACAGGTGAGCCACCTGTATAAAATAAATCAATAGAGCCTCTTCTTCACCATTCATCACCAGTAGTGAATCACTCCCAGGTGTTGAGAAATATGCACAGAGTGAACCCTCCTGTCATCCAGCCTCAAAGAGGCTGGATGACAGGAGGGTGAATTAATTTATTGCTGTATTGATTATTGTGACAGGCCTGCTGCCATTAATTATGGTTTTTAACCATGTTCACCGTCTCAGTTTAACATGTTGGCATGCATTTTCTTGGTGGTTATAAACCAAAGTTTTGCTGATACGATGACTTGATGGGAAACATAAAACAGAAAAATAAATGTTGAATATTTTACTGGTGGATAAAGTGGCAAAGAAACAGTTGTTCCCATGACGATACTCCAGTGAAAGTGCCTGCTCAGTGGAATGCTGTTATGAGAGACTACTTCCTGTAACAGGATGGTCATGGTTGCCTTCAGGCTGTTTCATGTAACAGATGTGTCTTCCTCCTCCTCCTCCTGAAGTGAATTCCCCTGCAGTGATTCTCATGTAATCTTGACCTGATCAGACGGGACACCGCCTCAAGTTATTGAATACAGTATAAAACACTGTAGTAAAGAATTTAATTATACATTGTAGGAGTAGAATATAACTTTGTGGCCTGACTGCCTCACGTGGAGCGTTATTATAAGTGCCCAACAGCAGGATAACGACCACTGAGTCCATCACATTGAATCCCCAAAGTGAGTGTTTCAATTAGCTAAGCCATGCAGTGAGAATGTGGTGCAGTGGAATTATTAGCAGATTTTAATGATATCATTAACCTGATGGATGGACAATATGACAGCTTCATAAAGGGTTCTGGAAGTTATTTTAATTAGTTGTTTAGTAGAGGCTTCCTCGTAATGAAACCGTGTCTTGCAGGGCTTGTAGTTTCGGACAGACTCCAGACATTAGCTCGCACCAGTTGTATTAAGATCAATGACCCGAGTGATAATCAGCTCTCCCAGACCGCTAGGAGAGTGCATCAGTCAATCAGTTAATGTATTTAACGTCTCACAGGTCACGTCATGTGACCAAGGTCATAAGCAGAATTCACACTTTCTGACATTGCAAATAAATACATGGGACCTAGTCTGCTGAGCCATCTGGATGCCCACTGTGTGTGTGAGAGATGCTGGAAGAGATGGTTGACCTTCACAACGGCAGCACACTCTGCACTTGTCCGGAGCTGTTAGCCGACCACATGAGTACATGCATATTTAATGCAAAACCTCACTCGACCTCTTCAAACGTACAAAAGAAAGTATGCCCTCTGACACTCCGTGTATCATTTGTTCATTCATTCTTCAAAACAAAAACAAAACTAAAAAAAACAAAACCAGAACTAAAAAAAATAATTTTCTCAAAATTATATTATATGTGGTAACATATTATATTATATGATATAAACCAAAATGAAAAAACAGATGACTTGTTTTTCTGATTTTGGGCACAAATGGAAAATGGAAAGAACTGATAACAGGTGATTCTTGCGTTTCATCCTAATCTGATGTTTTCATTTGTCGCAAGTTGCATATTGTGGTCCAGCCAGCTGCCTCTCCCTAATTTGTGGTCAAATGAGTTGTTTTCAAGTCCGCAAATGATCGCGTGTTTACGGTGATCACTGTGAACTGGTTCTGAGGCTGACAGGAGCTTTTCTTTTTCCAAAAAACGTTACTGTTAACATTGTTTATTAAACTTGTGGGATGAAGTAAATGTCTCTGACATTTTTTTTTCTGTATTTTGCTGTAAATATGAGTGACAATATTTATAAATTAATGGACATGTTGCCTTCCAAAACAATAGAACAAAGCCTCTTCTGCTATTTCTGAAGATGCGTTTTTCTGTATGAAACTCTTATTTTTTGGACTACATGTTTGAATATTACCATAAATATTATGAAGTACTTTTCAAACTGAAAAATCAGAAAAATTAGTCATTATTTTGTTTTTTAGTTTCAGTTTTGTTTTGAAAAACTAATGATACACAGATTCTTTTGTGTCTAAAGCTTTTCGTACATGTCACCATTGTGCGATTTGTTGCAGTCTTTGACTTTCGTAAGTGACAGAGCAGATCTAGGCCTTGAGTTCCTCACACTTTAAATAGGCCAAGTGATGACCTAATTGCTCACAGTGCTGTCAGTGGAAATGGGACTGGTGCTGTGATGAGCAGAGGAGGAAATATGGATGATGCTTAAAGATGAAGAAGACAAGTAATGGATGAAGAGAAGTAATGAAATCCTGCACAGAAGAGAATAGAGACAGAGGTGGGGTGTGCAGTGGGTGGCTGTGTCATTTTTTTCATGACACATGGTCGCTGCATTCACGTGCACGGCACACACATGCGCTCAGAGGCCAAAAATAGCCAGGCTATTTCGACGCTGCCTCTGTAAAATTGACTCGAGGAGGAAACTGTTCTCCTGTTCATCTGCAGCCGTGACAGGACGACAGGATTTGTTAGGAAGAGAACGTGGAAGGAGATGTGAGAACATGATGGTGAACTGTTGCGTCCTGATGATGGACAGACAGAGGAAAAGATGTCCACTCGCATGTTTACATGCATCCTCGCCTGGATGCTGGAAAATGTGCATATGTGTCAGACTGCTGAGCTTTTGACCTGCCTGTCCCAGTTTGGCTGATAGGAAGCTATCATCAAATGTGGATTATTTTGAAGTGGAAAGCTTTGATTTGCTCAAATCCATGCTCTGTTCTGAACAAGCTAAATGCCAGGGTGCTCTGAGGTCAGCTTACATTGCATCTCTTTTAATGCATGAAACATTTCAACTGGCATATTCTACCATACCTGGGGATTTCTATGTCAAACACACTCACATAGGGGTGGGTATTGGCAAGGACTTCACCGTACGATACGTATCATGATACTTGAGTCACGATACAATACATTATTGGGATATTGGGATATTGCGATATATTGTGATATTCTACATAGATCACTGAGAAATGTAAAATGCAAGTCGTATACAGTATGTATATACGTATGTATATACGTATGTACACTTATGTCTATCCATCCATCCATTTTCTACCGCTTATCCTCATAGGGTTGTGGGGGGGCTGGAGCCTATCCCAGCTGTCTTAGGGTGAAAGGCAGGGTACACCCTGGACAAGTCTCCAGTTCATCACAGGACACATAGAAACAGACAACCACTCACACTCACATTCACACCTACAGTCAATTTAAATTATTCAGTTAACCTAATCCCTATGCATGTTTTTGGATGGTGGGAGGAAGCTGGAGTACCCGGAGAGAACCCACACAGACACGGGGTGAACATGCAAACTTCACACAGAAAAGCCCCGGGCCCGGGATTCGAACCCGGTACCTTCTTGCTGTGAGGCAACAGTGCTAACCACCCCTCACTTATGTATATATGTACATATATTTATATATACATATACACATATACTGTATATATATATTATGGCTGTCAAAGTTTTTTATTTAAATTTTTATTTCAATATGCAAAAAATCAATATCAAGAAGTTAAAAATCAATATTATATCAGAAGAAAGAGTATCGCAATATATTGTCAATCTTTTTTTCCAGCCCTATACTCAAAGCGAATTTCACATAACAACAGAAGAGGAAGCACTCAACTTCTCAGCGTGCCATCTGCAACAGGATTAGCAAATCGCTGTGACAGTCTGACATTTGAACCCTAGGGTAGAGCTAGCTGGTGAAGCTAGGCTGCTGATAGTTGGTCGTGATGAGGTCTTGACAGTGCCTGTTGGTATTATTATAAATGTTTGTGCTGCACCAACAGTAACCCTGTGAGAGCTTGTGTCAGGGTTTTTACGATGAGGGCAGATTTAAGAAGGATTGGCGGTTAATCCTTCAGGGGTTGCCCATGCCGGCAGATAATAGCTCAGTCCAGTTGAAGCACTGACTCTACAGATATGAGGTAGAACTCTGAACTGGCAGAAACGTTTCTAACCAGGTAGTGATGCTGTGTGAAAACTGGTTGTTTGAATTAGTGCACGTGCACACACTTCTTGATGAAGAATAAACATTGTCATGGCATTTGCATAAATTGGAGTTGGCTGATGGATTGTAACATTATTTAATACTCATGCTTTAATCCAATCCATGAGCAGCAATCCCAGAATATCAGATCTTTTCATCTGCTGGCCTTTCAAAAATGCCCGTGAGACTCGAGTGTTGACTGTTTGTCTCAGTGACAAAAGCATCTCAGCCACAGCAACCATGAATGTGCAAAGTGCTTTGCTGCAGGTCTGAGAGTGGAAGATAAAAGTGTGTGACAGTTGTTCTGTTATTGTATTCTGAGGAGCTCTATCCTCTGCTGGATGAATATCAGACTATTGTGAAGTCATTTCTTGCAGTGGAATTTGAAATGTCAAACACGTGACATTCTACAAGCTCCTAAAAATAGCAGAGGCACTTTTATTTTGATGCTTTTAGCATACTCTTCAGTTTCGAAAAATGCATTTCTCTGATAAGCCCGACCTCATTCATCGTCCTTTGTCTACTCATGAGTGTGCGGCCTAATGCAGCGCACCAGCTGTAGCACTTGCTAGCCAAAACAGTAATCAAGCTGACCAGAAACTTATCTGAGTACAGAGGTCAGTGAGTTAGAGGCTTATTCACCTCATTAGAATCCTGCTACTGCAGCAGCAGGCTGCCATGTACGCCTGCGAGTCAACTTGATGTAGGTCATCGAGTTGTGACTAAATTTGGTGACGTATGATGTGTATTTATGGAAAATAGTTTAGGTTTAAATGTGGCTGAAGAAGGACGTAGTTACATCAGTGACCTTTGACCCTGACCCCTGACCTGCGCTCCCATTAAGGCCAATTCATGCTCCCATTAAACATGATGTAGCTACACATTTGATTCATTTGATCAAATGTGTTGATCAAATCTCTGCCCTTCAGAGATCGGTCTATGGGAGATCAACAGGAAGACTGATCATATGGGAGTGGACCAAAACTCCGCTCTGTTTTGAGATCAGCTCAGCCAAGCCAATCATTTCTGATCAATTGGAGGCAAAATGCAGCGACAACCCTTTCTCACTGCATGAAAATGCAACAAAGACCCAGTTCGACCCAGGATTTTCGTGCAATGTGAAAGGGGCTTTGGTTAGGATTAGGAAAAACTTGAGGTCAGCGTTGACCTCGAAATAAGAACAACATGGACAGAAACAACGTAACCTTCGTATGGAAAGCACGTCACAGCTACCACTAACATAACTTACAAAACGTAACACTGGTTACTTGGTTGAAAGTCCTGCTGGACCCAAACACCTCCCCTCCCCCACCACAGCCATAAGCAGCCTGTTTCTCCTTTTATTCTACGTCAGTAGCTCTGAGCAATACATATCAATGTAGATGTAGTACAGACTCCATCTACATCAATGACAGAAGCAATATTTCATTGCACACTTTTGTCGTACACATTATTTTGTCATTCAAGCACATTTTCATCCAACTGGGCTAAAGAATGAGGATGTAAGTCATGATTTCCCTCCATAGTTCTACTTACCTAAATATTTTTTCATAATTCTTTACAGTCAATGGAATATTCCAATAATGAAAGAAGTTCATGTGTCAAAAAATGAGTATATTTAGTAAACTACTATACATATATTAATAATCCTCTGAGCTGCCTCCCTATCATTTGTGGCATTATGAAGTATTATTTTCTTGTCAGTAATCACACCACGACTTCATAAGCAGAAACATGACACACAGGAGGGACTATGAGGTAAAAGCATTAACCGTGCCGTACCGTTACTGTGTAGTGGAAAAGCGCCATAACAGAGAGAGTCTGTGGAGTCCATGTAATTATAATTTGGTTTGCCTCAGGTCTAGTTTTGTGCTTGTCATGCTAATTTAGTTTGCTCTGTGTTTGCATAGTTTACACCTCCGCAATAAAGCTGGCAAAATATGCAAGGGCCTGAAGTCAAAATAAGGTTTGGCAACTTTGTGTGTGCATGAATTTGGGTGTTCAACACAAGCATGTTTTTTTTGTTAGTTTCCATTTCATCAGGTGCAGTGTGCTTGAGGTGTGCATATAAAATAAGCTACCTTTTCAACAGCATTTTATGTCTCTAATTAAAATATATCTTTACTCTTGAATTTGTTTTAGCCTTATTTTGTGCCATTCAAACTACCTTCATGGTAAACATATCCTCACAGCACAGAGTGTTCAGAGGTCATCACACAGCTCACTCGTGTTAATCCGTCTTTGCAGTTCTGGGGCTTAATTAGACTCATTAGAAACTGAATTGCCAGTTGTGAGGCTTTTTCTCTAATAACTGGATTGCGAGGATATTTCACTCTCAAGGGCTTGATAACATTTTTTGTGAGAGTACAGTTGTATATATGTTGATTACTTGTGCTACATTGTTATCATACACAGCTCATCCTTCTGGTTTTGTGATTGCATAAAGCTTGTTTTCGAAGCCAACAGGACAATTCTTCTTGCCAACATCCATCTCCTTGTGTCCAGGCTTTACTCCTGCTTCTCCTCCTCTCAAACTGTCTTCAGTTTTGTTGCTCACTCTTCTCTCTTTCCTCTTCTTTTCTGTCTTTTCCTTTCTGTACACCTCTCTGTTGAGTGTCCTCTGATGATTTTTATCAATAACAGGGCACAGATAAGGACTTTCTCCCATCCATCAAGCTGATAAAAAACACTGTCTCAGCCATGCTGCTCTCATTTGGCGTTGGATTGCACGTGTAATAAATTATCTGCAATTTTGTGCTCGTTACTGAAAAATAGTAACTGGTTACAGGTACTAGTTCCTTCATTCAAAAAGTAACTCAGTTACTTTGCTGATTACTTGCATCAAAAATCAAAAGGGGAGTGAGAGTTTGCCTTATGGTGTGTTCACCGGCAGGCAGGACTTGGAGCTCTAATCAACGTAACCTCAAAGTTTAGTTCTCCCAGCTCTTCCAGCCTTACTGATGTACAACAAAACATGTAGCTACTGTTTACGTCAGTAGCAGATAGCATGAATTCTATGTCTGGTTGGTGAGATTAATCTGACTTTCAGAGTTGGAGATCCAACTTAATGGGAGATTCTGATTTAAATTCTGACTTCAAGCTTGGAAATTCTGACATTCCTGTACAACTTGAACGCACCATGAGTTGAATCACAGACCCACCGATCTCCCAGTGCTGCTGCAATGTCATGCTAATCCTCTGTTTTACCGGCGATGTTTGTCTCCTTATGCTGGGGAAGAGTCTCCATGAATCTGAAGTGATTCAGATCAGTGAAGTGATTCAGATCAGATTCAGATTCAGTCCGTAGAGACATCTGACAGCATGAATGAAAGTAATCTGAATTCATCAATCAGGAAATCTATTTTCTACCGCTTATCCTCACATAGGGTCGCGGGGGGGCTGGAGCCTATCCCAGCTGTCTTAGGGTGGAAGGCAGGGTACACCCTGGACAAGTCCCCAGTTCATCACAGGACACATAGAGACAGACAACCACTCACACTCACATTCACACCTACGGTCAATTTAAATTAGCCAATTAACCTAATCCACATACATGTTTTTGTATGGTGGGAGGAAGCCGGAGTACCCGGAGAGAACCCACACAGACACGGGGAGAACATGCAAACTCCACACAGAAAGGCCCCGGGCCGGGAACCAAACCTGATACCTTCTTGCTATGCCACCCGCACTTTGTAACAATAACTGTGTTTTTTTTATTTTAAAAGTAATGCATTGCCGTATTAGTTACTGACCAATGTAACAATGTTACTAGTAACGCATTACAGCCCCCAACACTGGTTATCTTTCGCATGCAACACCACCCTCTGTCGACCAGGCAGCCTAAGATTAGATGCCAGTTGTCATTTTTAACAACAAACCCAGTAATCAACTAACTAGACTGATTTGCTCAACCATACATTTAACAGTTTGAATGCCAGCCATTTTTTTAAAAAAAAGTGTCTTGTTCCAGCGTTTTTGCCCATTTTGAGTCATATTTCAAGACCCAAGATTTCAAGAATATTTTGTACTATGTCTCTGAAAACACTGAATAGCTCAAATGAAAGAAGAGACTCTCTATTTCATCATGAAAAAATGTTTGTTTTTATCTTGTTCCATTCTTGTTTTATCAGAGGTAGAGGACACTTTCACCAAAATCACCACTTTTTGTCCAGAATCTGTGTTACTCTCTAATCTCAACCGTCTCCACTTCCTGCTTTGATTTCCGTGATTTCATCTCTTTATGTTCCGACTACATCTCCCAGAAGCCCCAACCATTGTTGGCAACCCACTGCTGAAAAACCACTTTGACGTATTATTACGTCGATAGCACTCAAGCGTCAGATTTTAAATGATGTCGAAATGCGTCAATGGCACTCAAAGAGTTAATGATTTAAAGCTGCACTAATCAATATTTTTATATTGACTTTGGATCAAATCACTGGGTGTAATGTTAAAGAATCAGCTGTACATCTCTTCATCTCAGCCCTATGGCCTGAAACATCACTATTATGATTCAGTTTCACTGCTCTCATTATCTATGAGACTAGAGACAGTAAACAGCCTGAACAACCTGCTGCTAACTTACAGGCAAAGTTAGCACCTAGCTGCTAAATGTAATGGAGCATTTTAGTTGGTGGAGACCAAAATAGAGCTACAAGGGTAGTGAATGTTTGATGTTGCATTCATCAGGTGGACACAAACACAACTCCAAATTAATGCAGGCATTGCTTTTGTTTCTCCTGGATATGTAAATGTAAGTGTGATAATATGTTGGTGCTGTGACCAGCTTCTCCCCTTCATTTTGCCAAGTACATTAATTATGTTTATAAAGCAATAGTAATTAAAACACTGCACTTTTTATCTCTGTGAACCAGCTGGTAGAAGGGGGAAATTTGCATGGTGTGATTTTTTTGTTCAAATCTCTATAAAATTATACTCTCTCAGGCAAAAGTTATTTTTTCTCTGGTGCAAATTTTGACATGAATCGCAGCAGCTTGCATACAAGTTTTTTTGCACCTGAGGGAATCAGTGAAAGAGGCAGCCATGGGAGGTCTTTATTAAAAATGTATTTAACATGTCTGTTATTGCTTTTACTTCATTCTCATTTTTCTTTATCTATTTTTTGGTGTTGGACCATTTGTCTAGTGATAAATTATACACTGCAGTGGTTCACACAAGATCCAAATGTATGTACATCAGTGTGTGATAAAACCGACACAAACTCTGCACTGAGAGCCTCATCACAGATCAGACCCTGTGGTCCTTTTGGATTCAATCTAAAAACGCCACTATAAAGTGAAGTTTGAATGCTGAAATGTTACTGATTTACATTGAGACTCCATGCCCTAATTTTGACAGGCAGCTGTGAATGTGTCCCCCTTCGGCTGTGTGTATGACGCATTGCAGGCCTGATTTCATCTCCCCTACACAACAACCGAGGGCCAGAGAATTTGCTAGTCAAGAAATCATATTTTCTTTTTCTGTTAATCCAAATGGCTTCCCGTTACTGAATGTTTCAGCCATTTTTGTGGAAGAACGAGGATATAGTCACACTGGGAATACAGCACAAGAACAGCTGAAATATGAACCCATTGTATCCAGTGACTGTTATGCCTGAATCAATTAATCTGTTGTGTTTTAGATCTGTGCAGATAAAGACAAGAAGGCAATGAATGAACTGCCCGGTGTCCTGCAGGAAAAAAAACCTACAGCTAGTGCCAACATTCGGTACCAAGGAGTGTCCCGATCCGATATTGATATCGGTCCAATATCACCAAAAAAAAACAAGTATCGGATTATATTGTCCTGCATTTCAAATTTCCGATATAATCACTCTGATAGCATCAGGCCATTCCAGACTCCACTCCGTCTCCTCTATCCAGCAGCAGAGCCCAGTGATCACAACAGCTGTGCTAAGGTGCTAACAAAGTAGCAAAGAGTAGGAGTGATGTCGGCTGTGTGGCAGAATTTTTCATTAAAGTTTGACGTTACAGCTGAGTGCAAAGTGTCCAGTTTAATATAAAGTGGCCAGATTTCTGCAATGAAATCCAGGGTCATTTCCAGCTATAATAACAGATTATACAGCAGCGACCGGCTAACTGTTGTTCTAGTCCGTGCTCAACATGCTGTTATTATCTCCGAGGCTTTCTGCTTCCTACCTGGCTACTGTAATAACCGTTGTTCTAGTCAACACACATCACAAAAAACAGCATGAAGATTGCTTCATGTGAAGATATGCTTATGTTTAAGTTTAACTAGTGGTTATTTTGCACTTTAAAATATATTTTTTTGTTTTTATTGGATTCATTGGGGGTATTTTTCAGTGTCTTCCAATTTATTCTTCATTTATTTTATTCAATTATCGAATATTGTTATGTTTAAGGTTAAAATTAATTGGTTAATAATAAATGGGTCAGTTTTTCTCAGACCTACTGTTGCTTACTTATTGTTCTCTGTTTGAGTAATATCACTTGATAAATGACTTTTATAACATTACATACTACAAAATGGGTAATAAAAGTATGAATGATTAGTGCTGATATTGTATCGGATCCATATCGGTGTCAGCCAATACTCAAGGCTGCAATATTGGTATTATATCAGAAGTGAAAATGTTCATCAGTGTAAATGCAGGACGTAGGAAGAAATTCATGTAGCGAGGCTGGTACATGGCATTAAGGACTTAAGGTTATGTATCCTGTTTCATAGTTGTTCTGCCTATTTTGTAAATATTCCAAGGACTGTGGCTGCTTCAATGAAATCACGGCCATAAAGGGTAAAAGCAAGTTTTTTTATTGACTGGTTTGACAACCCCATATATGAAGTCTGGAAGCAACACTTCAGGGCTTCTCAGCTTCCTCTGCACTCAAAAGGTCACAAGGTCAAATATTGTCTGAGACGTTTACAGAGAAGTCTGACAAATTTGAGTATGGAAGTTTGAAATGAATGCAGCACATAGCCAAGCAGCATCTGCACTTTTAGCTCTTCTCACTATAGACCAAGAATTAAAGTGTTAACCTGTTCCCAGTTGATCCTGATTACAATAGCTGTGTGGAAATGAAATATTTTACCCTATGATTGTGTATCTGCATAAATGGACTACTGCTGAACATACGCTGCCAGTGTTCAAGTGTTCACATAAGCTTAATTTCACATTGTAGGTGGAACAGGTTACAGCTTTGACCCAGTCAACACTTCAGGAGGTGTATTTCACCGTGCACATTAGACTTACAGATGCTGGGAAACAAAAAGGGGTTTAGAAAAATAAATGCGTGCCACATCTTATTTCATTTATTTATTTTTAACAGGGCAGCCTCTCATGTTTGCCAGGTTTATGGAAGAGGGAGAGAGAGAGAGACAGAGAAATGTAGAGGGAGGCAGTATTATAGTAATCTAAACCAGAGTGATGGGACCATGAATCAGGAGCTGCAGAAAATAAGCTCTGTGGTGAAGCTGCCTTCACACCATTGCTTTCTCTTCTCAACTCTCCTTCTTTGCACCCCCTCCCCCCCTTTCCCCTTCTCTCTACATAAGCACCATCTAGCTGGATACTGTCTCCATGGCGATTCTTAGGGGTCTCTTTGGCAAGGTCACCTTCACCAGATAGAGACACCGAGAGGAATGAGGAAGGAAAATATGAAATGGAGAAGATGTTTAGGCAAAGATGAGGAGCGTGACTAACGAGCAGGAAATGAAGGGTTTTGGCTGCAGGGGAGAGCTATGTCAAGAGAGGTGGAAGAAGACGCTGAGATACAACAGAGAAGATGAGCAAGAAAGGGGGGAGGGGTGCATAAACAAGCACCTCAAAGCCAACAGTGTGCTCGTGCTGAGAAGCATGTTCAGTGTAAAAAGTCCAGCTCAGGAGTCCAGATCGCTGGATGTATGTGAAGAAGCCAGCTGGGATAACATGATTTTACACACAGAAATATACATATATCATTTCTCCTCACTCCACCTCGTCTCCATCTGCAAAAGCAAACCCCTGTCCTTGCGGAAGTTCACCATGACTAGACTACCTGACCGCAGTCCTGGCCCATACCCCCTGCAGAGTGTGCTGGAGGTGGCCTTCTGCTGAGGCCATCAATATTTCAGGCTCACTCTGCGCTGTTGGGTACCTCGGCCGCTCAGAGCCCAGGGGGAGGTGCTGATGGAGAGACAGAGCGGGGGGGGAGAAGTTTAGAGATGGAGACAGATAGGTGAGGCAGACTGGGGGTGATATGGGGGGAGAAAATGATAGTGTGAGAGATGGAGAGGGACGAATGATATGGGAGAGAAAATGATAGCATGCATTATAAAAGAATGATCAGAGGTGGGAAAGGTAGGTTGGAAGAAGCACCAGGATGGGTGAGTGAAAAATAGATTGTTGGAGGGCTGGAGTTGCTTTGCTGTTGGATGGATGGCTGTTGGATTTGTTAATGGTGCCATATCAGTGTTGCATGATGAACTGCAGAGTAAATCTTGGAAGAGAAAGAGGGAAATAATTGTCATGATGGTAACGATCTGTGCTTTGATGACTCTGACAATCCATTTGCTCGAGGAGAACATTAAGCAGTTAATTATCTATTGAAAACGAGGCAGTAACATAAAGGGACAGATGAGAATACAGAAGGGAAAGTGGGCAAGAGACAGATGGACAAGAAAGAAAAAAGATGGATGGATTGAGAGGAGGTTCAGCAGACACAGATGCATATCCTGTCTGACTGCTGATGACACAGAGCCTCCCACCCTTTCTTCCTCTTCACCCTCTCGTCCTTTTGTCTCCGCGTGAAAGAGCTCCACTAGCCAACTGTTGCTACGACTACAGCTGTTGCCACAATGGTGGTCATTAGGGGTTGTTACCATAGCAAGGAGGTTCCCGGGGGCAATCAGAGGGGAGACGATGCACCCGCCGTGATGGTCGATACATTGATGTGCTCATGAGCGTGCTGCCGAAGCAATCATTGTAGTGAGTAATAGTTCACTAACTAACGAGATGGCTACATTGATTAGAAATTAAATCTTATGGGCCAATGAGCACATAAAACATGTGGCTATGATGACAAACATTGTAATTTCTTAAAGGTTTGCAACGGGGTGGAGGAACGATCGATGGCTGACAATCACTGACCACTGAGCCCAATTAATTAACTCACTGAGTGCCAGCCCTTTTATGAAACAGAAAGTCCCTTGTACCTGCATTTTTGGCCATTTTGAGTCATATTTCAAGACCCACAGAATATTTTGTACTATGACTCTGAAAACACTGAATAGCTCAAATGAAAGAAGAGACTCTCTAGTTCATCATGAAAAAAAAGTTTGTTTTTACCTTGTTCCATTCTTGTTTTATCAGAGGTACAGTAGAGGACACTTTCACCAAAAACGTCCAGAATCTGTCTGCTTTGCTCTCTAATCGTGATCGTCTCCACTTCCTGTTTTGATATCTGTGGCGTATACCGACCCTTTATGTTCCGACTACGTATCCCAGAAGCCTCAAAATTACTCACAGGCCATGTGAAAACAACTTATACTTGTACTTAACTTATGCTTATACAACTTGTTGTCATTGTGTCTTGCCTCTAGGCATTGGGCACCCGTGAGAGAGGGAGACAGAGATAGAAAAAAATATATATCTTTGAAGTCTGTTGATAAGAAGACAGGCGTCCTTTTAGATGACTCAACCTCACTTTTTACATGTTACTCTGTTTACAGCATTAACACTAGCCAGATAAGATGGACTAGTCAGAACAGAAGAAGCCTCTTGGATCAGAGGTGAGACGTCTTCAACAAATCTCAAGCAAGTCCAGTTGACTCTTTTCTTGCTCTTTTTGATGGACTAGTTAAAGAAGTTATGTATGCCAGCGATAACTTATAGGGACAAGAATTGGAGCATGAAGTAGAGCAAGAAAGTAGCACTCACAGAGCAAAGCTAAACTAAAGCGAGTCTCTTGCAGTATTCCCCCTGGAGTGAGCTTCAGTTACACTGCAACAATGACCAGTGAGACATCTGACTACACCGGGGATAACGAGGGCTCTTACAGCAAAAAAGGAGGAGTGACCACTGAGTGACCTTTGGCATGTAGCTGCTGTCCACCAAGTACGAAATGAGGAGGAAATATCTGTTTCTGCTGTGTCATTATAAGGTCAAAAAGAGGATCATTTATTACTGCACCACAATGATTTTCAAAGTGTTTGGTAGCTGTCACTACTTCTGTAAATAGAGCAGCTGATAAAATATCCATATAGCAATATGAAATATCGACCAAGTCCTCGGTACTGCTCTCTCAACCATCCTCTAATTTAATCACACTCTGACACAAAGAGTTCACCCTCGAGCTTCCCCCACAGTGCTTTCCAAAAACACTTTGGAAGGTGACTGTCCTCACGTATCACATCTGGTGCCTGCCAGTTTCATGGGAGGCTTCACCCAGGCATGACCCTCCATCCTGGCCCTCGGCCATTTGTTACCTTTGAGCACCCCTGCTGAGGCGGCGCTCCTGCCACTCACAGAAGAGCAGAGGGACCGTGGGTAAATCCTCCAAATCTAAGGTGGCTTATAGGGCCACAACTCCCTTGATGCACTGCCTGACTCTATGTTTATGGAGGGTCCTGCTGGGAAGTAAAAGGATGATAACTTGCAGGGATTTGACACAGAAGTATGCACATTTTTGTATGAGAAGCACACAACGCAAGAGAGAAGAAGAGGGAATAAATGTGCCGCATTTATTTATGTGAAAACAGAGATTGTACTTATCAATCTCTCAGTGGAGTAGTCACAGTTTGATTTATGCTTTAAGGAGGGAAGGACGCATTTGCTGATTTACAAAGCCACTTGGTCAGTCAGATTAAGGCAGGATTGCCGGTGATCAACTGTGAGTGTTAGCAAAAAGATAGGAGAGGGTTAGACAGGGTGGCAAAACAAAGACATCGGTGGGTTTCCGGAAAGGGAAGGGGGAGATGAATGGGAGATGACAGACGAGCGGCTGATGAGCAGCAGTGAGGCTGTTGTGAAACGGTTAGATCGGCCTCAAAGTGGCTGCCTCACACAGCAGAAAGTGTGTCACAGGAGAGCTAGGCTAATGCTGCTTCAGTGACGCATTCAGGCCCCCCGGTTAGCTGTAACTGTTAGCGCAAGTCATGCCCCAAGAAGCCAGAACTGCATGAGCCACAATGAAAGCTTGTACATGGGTACAACAAGCCCACGGTCAGACTCTGCTGTGGATCTACGCTAGTCACTAATTGCTGCTCAGTCAGTAGAAAGAGTTTTTTTTCTCCTCAGATGACCCTAAAAGCACCAGCAGTTGGCAAGGAACTAACATTTAGAGAGGCGAATACCAAAGCTATGTGCACTCAAGGATCAATACAGTATTGGCAGAGTTATTGACCTCAGCATATGCAGTGGCACTTACAAAGAGTCATACTGCTGCAGAGTTAAAGGTTAAACAAACACACTTTTGTTTGAATTCAGATTCCCATTGAAACAAATTGTATGGATCCTCAAGGCTGAGCAAACATGCTGAAAGCCTTTCCTACCCCATTTCAAAACTCAAGAGTCTTTATTGTCATTATGCATGCATAACAAAAAATTGTAACGTGTCTTGGCACACATAAATAAGAATAAAGATATAAATATAAAAAAATATAAAACACCCATACTTGCAGAAGTAAAACCTGCAGCAGAAATTTAATCTTTACAAGAGAAATGTAAACTTGCATAGAAAATGTGGAAAAGGAGTAGATAAAGTGCATATTTATCTGTCTGTCTGTCTTCCTGTTTACATAGTTGATTGCTTTCTCATTGGACGCTGTTCCAGATGTTTCCTTGTCTTTACTAGCTAAGCTATTCCTTAAGTTGAAGGGTGAATACTTGAATACTTGAGTCACGATGCGATTATTGTGATATTGCGATATATTGTGATATATTGCGATATTCTACATATTTCATTGAGAAATTTAAATTGCAGCTTAAAATACAAGTTGTATATATGTACATATATGTACGCGTTAACACTATCAATTGGCCTAAAACTTTTTTGGGGAAAAATTCGACATTAAGAAATTAAAAATATTTTATCAGAAGAAAAAGTATTGTGAAATATTG
The DNA here is from genome assembly GCA_029721515.1 of Synanceia verrucosa. Lineage (NCBI taxonomy): Eukaryota > Metazoa > Chordata > Actinopteri > Perciformes > Synanceiidae > Synanceia > Synanceia verrucosa. The sequence continues at coordinate 4,648,626 of CM056552.1, read as the reverse complement.
CAATATCGATATTTTTTCCCACCCCTAGTGGTCGTCTCAGCAAGTGTTGTTCCTCAGCGATTCTAGTGGTCAAAACCTTATCTTATGTTATCTTAACCTCCACAGGGTACATCTCTGTGCCTATTACACACACATGAAAACACAGAGAAAGAGAAAGAGTTGCGTCATATCGGGACATGAACCCATTCACTCATGGACCACATTGATCACAATGCTGACCTCTTTCTAATGAAAGATAAACCCAGTGGTAAAGCCCAAAATGATGCTAGGAGTCTATGAGGTCAGACATTTAGCCTGCATCAACTCTGGGAAGCTCCAGATTCTTTAATCATCAAACAGAGGTCAGGTTGAGGTCAGTCAGAGTCATTGATCAGCCTCAGCTCTGTGGCACACATCCAATAACCATCCGGATATCATCACTAACGCTCACCATGTGGAAGAAAAGGAGAAAAACAAAAACCACTGGGCACAAACCTTTTTATTAATACCTTTCTTTCACTCAAATGAAACAGCCTTCACAATGCTGCAAAATATATCTTCTTTATTTTCTTATTTAAACTTAAATCCCTTAAAATCCCATGAAATCAAAATAGATGTTTAAGTTGTTTTACCACATACTGTATATATCATACCGGTCATAATGTATAGGCTAGTATCCGGACTCTTGTAGGTAGTTTTAATGGTATTTGTAATTTCCTGGGTAAAAAAAATTGAATGACCTGCACTTTCTGACAAATACTACTTTTATGTCCAATAAGAAGCCTTACATTAAGATGCATCGGTTCCATCATATGCACGCATAACAGGATTTTGTAGAGTCACTCAGCTTAAAGGCACATATAAATAAAGAAATGAAGATATAAAATATAAATATAAAAAAATATAAAACACCCATATGCACAGAGGAGGTGTTATATTTACAGCAGAAATATAATATTTACAGAGGAAATGTAATATTAACAGCAGAAGTATAATAAAAAAAAAGAAATTTAATATTTACAGAGGAAGTGTAATATTTGCAGCATAGATTTAAAATTTAGGGCAGAAAAATCATCATATGTGGTACTGCCGGTTTACAATCTCAGCCTGTAAATGTTTTAATGGGTGAATGCTGACTTGTGTGAATCACCTTGGTTGGAAGATTATAAATGCAAGTTTAACTGTAAGTTGAGTTTTTAAGCACCAACAGTCAGTCACCTTCAGGATATACTGTATTTTTGAAAATCTTGCCACTTTTCAGTAACTCTGAATCAAATGCATCTGGATGTAACCAGGAAAGAGACAAGGAATAGCTAATAAATCACCAAGGATGTCCTTTACAACTGAACCACAGCAGTCCTCCTCAGGAACTAATCATGCTGATATATCTGCATGTCACACAGACAGTTGTCACTAGAAATAGCTGACTGTTTTGCGTCACACCAGGCTGCAATGGATGTTGCATATAATATTTAATGACAGTGTCCTAAAATAAGGGTGCAATATGCGTGGTCCTTAACCTATCACCAGGCCTATTTTTCTGCCTCCTGTCCGAAAATGGCATACCCAAAATAAACAGGGTATAGCTTCCCAACTACAAGGGTTGTATGAATATTTTTTGTCACCTATGACACAAACACCTGTGAGTTTGCTCTTATAAATGGGTTGTCTCTGAAAAAAGAAACACTTCAGCCTAAAAGGGAAAGGGAAAGCCTAAACAACAGCTCAAGGGGCTACCTGCTTTTAATGCACAATGTAAAGCTCTGCCTTTATACTGCTAGTGAACAAAGTCCAAAAATCATATTATGTAAGTGGAAAAGAAATGTTCCTGCTGATTCATGATATGGGTTCCTGGAGTTTTACTGCCTCTGGAAGCTTTTTCCTAATCTAATCTGTGGAATTTAATTGAAATGCTTTTATCTCTCACAATGTGCCATCTCAACAAGCTAATTGATTTTCCAAATAAATGTAAAAGTTGTCAGGACAAAATAAGCAGTTTTGAAGACAATGAAACACACGAACAAAGCGCTGTAAAAATGTTCATATTCACAAATCTAAACTATCCTGGCCAGTAAAAATCCACTGACACAGCTTTATTTTCTGTTCCACTTTCAGACACATTAAAATGTTTTTTTCTGAGTATTCATACTGACGAGCTGTCTTTGTGTTACAGGATTTCTTCATCTCTGATCCTGCTCCTGTCTGACCTCAACAAGAGACTCTTCAGCTCCTCCAACAAGGTACATTATAGCTCTTTTTTGTCCAACCCTCAGGACTGGGATAGATACAGCATCCTGTCTTCATTCAGTGCATTAGCATTTTCTGCCCAGTTGTGAGTGAGAGCCAGTGTTAATGAGACAGTGGTGAAACGGCTGTACCACCAGGAGAATTAGCTTAACAGCATGCCTTGACCTTGTCTAGATTGAACTACAATGGATCCTCGAGGCATTTTGACTGAATGCGGCTGTCAAACAGAAAAGAACAGTATGAAGCTGTGGGAGGCAGAACTTGTCCTTTATACATAGTAATAAACTCTAAGGGCTTTTGTATGTTCAGGCCAAAAACTGATTCAAATAGAAATGTCAGTATATGTGATGTGAATGTAACACAAGTACAGTAAGTGCACCAGTGTTGCATGGATGAAAGGGCATGTTTTGTCATGCAGACGCATGCACAATGTTGCCTGCAGAGCAGTGAGCGTTGATGGGACATAGCCGTGATGCACAGCATCATGAGCGTCCTCTGTGGGCTTCCCTCAGGTCCAACACTGGACTCTTGATTTCACACTGGATTATTTTCATTCTAAGCACAAATCTCTCCTGTGATACAATCATTAAGAGCAAAACTGAGGAGCAGCTGCAGCGTCTTTACGTACAGCACAGCTATAGATGCTTTATCACCTTTATTTTACAGAGACTGTGGTGGTTGTTGCACTTCAAGGGAAAATTAAGTTGTACAAGGCAGCAGTGAATGTAAATATTGTGTATTATTGTGTATTGTGTTTGGGAATGTGTGTGAGGAGCTAGTGCTGTAGCTGTTCCCATTGATAACACCTTCTCAAAGAAACAAATCAATATCTTTTCTGTATTTGTAATCTTTTGCTCCACTGAGCTGCTTGACCTTCGGACAAAACAGCGGCCAATCCATCAGGGTATACTGAAATTTTACAATTTTACTGGGATACAAAGAGAAAAAAAAACATCTTTTAACTCGTATTTGTACGTCTTTAAACATCCAACGCTTGAGTGCCATAGATGTGTATGTATACGTCAAAGTGTTTGTTGTTGTTTTTTGGCAGCTGGTGCAAGAGGGCGCTCTCACACAGCCTGTGAGTAATACTGGGGCTTTTGGGATTTGTAGTCGGAGCATAAAGAGACGGTATACACCACAGAGATCAAAACAGGAAGTGGAGACGATCGAGATTAGAGAGCAAAACAAACAGAATCTGGACAAAAAGTGGTGATTTTGGTGAAAGTGTCCTCTACTCTACCTCTGATAAAACAAGAATGGAACAAGGTAAAAACAAACATTTTTTTCATGATGAAATAGAGAGTCTCTTCTTTCATTTGAGCTATTCAGTGTTTTCAGAATCTTAGTACAAAATATTCTGTGGGTCTTAAAATATGACTCAAAATGGGCAAAAATGCTGGCACAAGGCTCTTTCTGTTTTATAAAAGGGATCACACTCAATGAGTTCATAAACTGAACAAACGCTGAGCTCTGCAAACATTGAATGGATCAATGTTTCCTGAAATGAAACGCCGCAGGGAGGAACAAGCATCTGAGGCCATACAGCCATTTACTTCCTGATTAACAACAGTTAATGGACACCTCATTTTCTAAGGATGAGCAGAGGAAGAAATTTCATGATTTTATGCTTAATTAAAAAGCATTATCAGTAGTCTTTTCATCATGACAAATCAACACAATCAGCATGCACTTTCAGAGTAAAAGCCAAGACATGTTATAATTGGCTTCATTAAATGTTTTCTATTATTTGTACAAATGCATGTTGTTGCAGTAATTTAGATTACACAACCTCATACACTGACACGTTGGGGCATTTAAAGTGCCTCCCTGCACACCCTTTAATACTCTCATAAGATTTGAATGCAGACAATTGTGTGTGTGTGTGTGTGTGTGTGTGTGTGTATCTTTATATATGTATGTACCATGCATCATATTCCATTTAGTGATAATTATATATCAATAACCATGTGTGTTTTCCTGTAGATGGTGTTAGTGAGAAATGGGCTTGACATCGTTAGAATTCAGTGTTTAATGTCAAGTGTAGAAGTGCATATGCATAAACACATCATTTGAAATTCAAATGATGAACACATGCACGCTAATTATGCAGTTTCTGTCTGTCTTAGATAAAGTGTATATATTTATCTTGTGTTGTTTATGTAAAGCATTTCAGCATGTACGACAAAGCAGAGCCAAAAGACTGTAATTATGCTGCAGGAGCGACTATACATAAGTGCATCAACTATTTGTCCTTTGAAACTTTTGCTGTCAGCATGAATAATTATTTTTCTTTACTTCTTGTGAGAAATACCTTTGTATAATACTGAATACTGGCATCATAGTATGTTTGGTATATTTCTTCACAGCTTAAAAAATGTCCACAAACTCATCCCATTGCTTTTATTCATCCCAAAATCAAGTTGCGCTTATGTTTTTCTGTATTTTTCATCCTATTATCCCATTTTTTTGTGTCAAAGTGAGTAATGGGGACAACAATTTTGAAAGTGGTCCAGCATTGAGGGAAACTCTGTAACCTGCAGAGATTGAAATGAGCGAGTGAACAACTTAAAACATAAACTTAAAACATAAAACTCATTAAAGCTGCTTGTTTTTGCCACTGGTAGGCTCAGATTGTCCTCATTAATGTCTGACAACATTATAAAGGTCGTTACACAGAAATAAGTCCTTTTTCTTTCCTTTTCCTTGATCCGGTCTGTTTGTTATTGTGTCCGTGTCAAGGAGAAGTCTGAATATCTCAAATAAGTAAATGGTTTTCCATCAAATTCAAAGACCTCGTCCACATTGTTGAAATCATCTAAATTTGCAGTTATGACACTGAAAATCTTTTAGATAGCACAAAGCTGCGCTTTCTGTTCTTCAACACTACAAACTCTGCCTGAGTCTTTCCATAATGATGCTCATAATAACAGTCAGAGCCTGTTATGGCAAAAACAAGCAAATTTAGTGGACTTAAATGACAGTGTCAGCCCCAAAAGCACCGCTGACGTCAGTACAAGAACAATTATAGAAATTGTTGTTCCAATTAGTCACTTAGACACAAAAACATGGGAAAAAAGGGTTGAAAAATTCCTGACGTTACTAGATGTCTGTTAGAAGTGGGAGCCAAACAGCAGATATCAATCATCTCGGTCTTGTCAAAAGTTTTAAGTGATCAATCCACAATCATAATAATATAACAATAAATAATATTATAATAATAAGATAAGTCGTCTCTCACTAATTCCTGGTTAATAAATGAGCCGCTCATTGTTTTCTAGTATTTACAGTGATAACTGAAACAGCTCTGAGGCTGACAGGAGCTTTTCTTTTTCCACAAGTTTATTGAAGAACATCATTTATTAATCTTGTGGGATAAAGAAAATCTTGTAGGATAAAGAAAATGTCCCCGACATTTTTCCTGTATTTCACTGTACATATGAGTGACAATATTAATGAATCTATGGACATATTGCCTTCCAAACACTAGAACAAAGCCTCTTCCGCTATCTTTGAAGATTGATTTCAGCCGTTTCAGTGGTCACTGGAAACACACGATCATTTGAACATTAGAAAAAGACGAGCGGCTCATTTATTAGCCAGGAATTAGTGAGAGGAGGCTGACTGGACCTTAGTCAACAGTGAGCTTTTCACTGTAAACATGGACGCTGAGTAGAAAGCAGCCCTCCTGGTTGTTTGTGGGCTACCATGTAGTGAAAGAACAAAAAGAGAAAAGTTGTTGTTATTGTTGCTTCTGCTGCTGCTGGTCTGCTGCTACATCAGCACGACTCCACTGGATAGCCCCTGTGACCTGCTGGCTTTAGCCAGGAAGGGACGCCCTTCGATGCAGACTTGCTATTTCAGGATTCAACAGTCCACTCGTTTGGGATGGCCCTTATTGGTTTTTCAGCAGCGGGTCACAGTCTCCCGCAGCCTGTGAGTAATTTTGCGGCTTCTGGGATTTGTAGTCGGAGAATAAAGAGACAGTATACACCACAGAGATCAAAGCAGGAAGTGGAGACGATCGAGATTAGAGAGTAAACCAAACAGAATCTGGACAAAAAGTGGTGATTTTGGTGAAAGTGTCCTCTGCTCTACCTCTGATAAAACAAGAATGGAATAGAGAGTCTCTTCTTTCATTTGAGCTATTCAGTGTTTTCAGAAACATAGTACAAAATATTCTGTGGGTCTTGAAATATGACTCAAAATGGGCAAAAACACTAGAACAAGGTACTTTCTGTTTTATAAAACGGCTGGCACTCAGTGAGTTAATGTGGAGGAGCAAACGGAGGGAGAGCGTGTAGGAGGTGGTTTGGGATTGGGCCATAATGTCAGACTGGTGCTACTACAAACTGTGGTGTATCTACCATTGACCGAACGTTAAAGTTGAAGTGCCTAAAATTCGCTGACATGGTTTTGTGTAAATGCTGCATCAGGACAGTGTTGTGTCAACACATTAACATACTTCAGTTTATAGGCCTATTCCTGTCGTTCTGCTCACATGCCACCATCATGCCCCTGTGTTTGTGTATGTGTGTGTGTATGCACTGTGTCCAGTTTGTGTCAGCATTGCATTAACATGGTTTAATCCTCTGCATGGCTTATTGGATCCAAATCCCTCCCAAAGCTTTTTAAAGCTCCTGTCTTTTCATTTCTGCGTCCCTCTCTCTCTGTGTGTGTGTCTACCTATCATTCCATCAGACAGTGAAGGAAACTGTAGTGATACCTTCTGCTGACTTTATTTCCCAAATCAGCTATTGGTGACAAAATAACTTCACTGAACACATCTCATGCTTGTTTTATTGGGTAGTCTAACATACCCAAAATTGCATTTGTTTCCATTTTGGTATTTGATTCAATGTATGGGATGCAAATTGATTTCCTGTGCAATGCCAAATATTTTCATTTTTCACAAACATTTCTGCAGTAACAGTGACTCGACTGCCTGAATACATTTTATTTGCAACTCACTGGCAAGAACAAAAACCACCAATTATGCTGATAAATAATAAATAATATCAAATTGTATTGAAAGTCCATATAGTGAGAAAACAGAAAGCTTTTCATATATTTCAACCTTACCTATGTCTCATCTTTATTATAAAGAAGTTTAAATCATTGCTCACCTTTTATCACTAACAGGTTTGACAGCTTAACTCACTCACTGCCAGCAGTTTTATTAAACAGAAAGTGTCTTGTTCCAGCATTTTTGCTCATTTTGAGTCATATTGTAAGACCCACAGAATATTTTGTACTATGTCTCTGAAAACACTGAATAGCTCAAATGAAAGAAGAGACTCTCTGTTTCATCCTCATTACTTTTCATTTTCACTTCTCTCTTCTCCTCTAATTAAAGGCCAGTTCGACGTTCAAAAACATTGAGAAGTCAGTGCTGATGATTTAAAACAACTCTGTATAAAGAAGTGTTTTGAATCTTTTCTATGTAGAAACACATCATGCAGTTGTCAGTTTAAGAATGACATTTGTACTCTATTTGGAGGCATCTCCAGATGAATTGTAATATAATGTGCTTGAAGATGATATATTTCAAACATGTTCATGTATTTTTAATGAGAAAGGTCGCTGTAGTGTATGAAAAGTCTATTAACTAAAATAAAGCCTCAGTTGTAAATCATGTTTGATAGCATTATGGTTAGATGGTTATGAAAATAATGAAGTGCAGTGTCCTGGTGGCCTGACCTTGCATTTCCTGTTTCTCCTGTCATTTCCTGCCATATGATCATGATATATAATGCTTACTGAACAACACTATACACTCTTTACTTTGCAAAGTGCTTTAATTATCTCTCTATCTAACTACACTGTCTATTACTGTATTACCCCATCTTAGTGTATAAACCCATAACATCACAGACACACGCACACACATCCATCCATGGCCTTTATAAAGAGATTAGAGCAGAAATAGAAATTTAACAATGCAAATGACTATTTTTTGCTCATCTACAGCACGTTGGCCGATGATCAGAGAAAAATTGAATTCTGCTCTGTTCCTCTCTCTCATTATTAGAAATGTCTGACTTGGTTAAAATGGTTCCTCAGACAAAATGAATATCAGGGTTAATGTGTCTATTATTAACACATGGCTTCTATTTTAATAACCTCGCGGCCAGTTGCTGGACTTCAATATGTAGCACCACATGATGTAACCTAATTAATGTGACAGAGACAGATGCTTTAATTTCGCTCATGTGATCTCATTTCAGATAATATTTGAGGAGGGGAAGTATATTTTACTGCAGTAGAAACATAATTGAGAAAAAGCCTGTTATGTGGCAAATGCATTGTATATGACCAGTTTTCATTCAAGCAAAGATAATTGAATCTTAGCTAGAATGAGCTGTTGATGCCTGTGTGTGTGTTCCTGCTGCATAATCACATCCTGCAAATTACACATGCACACTGGTATTGTTACCAGTTCATTGTGCAGAAATAATTTCAAGCCCTTTGATGAAGTTCTTGTAGAAGGTTGTTTTTTTTCACTCGAGTAATTTATTTATAAACTCATCTGCCACAGTGACTTTTGATGGATATTCCCACAAGTATTAATTTGGTTGACGAAAAATTTTAGTTATAATGTTCATCAACGACTGTTTTTTTCTGACGACAACGAGACAATAACTAAATCAAAAACAATATATGATGACGACATCTATGACAAAAACAACTGACACATTCATCAAGGAATAAAAATGAGATGATGATTAAGCTCAGTTAATCTCTGCTTACTACTTATCTATGTACTATTTTTATATACCACTTATTAGGAACAGTGTCACTGTGGGGCAGCCTTGGTAACGCTCCGGTAAAGTGTCCGGACCTCCATGCCGGGGGGGCGGACATCACCGGTAAGTGTGGCCGCCCAAGGGTGCCCCTTCCTGGCTAAAGCTAACAGGTCGCATGGGGGCTCCTTCTGGAGGTCCAGTGGTGGCTCCAGGAGTACTGAGGGGCGGTGCAGACAGCACAGAAGCTCCACCATGGAGTATTATTATAATATTAAAATATCAATATCAAGTCCCCCACTTTGGTCTTTTGTAGAAAGAAACATCTTTAATTTTAAAATAAAAACACATCACAACAGATAAATCTGTGTCTCTATATTGCACATTCAAACCTTAATATATTTCGTAATAACAGGTTCATAACTGTTTTCTTCATGAGTATGTGAGTTTGGAACTTGTAGAAAAATTTAAGCGTTACATTTTAACCAAACCTGTGACAAAAATGGAATGATATTTCATCGACTAAAACTAAATAAAATTCAGGTGACTAAACTATGACTAAAACTAAATAGCTCTTTCTCGTTGACTAAGACTAAATCAAAAGTTACTGTCAAAATTGACACTGATTCCCACAGTATGGCTGCCCTACCTCTTTATTTTTAGCACTATTGAACATGGAACTAAACTGAAGCTTCCCATGTATGTGTGATGTATTTCATCACAGTGAAGGTCGTAGCTAACCGCGGTCCTTTCTTTGTGTTTTTATTCCACATACATGTGTTGCTTCTCTTGTCTAGGCACTTGACTTTCCTAACCCACATGCATAATTCAACAGGGAGCTGAGCTTTTGCTGCATGTAATGACAGCGAGTTGTAGAGGAAAGCACTGCGACTTAACATCTGAGCGCCAGCGGCAGTTGAAGCCAAATCCTGTCATTTTCACTGACTGCCTCTCCCCTCATGACGTCTCACTCCTGCAAACACTTCCCTCCTTTCTCGTTCCCCCTTCTTTGCTCAGTGCAATAAATCCTCAGCCCTCTTTTTCTTCCCTTTAGATCTACTGACTGCTCTGTATTTTACCCTCCAATCTGTGAGGCCATCTGGTCCTCAGCCTCATGTCTGTCTCAGTATCTTTTGCTCTCTGAATCCATTTGACAAGATTAATAGAGTGAACCTCAGACAGATATAAGCTGCTCATTTTGATAGGGCTCACTGGGAGGAGATAAGTTCAATGCTTGTCATGAGCAGATGAGCAGGAATCAACAATGAACGCTCACCTGGCCAGCTGAAATAATTCAGAGCAAAACTATTTATCCTATTTCATATAAAAGATTGTGTTATTCTGAGAGGAAAAAAAATCTAATCACTCAGATGTTACGTTATGTTTTATGTCGACGATGCATGAATGTGACCCCGCTGGCCACAGACACACTGAAGCCACCCAGCTGGCAGAGGAAAACGTCCCTGACCTGAACTGTAGTCAGATTAACGTGCCGACAGGCGGAATCCCACCGAAAAGCTGACTGGGTTGAGATCAGCTGTTGTGACGTGAACAGCGGAGAACACGTGAACAGTGCAGTTCATTATTTGCTTTTCATTCTTTAAGCTAATAATGTTTCCGTCTACAACATCATCAATCTCTATTATCACAATTTTTCCCACAGTGAGGGTGAAAATAGTAAAAGTAATAACATCTTGTTGTGGGATTCAGGGGGGAAATGACATAATAGCACCCAAAACCACAGGCCTTTCAGAATAGCTTTTGTCAAATACAACTAAAGAGACTCTACCTAGGTCATACCAAGTAGGGGCAAAGGAAATACCAAGCACAAATAGTAAGTGCAGATGATTTACTGAACCAATGGTGTTAAAATTAGTTGGCTATAAGTATGAACCTTAAATATATATTCATGAAATATTAACTCTTTGAGTGTCAGCTGTTTTATAAAACCGAAAGTGCCTTGTGCCAGCATTTTTGCCTATTTTGAGTCAGCCACAGAATATTTTGTACTTTGACTCTAAAAACACTGAATAGCTGAAATGAAAGAAGAGACTCTCTATTTCATCATGAAAAAAATGTTTGTTTTTGTCTTGTTCCATTCTTGTTTTATCAGAGGTAGAGTAGAGGACACTTTCACCAAAATCACCACTTTTTGTCCAGATTCTGTTTGTTTTACTCTCTCTGCTTTGATCTCTGTGGTGTATACCGTCTCTTTATGCTCTGACTACATTTCCAAGAAACCCCAACATTACTAACAGGATGTGTGAGAGCGCCCTCTTGTGCCTGCTGCTGAAAAAACACTTTGACATATCTATATGTCAGTGGCACTCAAAGAGTTAACATGAGCACTGTAAAAATGCAACAGTAGCTTATGGTATATTAGTCATAGTGACCCACTGCACTACCAGCAAAAGAGAGAACTGCTGCTGTGTTGTTTTGCCTGCCATTCACTCATCAACAATCAAAAGTATTGACACATGGTTAGAAATTAATAGAAGAGGCATCCTCAATACAATGGGGGGCAATATTTTGACAGAACGAAACAATCCAATCCTTTGATGGTTCAGCTGAAATATTTGACAGTGACACCCTGCCAATAGCAAAGCTTTATGTAACTATAATTTAGCTTTTTTATTTTTGTCACTTTTGTCACAGAGAATGCTATGAGTCAATCAGTGGTTGGGTCACAGAGTGTCAGTTAATCGGTCAGTATGAGAGTCAGAACCTCCAAGACTGAAGCTATGCTTACCAGAATACGGTAGGAAGCTGGAAGGCAAAACTCCACGTGTGTCCTGACCCTCACCTATGATCATGAGCTTTGGATAATGACCAAAATATGCTTCCTTGCAGGGCGGCTGGCTCCACCCTCAGAGAAACACTCAAAACAGTCATTTGTTGGGTGACCTTAAAGTTATGGAAAGTTATTTCCATCCAATTATAATACGCTCATTTAGCAAGTGATGCGAATGCTAAGTTGCTATTAATGCAACTAATGCTGCCATGGTTAGCTGCTAATGCTGCTATGATCAGTGAGCACACTACAAAAAGATTCGGTGACGAAATTAATCGTTCAAAATTATAGCGCGGACAAGAAGAAATTACGTGACATTTCTGTGCAGTGGTTTATTTTGAAGACAAAGCTATTTTAAGTTAAGTAAAGGACTTATCTTACCGTCTTCCACAACAAACATTACTGACTCTCAGCATGGGTTTTGAACTGTGTGCTGAACTTCAGGAAGTAAAGTTTCTAAAACTCCTGGTTCGCACACTACTGCCACCTTCTGCTCTGGAGTTGTACACGCAATTTACTATCTTACCCAGAATGCATTAGTTTCTGTCAACATAAATTAATTTACACAATGTTAAGTTATTGCACATCATGCATTAGATTAATGGGGCAGATACCCAGTTTGGCTTTTTTGAGAGTGCAGTGAGGAGCTCGGAGTTTAGCTGCTGCTCCTTCACTTCGAAAGGGACCAGCTGGTCAGAGAAACCAGCTAGACCCAGAACCTGCTGGAGATATATAGCTTGCGTGGCCTCTTAGCCTCCCCCTGCTAAGCCTGCTGACAACACAACCCATTCCAGACAATGGATGGATGGATGGGTGGATGGATGGACGGTCATGATAATGACCTGCATCTGCTTTACTTTGCAAACAAACAGCTTCTCAGTTTGCATATACTGCTGCAGACACGCCGTCTATTCCCTGCAAGAAAGCATGAAAGGTTGCATTACATCACACTCACACACATCCTCTCCTCTAGGAACATGAAGATTTGACATTCAAACCCGCCACAAGCACCTCTCATTAACGACAAAACACACACCCTTTGGCCAGTTCTGGCACCCAGGTAAACTACACAGCAGTCTGATGAATCATGCATGATGTTAACATTTAACAGGTTTACTCTGTCTGTGTGTTTACTTGCCCAATTATAGTTTCTACCCCTCCAGACACATTCTGTTCTTTAATTTTCTCCCACTCATCCGTTAACCTCCTCTCACCCTTCACTTGCATTTCCTTTTTCCAGCAAGCCCAAATCTTGTGTGCTAATTAACGAGGCCAGTCTCAATTAAAGCCGTAATTGGACCTTATGGAGAAACCTGAGACACATCATAGATAATTTCTTTGTTATCATCCTGAGCAGACCCATTACTATAACTGAGGAAAGCTTTGTTTTGGTTGTGATTCATACAGGATGTAGTAATTGTGATAAGATTGGTTTGTTAAAGGAAAAAGTGTCTGCAAAGGTAAGAGCAATGAAATGCAGCCAGTTAATATACAATACAACACACATTAAACTCTAGGACTCTACAGACAAACTCATTAAACCGGACACAAACTCAGAGGGTTGTACACAATCGATAACTCATTGATTGCCACTGCCTGAGCTGCGCTTTTTTCCAAATCTTTTGGATAGAATATAACTTTTTGTTTTCCAGTATCCTTTTATATTTTCCACAATTGTATACAAGAGAAATGATTTCTCTCTGTAAGCATGTATTATGTGTTCTGCATAAGCCCATAAGCACAAGAATTTCGAGGCTGGTAGAAGACAAGAATGATGAAAAAAAAGACTGTGGCCTCAAGTCTGTGGGGCTTTTTCTTGTTGGTATTTCCAGTTCATTAATATGTTAATGTCCTGGAGTTCCTTATGCCACATACAGTGATCCATAGGGCTCATGCGAATATCATTTTTATGCTGTGGTAGTGTCTTACTATAATCTCAAATTGGTCTTAACAGCTCTATTCGAGAACCGTTCCCTGAAAACCTCCCCTCCTCTGCCCTTCAGGGAGGAAGACTTTTTTATGGCTTTTCTCCTTTTTAACGAGGAGACAGGGACTCTGCAGGTAATGGGCTTTGTTCTGTGTCTGTAATTGAGAGGTGGAGAATATAGAATGCTATATTAATGCTCTATTCCTGAAGAACAGGATATAGGACCTTAGCAGCGAGTAACACTGTGAAGTGGCAGGCTCCAGATGTTAGCAGGCGTAGCGCTCATTAGCGCTCCCGGGAGAAAGTGAGATTAAGACATGGTAGTTAAAAGTCAGATGGGAAGGCAGTAGCTGTAAGGTTAGGGAGGTCGGCTTATCGCGTCACTGTAAGGGATTTGTATATGAATTCACACTTACATCCCATTCCTAAATGGAAGAATAAAATAGGAGAATCTTTTATGAGTCCCACAGCGGAGAAATAAACTACCAGATGCCCCAGTGCAGCAGATGTGGTCATACTAGTTGGCATTATATCTTATTTACGTTTTTTTTTTTATTCATTTTGTCACCCTTTGTCCCATCATCTGTGTTTAAAGTGATTGACAGTTTGTGATATTTTAGTCTGACAACTGTGGGAGGGAACTGGAGCTGTATTTTCTTCACACAGAAAAGACTTGATCCCAGAAACATCTTGCTGTGAGGTGACAGTGCTACTCAAGCTAAACCCAAATAGCTGACAGATGTCTCTCTAAAGCCTACCATTTACTACCAAATTTAATGTCAACACTTTAATGTCTCACAAAGTCATTACTACTAACTTGCAGCAAATAAACCTTCATGCTGAAATTGTATTTTATCTTGGGGAACTAGCCTGTAAAACCCTGTATATATAGATGGACAATGTGTTTCCACTTCCTTCCACCGTGCAAAAGTGAAGCCAAAACATCCTGATATGGGAGATGCCATCTTTAGATTTTAACTTTCAACTGTTTGTTTTTCGGTTGATGTTAGTCATTTTATTATACTACAGTAATTGAACTCTTTGAGTGCCATCGACGTATTTAAACATCATTTAAAATCCAATGCCTGAGTTGTGAGTGTTTTCTTTTTTCACAAGAGGACGCCCCCTTGTGCCAGCTGCCAAAAAACACTTTGACGTAAATACACGTCTATGGCACTCAAGCGTTGGATTTTTGGTATTTTGCATTCCCGCCTGTGTCAGACAAATCATGACTTTGACAAAACGTTCCTCTCTTTCTTCTCAAGATAAATAAGCTCCTGGTCTGAGAATATGATTACCTGCACAAAGCATTTTTTTAAGAAGCCATGCACAATTAATCCTCCAGAAGGATTTAAGGATTTGGATTAAACCCTCACAGCCACCTTGCAGTGTGAACTTATCAGCGTGTCACTTCTGCTATACAACTTTTTTTTTTTAAACGGAGGAGGACTGATTTGTACCATAAACCAAATGTGCTATTAAATTACTGTGTGTCAGATTAACTATCAACACTAAATACACAGAAGTGGTACTGGTATGCAATTATTATAAACAAGCAGCATTTTGCCAAGAGGTCAGCAGCGTATTTGTGTGTGTGCTCTGAGGCTGTGGTTTGCAATAAGGCTGAAATGGTAAATAGAGCCTGTGGGGGTGGGGAGATGAGATTAAGGCCACGTCAACTGGCCACAACTCTGCTTTGGGATGTTCAACGCGTCACTATGCAGGATGTCCACGTCATGCGCACAGATTTATTGAAACAGTCCTGTCTAGATTATCCTCCACACACACACACACACACCCTTGTACTGCTATCTTAGAGAGGACATTCATTGACATAATGCATTTGCTAGCCCCTTACCCTAACCTTAACCATCAAAAATAAATGCCTAACCCCAACCCTTACCCTAAACCTAACCTAAGCCTAATTCTAACCCTAACCCAAAAATCAAGTCTTAACCCTCAAAAAGCTCTTTAAAAGTCTGTCAGAAAGTGAGGACCGGCAAAAATGTCTTCACTTCCCAAAAATGTCCTCACTTTGTTGGTTAAATACGAATTGTGGTCCTCACTATGTCGCAAGTTCAAGAACACACACACACACACACACACACACATCTAGTACCAAACTAAGGTCATGGGGTCACTCTCCATTTTTACAGTCTCAATCCCACACCTGTCTCTTTTTATTTGCACCCTTCTGAAGCTGCTCATATCTCCTTATCCTTCCTCTGTTGTCCTTTCTTGTTCAACTCTTTCCCCCATATGTGATTAACCACCATTGTGTCATCACGTCCCACCCTTTCAGTCCGCTACAGTTGTCATCGTGGAGCCATTAACATGCTGTGCTTGAGCCTTTCCGGAAATGTGGCGCGTGACTGTGTCTGGCTTAGGATTTTAAACCACCTGCTGTCTGCTCCAAATCTGGGATGGATGGTAGGATGGACTGGAATTATAATGATGTGGTGAATGATGGGGGCGTGGTAGTGGTTATGTCAACATGTGTGGTGTTGTTTTTTTGTTGTTGTTTGTTTTCTCTGAGCCATAGTTGACCATGACCGCCAATATTCTGTTATAATATTCTGGTGTGGAGGAACACATCTGGTGTTTGGATGTGTTTGTGTGTGCTTCTTTGTGTGTTAAATGTGTGTAAGTTGAACATCTGGCCATGCAAAAGAAACTGAAGAAGACCACATCTGTTTCCCTTCCTCATTTACACAGGAAGTAAATAAAAACAACTGCAAACAGCAAACGTTTGGGTTGCAGATATTATTTTAAAGCTCCTTCTTTTATGTAACCCCCATTGCAGTTAGCTTGTGACATACATACAGTACATTATGCTGTTGAATGCACCATAAAGGCCTCAGGCAGGTGTCCAACCCAGAGGAAAAAAACAGCAAAAATAGCATTCACGCACAAACACATACATGCCACATGCCCTCAAACTGATTTTCTCTTACACCTCCCTTATATGATGGTACATGTATGTGTTGTGTTTGCTGTATGAACAGGGTTAAATCATATATTTACTTATTTATTTATATTTGGGTTTAGATCCATATTAATGCCATTTGATCTCTGTTGTGTATACCATCTCTTTGTGCTCTGACTACATCTCCCAGAAGCCCCAAAATTACTCACAGGCTGCGGGAGACCGTGATTAGCGACCCGCTGCCGAAAAAACACTTTGACGTATTATTCTGTGACTCGATCTTTGGATTTTAAATGACGTTGAAATACGTCAGTGGCACTCAAAGAGTTCAGCATTTGACCATATAGAAACTCCACCACAGGATTATAATTGTCTAATCATAGCTTAGCAGCTGTAACAAGGGACAGCATGTCGGTCGAGCTTTGTATCTCCCCACACAAAATGTTGTTGTAGTGTAGAAAAATATCAATATAAATGGATTGATGGATGAGGGGATGCACCCAAAACCAGCCCCTCTCCTTCTAATTATGACAATACAGTACAATATAGTTTCAAATAACATCAATAAACACAATTAGTCATATTATGTATAAAGCATAAAATCTTCACTCTTTCATTAAAGTTATTTTATCCATGGAAATATAAAAATATGAAAATCCAACATGGAAAACGGTGCAATGGGTGATGAAAGCACAATATATTGCAATTCTTAATCACTTTATTATCTTCAGTTCTTATCTCTGCCCTACATTAACATGTTTATATGTATATAGTTTTATGTTTATATGTCTATATGTCATGCACCAAGTCACCAAGTTAAATTCCTTGTCTGTGTAAATGTACTTGGCGATAAACTTGTCTCTGATTCTAACTGAATAATTTGATTGTTCAGACAGTGTAGTTACCTGCTTGAAATCCATGAGTCACATGTCTATTTGGATTGAGCACCACATGGCCTGAGGAGAAACGACAGATGTGGCTGCACTTGAATGTTGGATTTAGTATAAATTTGTAAAGCAAACCTTAGCTTTGGCTGCTTTATGTTTCCACTGATCCTCAACCACAGTCCAAGTCCAAATATAACCATGTTAACAAAGAGAAGAGCTGACAAGTTCAAACAGTCTCCGTGCTATTTTCGGTCCACTGTCAAAGTTATTTAGGGACGAGGGCTCACTCAGACAATGTTTGGAATCGCTGCTAATCTTTGGATTTCATTCAGCGACACACATTAATGATGGACCTTATCAGCGTGGGTGTTAGGATGAGACAGTTTCCTGCATTCAGTCATCCCCCCCATAGACACACTGTGTACTTGGCACAGTGAGTGGTGCTATCACATTCTGTCGTATTATATACGAGAGGAGGACCAGCAGTCTGGGAAATATGAGCTGGGCTTTAAAAAAAAAAAAATCAGCAAAAGTCATCACGTCAAGGTTGAGCCGGAGCATTGGAGACTGCTTTAACCATTATTCCTGGAAGGTAAAAATAGAAATGAAGAGGACAGAATAGACTGAGATAACCTAATTGTTCATAGGGAGACATGTCATGTCATCATCATCCCTGTGTAGCCAACACTGAAGGTTTATCTGTCCTTTTTGTTTCTTTTATCCTCCTACGCTGCTGCCTTCATTTCCTGCTCCTCCAAAAAAGCATTTTGTTCCAGCACATGAAGTCCAGTCGAGCTGACGGGTCAACTGAACCCAGCATACTTTGACAAATATGGATACTTCCAAGAACGTGAAAGTTTTTGTTTTCTTTTTAAATTTACTGCCCCAAAACCTTCGTAGTGAGCATGGGCTGCTGGGCACTGCTTGAGTGATAGTTGAGTTGATATCAAAATCTATGAAAGGGTTAGAAGCACTGGAGTAATGAACAGGGTGATGTACATTGGGTGCAGTGGGGCGGAGATGAGCTGACATACAATACAAAGTGATGATATGGTGTTACTGTATGGATAGATGATGTATAATTAAAGGAGTTTTTATAGCTGAAAGTGAAGGGAATGATGTCAACAGATCAAAAGGTTGACAGGTCAGGCTATTACATACTGTATGATTCATATAGTTTTCTGATTCCTTTGTCTCCTGCATGGAGGTTTCTGCATTCTTAACTCACTGAGTGCCAGCCCTTTCTTAAAACCGAAAGTGCCTTGTTCCAGCATTTTTGGCCATTTTGAGTCAACTTTCATGATTCACAGAATATTTTGTACTATGTCTCTGAAAACACAGAACAGCTCAAACAAAAGAAGAGACTATTTCATCATGAAAAAAATGTTTGTTTTTACCTTGTTCCATTCTTGTCAAAGAGTTTCTTCATGTTTATTCTTGATTTTTTTTCAAACATCATTATGTCACCATCAGCCACAAGTATAGCAAAATTAAAAAGCACTGACCTGCAAATGCTGCATGCACACCTAGCTCCAGATTGTGATTCACTGTAGTGATTATGATTGACTGTCTCCTGATTGTCTGCAGACATGGGGTGTGCATGATTGAAATGACTTGAAACTTCAAAAAACTATTCAAGAGTGGGACCTTTTCCTAACTGGATGCAAAGCAAGTGAGCGGACATCAGATTGTTTCAGTTTTTCACTATGAAAATGTCCTCACAAGGTGACGAACTTATCTGTGCAGCAGCAAAAAGGCTGAGTGATGTGTCACCTGTTTGTTCAACTGCTCACCTTGAACGTATACTTTATTGCAATATTGTGATATTGTGACATATTGTGATATTCTCCATAGATCACTGAGAAAGTGTATATACTGTATGTACAAATATTTACATATATATATATATATATATATATATATATATATACTGTATGTATATATCAGTCTGTGTTGTTTTTATTAACTTCTTATTTCAATGTGAGGAAGAAAAAGTCCCTAGTTAAAAACAAGCTGACTTGAATTCATGCATCCAAAGCATGTACTGAAAGAAAAAAAAACAAAGTAACCAGAGTCAAAACTAATTCTGTTACAGTAGCTACTTTGCAAACACATAAACCCCTGTTCTGCTGGAGGTCCTCATCTTGAGCATCTGAAATATGTGTGCAGGTATTTGGATTTTGCATAAAATGATCAGGATTCTCATTCTCATCACAGCATCTACTGTATAACGTGCAGCACATATAGAATATTTATCTCTGGGTTTATGTAAGATTTCCCTCAAGCTATATCTGCTCTTCGGCGGTGTGGTGTGGTGAAAACACAAGGACACAAGTAAAGCATAGCGTAGCCCTCTCTTATTTTTAATGTCTGTTGATTTAACAAATACAGCAAAAAAAAGCCTGTGAATCAGCCAGATGTGTTGAAGTCAAGTCAGTGGACTTAAAAGAGCATCCCCCGTCCCAGCAAAGCTGCTGTGGTAAAGACGTAAGCCTCTCAATTGGCTTGGGATTGGTTTGAGTGAGACAGGCTATGTAATAATGGCAAAGTGGTTAAGCCCTCGGGCATCTTTAAAGAGCTTTCAGCAGCCACATGGGGGGAAAGACGGGGGAGGAGGAAGGAAAGATAGAAAGGAGTGGAAAGACCTTTTTCAGCACATGAGAGTGAAACAGATGAAAAAGGCGGACGAAAGACATCTCATTAGGCTAACGTGACGTACGTCAGCGACGAGGACAAGCCGAGGCAGATAAGGCGAACGGTGAAGAGAGGAGGAAGAGAAAGCCGGTGATCTCACACACCAGCAAACACACAGCTCCCAGTCAGAGATGACTAAGCTGTATATCTGTGCATTCGCTGTTGCCTGAGCTCCTCTAAGGCCTCTGGCAGTGTCACAGTGATGTTCCCACCCTTCAAAGGAATCTCCCAACGCCTCTGTGATTTACATTAAAGAGGACTAATAGAGTATCTGTGGTTATGGTTGACAGATTCAATTCTTTTTAGCATTTTGCGTTAAGTCGTGGAAGGCGGTAAGAAAGCGAGCAATCCAGTCGAGTCGGAAGTGTGGTCTGTTTAGTGGAGGAGTTTACTAAGACTCTTTCACAAAGCCTGGACCACGGCAAAGGCTGGCGGGTTGGCACAGCATGCTTTAGGCTGAAAATGGCCTACATCCAAGTTTTGTTTTCCTGCAGAAGTGTACGTAAAAGTAGAGCAGTGCTCACGCTGCGCTGAATGCCTCTTCTATCCATGCTAATTGCATTCTTCTCACCTGTGAATCGTGAGCCTCAGCCAAACTCCCAGGAGGTGCACATAGCAGGTTATTAATCAGCCGCTGAGGTCAGAGGTCTATGCCAGCTCATCCCCATCTTGTTTTCTCCTTGACTCAGCTAAATCATCCTTAACCTCAGTGGGAGAAGAGAACACACCCTGTGACACAGCTGACTGTCGCTGAATCATCCATTCACATCCTGCAGATGAGTTACTGTCTCTCTAAACCGCTTCGGGAAAAAAAGGATTCAAGCCGACATCCATCGGCGTTAAGTGATCGTCTCTGTCAGTGAATGACAGCGTGCAGGTGAAAACACCAGTAGTCCCGATCCGTCCTCTCTGCAGGCGACGCTGGATTTGTTCCGTGACAGGCCGGCGTGGTTTTCATATTTGCACGGATTGACTCAGGATATGAAGTGGAAAATTAAAGGAGAACCTCAAGCAGCAGCAGTCCTCTTTATTTAAATCAGAGGACTGAGTGCCAGCTGTTTTATAAAACAGAAAGTGCCTTGTGCCAGCATTTTTGGCAATTTTGAGTCATATTTCAAGACCCACAGAATATTTTGTACTATGACTCTGAAAACACTGAATAGCTCAAATGAAAGAAGAGACTCTCTATTTCATCATGAAAAAAATGTTTGTTTTTACCTTGTTCCATTCTTGTCTTATCAGAGGTAGAGTAGAGGACACCAAAATCACCACTTTTTGTCCAGAATCCGTCCATTTTGCTTTCTCATCTCAATCGTCTCCACTTCCTGCTTTGATCTCTGTGGTGTATACAGCCTCTTTATGTCCTGACTACAAATCCCAGAAGCCCCAACATTACTCACAGGCTGTGTGAGAGCGCCCTCTTGTGCCTGCTGCTGAAAAAACACTTTGACATATTTATACACTCATCTCTACTTCCTGCTTTGATCTCCGTGGCTCTTTATGCTCTGACCCAGAAGCCCCAACATCACTGCGACCTGATGCCGAAAAAACTCTTTGACGTATTATTACATTGATGGCACTCAAGCGTCAGATTTTAAAAGACTTCGAAATATGTCAATATTTCAAAGGGTTAAGTATGGAGTAGACAATGTTTGAATTAATCAATGTTGTTTGAGATTATAGCTGTGAAAATTAATGTTGTGGTGCTGCATTGAGTTTTGTTATTTCTGTGCTTCAGTTTGATTTTAATTCTGGGAATTCACAGATTTGTGTTAATCTAATAATAATAATATATATCATTCGCCCAAAGTGAATCCATTGTTCTTTCACCTCAGTAGCAGCCGAATGGACTGTCTGATGCATTCTTGTTTCGCCCATTCCTCCTCAAAAAACGACCCACTTATATCACCCCAGATTTAATCAGAAATGCACAGTCTAACGGCTCTAGATGTCCTCGTGTAAAATTCAGGACAAAATGTACAGAAGTGTGTTTTTGGCACAAAGATAGAGCCTTAGCAGAACAGAATGAGGACTCCGTTTCAGTTGTTCTAGTCTTCAGTGTGGTTGTGATGATGATGTTGCATCAGTGCTGTAATGTTATAAACATTACAGCCTGTCGTCATGCATCACATCCGGTGTTGGCTGCTTTATATCAGTTTTGCAGTAAGTTAGACTCAACTTTGAGAATTTGCCTCCCTTCTAGTGCAGCAGAATATAGACCACCTCCAGCTGACAACAGTGCACTTCAAACAGCATCAAGTAGTTTCTTGCATTGTGTTTTTTTGGAACCCCCCTCTGAAGCAGTGTGCAGGGAGCAGGAGGAAGTGTGTCAGTAGCGATGACTGTGAATGCTAAGGCAGCTAGCGTCATCATCAGCGTTTTGTGGGTTCCCCAAGGACCGAGTCACAGATGTGGAAATAGAGATCTGGGGCACTTTCTGATTCAGCTAAGACTTTATCAACTCAAGCAACAGTGCCGAAACTGTCTTGAGGAGAAGTTGACGTTTGCTGGGCTGATTATGTGCTCCATTAGCACAGAGGTCATCTGTGCTAAATGAGCAGTGTCACAGACTTTTTCCTGGACGAATTACTGTGCAGTAGATTTCAGCCTGTAGGACAAGTGATGCAAGTAGCAAGAAACAGCGAAGCCTTTGACAGAAAGCAGTCACTTTGCAAACCTCAGAAAAATATCATTCATTCTGACATTTAGTCTGACATTTAGTCAATCCAAATAAGATTCTATTCCGCAGAATCTGTAGACTTAAGAACATCAGTGTTTTACTAGTCTTTGAATTGAAATTCGTTACAATATGTCGATGTAAAATCATGAAGAAGAAAGTTAGGATTACATAACGTGTGTGTGTGTGTGTGTGTGTGTGTGTGTGTGTGTTGGTGTTTATTACTCTGTGGGGACATAAATATGTTACACAGTCACATTGTGAGGACGCGCCCTCCTTTTTGAAACAAAATGCATGTCCCCATATTGTAAACCACTACATTTTAGGGTGAAGCTTTAAGGTTATTTAACTTAAGCCTTTACTGTAATAAAGTCAGATTTTGGTTAGGGTTAGGATTAGGACTAGGATAATACAAGTAGTGGTTATCTCTTTGAGTGCCATTGACATATAAATATGCCAAAGTGTTTTTTCGCAGGCACAAGAGGGCGCTCTCACGCAGCCTGTGAGTAATTTGGGGGCTTCTGGGAGATAGATAGCAGTCAGAGCAT
The DNA here is from genome assembly GCA_029721515.1 of Synanceia verrucosa. NCBI lineage: Eukaryota > Metazoa > Chordata > Actinopteri > Perciformes > Synanceiidae > Synanceia > Synanceia verrucosa. The sequence continues at coordinate 4,625,207 of CM056552.1, read as the reverse complement.
AAAGAGACGGTATACACCACAGAGATCAAAGCAGGAAGTGGAGACATCGAGATTAGAGAGCAAAACAAAGAGAATCTGAACAAAAAGTGGTGATTTTGGTGAAAGTGGCCTCTACTCTTTGATTGAAAGCAGAGCCCTGTCTTTTACCATGCTTTTAAATGTTAAATGGAACGTTGTTATACATGTGATCATAAAGTATTAATCCCTTGATTCCTGAGTGCTGAAAGGTAGCAGGCAGTATTTTAATGATAAAATCCATATTTCTTTTCGCATTACAATAATTTTATGTGTATTCTGTGCTTCACAACTCCAGTGACAGAGAAAAAAGATCAGAGGCTTCACAGTGTCGTCTGATGGTTTGTCTCTTACATGCATCACCCATTTTGTTGCAAACACCCAAACCGTAGATCTGAAAGCTTTTCAATGAGGCTCAGTGATGTCTCAACGTCTTCGAACATCATCAAACACTCAGTGTGCCGATCATCATTTTACACTAATTCTGACATGTGTGTCAAGAGCAACATGCCTCAGTGTCTCGGCATCGAGCAGCCATCATTAAGACGATTCCCCGAAAACAACTTTTTGAATGAGTTATCGTCTTACAGCGTCTTACATGAATAGCTAGTCCAAGTGCAATGATGATGAAATGCAGAAAAAGGGGCTGCACAGCCAGGTGTGACATTACGTGTCTCGCTGTGTTGCATCAGTCATTACAAACAACACACAGGAACATCTGCACATCTGTAAGCTGCCGCACACTCATTTCGTACAGTATGACTCCAATTACAGTGATCACTGAGCAACAACAAAGGGCAATCAAAGCTGCACTCCTATCACATCAGACAAATCCAGTGCACATTTTACTGATTACGTTTCAATTTTACTGCAGTTTTTACAATCATTTCTAATGAGGGTGTCACTCGCAGCAAACCGTAAGAGTCAGCATTTGTGTCTGACTACTGACTCTTTGAGTGCCAGCCGTTTTATAAAACAGAAAGTGTCATTTTTCAAGACCCACAGAATATTTTGTACTATGTCTCTGAAAACACTGAATAGCTCAAATGAAAGAAGAGACTCTCTATTTCATCGTGAAAAAAATGTTTGTTTTTACCTTGTTTCATTCTTGTTTTATCAGACGTAGAGTAGAGGCCACTGCCACCCAAAATGCCACCTGCTTTGATCTCTGTGGTGTATACTGTCTCTTTATACTCCAACTACAAATCCCAGAAACCCCAAAATTACTCACAGGCTGTGGGAGACCATGATTTGCAACCCGCTGCAGGAAAACCACTTTGATATATTTTTACATCGATGGCACTCAAGCTTCAGATTTTGAACGGCATCAAAATACATCAATGGCACTCAAAAAGTAAAAAAAAGAAGAAATTGGGCTTCATCAACATGAAGCTTTGCTGCAGATGGTAAAGGATGAATGCAGTTCAGTTGTCCTCAGCAATGGTAGCTACTGATCGTTTTACTTGTGCCTCCCAGCAAAACAACTGACACAAATGAAGTAATTATGTCAATTTCCAGCACGAGGAAATCTGCGTGAGTATTCTTGGAGGAACACCTGCACACGATCCTGTTGCCGCTGAGCTGTAGCAGATGTTTGAGCCAGTGCTTGAAGGCTGTCCAGATGTCTTCTTCACGCTCGTCTTTATCGGGAAGGGAAAACACAAAGCAGACTGCACGCCACACTCGGACCATTTAGAGACCGTTATTCCGATGAAGAGCACACTGAGCCCTTCTGTCCCTATTTCTTCACTTAAAGTGGTTTACCGAAGCTGCTTATTCTTTGGCATTATCTCTGTGAAAATGGGAAGATATATATATAAAAGTGGATTGCTTTTTTTTTTTTTTAAATTGAATTATGACAGCTGAAAGAAATGGCTTTTTAACCTGGAAAAGTGAGCGACTTTGCAGTCCTTTCCAGGTCAAATGAGCACATAACTGCAAAGCCGACACCTCTTGTCTTGTGGGATTTTGAATTGTAATAACCTCGAGGCTGTTAGATTAATTGCATGTCATTGTGTTGCAGGTCAGGTTTCTGTAATGGCAGTGAATATATGCAGCTTTAGATTGTAAATGTTTAAGACAACCCGTTCCTCAGTTGTCATTACAGCACGTGACTCACAAAGGCCACTTTAAATCATTGCTGTTGTGCAGGGGCGTGTCTAGGGCATGGCCTGGGGTGGCATGTGCCACCCCTGAAATCTGATTGGCCACCCCAGGTGCCACCCTGCATTATGGACTATCTGATCGTCAGACGTGACTTTGTTTGCATTTTGACCCCTGAGACATTTGTTCAGTTAATCACATTTAAGGATTTGTAAAGTCAACCTCTTGAAGTTTTTTTATTTATTTATTTGGTTTGATTTAGTCTGCACTTTATATTCTGATTTGTATTTGTCTTTCATAAATAATAAAAGATTAAGGCTTTGTATTGCACTTGTATTGTCCCATTTGGTCAATACAAGTGTCATGATTACAAGTTCTATTTATATTTCAATTCATACCAACATTTAAAGATTGTAATTTTAGTAATCAAATTAATCATAAAAGACAAAATGCATAAAAGACACTTAATGCTCTACTTTCGCCACCCCTGCGAAGAAAGTCTGGACACACCACTGCTATTGTGGAAAGAAAGGGGTAAATAATGCTTTTATCTCTGACCTGTAATACAGCTGAATAATCCACTGCTGCTAGCTAATATAAATAGCACACAAACAGCTTTAAGAAAAGCTTAAAATCACATGCACCGCTGTCTTAACAGGCTATTGTTGCAGCTCGGTAAATGCAGCACTCTGCTGTCAGTGTGAGTGGTCTTTCTTTATCTGTGAACATCCCATGGGTTTTTACAGTAGGCCAGTCTGTTCCTGTCCTACTTTCCAGCCCGTCTGTCCTCCCTCCTTGTTGTCTGTTAAATGTGACCTACCAGCCCTCCTTTTCGCCGACCTCTCAGAGGTATCAGACAACAGAGCTACAAGCCGTGGAGACAAGGTGGCTTAGTCTGCATCCATCCGTCATGTTTTCCTCTGTAAAATCCAATTCCCTCCTCTTGTGCAAGCATCCCCAGCGACACTCATCCATCTTTTGCTTCCCCATGAATCTGCGCCGGTCTGGTCAGGTGCTGCAAGCCCATCATTTGTTTCAGTTAGGGTTTTATCCCTCCAGCCTACTCTCTTCTGTACTCTATTCTCTCTTTTCAAATGGGCAGTCTGCTGGCCTGTAACTCACAAACACTATGTTCAAGGCTAACAATATCACAGTGGCAGGCAGGGAGGGAATTAAGTTCGACTTTTTGCCATCAGCAGCTGCTCTAAACCAATAAACAGGATGTTAAATTGAGAATCACTGCCGTGGCCAGGTTGTTGGCAGTACCGACGGCCATATTCCAGACAGCGGTAATAGTATCATTGCTAATGCAATGGGTCTCAACGGGCTGTCATTGAATGTAACTTATTCAGTTACACATATAGATCCATGCCTCCCACTGGGGCTTAGGAAGTGTCTCCTGTGTTTCATCCTGCAGTAAAGACAGCAGAGAGTTTAATAACAGTAATGGCAGTTTAATGGCTGCTACCCGCCAGCGTAATTGAAATTTGAGGTGTCATATTGCTTCTTTGTTTTCATGGCTCAGTGATGGGCTTCTAATCACGACACATCTCTCTATGGTGATGCTTTTATTACAGTACATTGCAACCCCATTGCAACATGGGAAGTAATTCCCAGCATACACACAGTGACTGGACTAATAGCCCTTTTTTGTTCCAGGATAATTAGCAAATGTTAGCATCCAAAACTACAAGGGTGAACAAGGTAGACAGTAGCAAGGACTGGGAAGTCAGAATTTCCAAGTTCAAGTTGGATATTTCAGCTAGACCACCCTCGGATTTGTGACTCAGTCAGATGAACCTCACCAACCCCCACCTCAAAATCCATGAGAAGACTTATTTGTATTATATTATTGTATTGTATTATTTGTATTGTATCACTCATACATACAGTATTGTTCACTCTTCAACTTAACTCTGTGGACACTGTGAACAGTTATGTTGATTTTTTTTTTATTGCACAAAATATGTAGAGTGATGTCTTGTTATGAACTGGTTTTCCTGACATTATCTGGAGGAAACTGCATAAACTCATTGAGTGCCACTGACATATTTCAACGTCATTTAAAATCCAACGCTTGAGTGCCATTGATGTAATAATATGTAAAAGTGTTTTTTGGCAGCGGGTCGCCAATCGTGGCAGCAAAGCTTAATGTTGATGAAGCCCAATTTCTTTTTTTTTAACTCTTTGAGTGACGTATTTCGTAATCTGATGCTTGAGTGCCATCAACGTAATAATACGTCAAAATGTTTTTCTGCAGAGGGTCACCAATCGTGATCTCCTGCGGCCTGCGAGTAATTTTGGGGCTTCTGGGAGATGTAGTCGGAGCATAAAGAGATGGTATACACCACAGAGATCAAAGCTGGAAAGTGGAGACGATCGAGATTAGAGAACAAAACGGACGGATTCTGGACAAAAAGTGGTGATTTTGGTGGGAGTGGCCTCTATTCTACCTCTGCTTAAACAAGAATGGAACAAGGTAAAAACAAACAATTTTTTCATGATGAAATAGAGAGTCTCTTCTTTCATTTGAGCTATTCAGTGTTTTCAGAGACATAGTACAAAATATACTGTGGGTCCAGAAATATGACTCAAAATGGGCAAAAACACTGGAACAAGGCACTTTCTGTTTTATAAAACGGCTAAAGAGTTTCATCACAATTTTTTTGTGTGTGATAGGTGTGTGACATTATTCCTAGTTCCGACTTCCTTTTTCCAATGTAGGAAATATTTGCACTGAATTGTACCTGTGGGTGAAATCTCTACCTGTTACAAGAAAACACTGTGCTGCTGCAGATGCTTTGTAGTTGGGGAAAAAAGACTGGGATTTGTTCGACAGCGTATTTCACAAATGTTCAATATGGCATACAGACTCTGTGCAACATGCAACATTTCTGGCAGTGAAGCAAGGACCAGTTGTGATTTTTGGCACATTATTCCTACATGAGACTTCACCTGGAACCTGCTATTTTCACATATGTGAGAGATGGCCACCAGCCTGTTTAGCCAGGAGAGAGAATGAGCAGGATGTCGGCTGAATTAATAAATCAATAATAGACTGGAAGCTATCCTTGTTAGACATTGGCAGCAGTTCAAATAAATCCCTGATTAAACACGAATAAACACACAAACACACAAACACATCCACTCCACAAAAAGCCAAAGATGAGAACACACCAACTATGTTATCTGCTGCCCACATGTACACAGTTACAAAATGGAAAGAGCAACACAGAATTACATCTCACATCCTTCGGTGAAATCATTTCGTACACAAAGGTAGCAGAGATAAATTGTTAAACTTAAATGCAGCCTGAAGAAATTATGTGTGGACATTTTAATTTAGTCTAATTAACTATTCCTTGTTTCATCGATCTATTCTTGTCAATGGAGCCTGTGTGTGTGTGCGTGTTTGGGGGGGGTGGGGGGTATAAGGACAGTGGGGTCCTTATATCCACAGTGGGGTCACACGCTTGACTTAAGAGTAGCTGATTGGGGACAGCATGTGCAATTGGGGAGTCCATGTCCCCAGTTCTTCAAACCTTGATTTTGGGTCGGTGGTTAGGGTTAGGTTGAGGTTTGGTTTAGGTTTAGGCTTAGTTACTTCGTTGTTGTAGTTAGGCTAAGTAGGCTAAGGGTAAGTTTTCAGGAAATCAAAGTTTGTCTCCAAAGGGAACGTAAAAATGCCAAAGGTGACTTAAACCAACGTGTGTGTGTGTGTGTGCATGTGTGCGTGTGTGTGTGTGTGTGTGTGTGTGTAGCTGGTCGTGCTTTACTTCACTTTGTCTCTCCTGTTATAACTGCAGCCCCAGAGAAATGGACAGACAGACATAGAGAGATGTTGTCCTGCCTTGAGTGCTTCCTTTGCTGCATATGTACAGTACGCTCAGTGTGTGTGTGTGTGTGTGTGTGTGTGTGTGCATGCTAGCTGAAGGCAGTGCATCTCTCTCTTGAGCCAGGTCCTGCAGAGCTAGCGTGCTGTGTTCACTGTCGGCCTGCATTTTACCAGCAGTCTCCATTTACACCGTCTGCCACTCGTCCATGGCTGAAACATATATGGACTCTCTGGCTTATAGCAGGTAGAGCTGAGGGCGACGTGCTGCAACATTTAAGTAGTGCCTTATAGTCATTACTTATAGAGAGTAAAACATAGAAAGGGAGGGTCAATATGCAACACAAAGACGGGTGCACACAGTGATCAATCCTGTCTCAAAGGGCTGAATAAGACAACAGCCGTGTGTTGACAGAGCATGTTCAGCACATTCTCACCTTTTACTAAGCTATACAAAGCTTTGTCTTATAAAAGCAATACAACTCCTAAACAATAAGAACAGTTGAAGTGTGTATTGATTGGACTGAGAGTGACCACAGGCAGGTCTTTAAAAATGAATTAAGTTATCTCTATTATTGATTGTGACAAGTAATTGACTGGTAATTTTAATTCTGGGAGATAAAAGGAAGCAAGGTCTCTGTCAGCAGCCAGTTTCCTCCAGATATCCAGCTTCTTCATCCAACGCAGGCTCTGTGAGACTGTAAGCGTTTAAGATTATGCCATCCTATAGCAAAAAGATATTATATAATCCTATTTTAATAATAATAAAATCATAAATATCACAGCAGAAAAGTCTAAATAATTAAGTAATATGGTCAAAACAATCCACCCATGCTGAATATGTATAGAACATTTAATTAAATCATTAAAAATGTTAAATCAAAACCTTAAGACTACCAAAAGCAATTTATAAATCACGTTCAAATTACAAATAATAATAATAATACTAATAATGATAATACAATATACAAATATGTCATATTGAAACAGGTTGGATGACCATATCACGCAGTGTTTAAAAAGTTTGCAGGCTTGGGAATATATTGTAATACTTTTCATTATTAAAGCATGTCACTTTATCAGCATATGTCACCATCTTATGCTCCTTGGTTTTTGTAGATTTCTTGTGTATTGTTGTATTGTTTAGATTGTTGGTTTTGCATGACACTGCTTTTGTGCATTATTCTGCACTGAATATATTTTTAAAAAGCTTTAAATCTTTACTTTTCTTACTGTGTATGGCAACGGTTGTGAGAGAATTTCCTTCGGGATGAATAAAGTTTGATCTAATCTTATCTTAATTTCTTGTTTTACATGCAGAGGAATTTGACGAGACTAGACTAATTAGACCGGCCAGTTCAAAACATAAAGTAGCTCTTCAGCTAGCATGTGTTTGCCATTATTCTCTCGCCTAGGTTGTCAAAAAGCTCAAACATGGTTTGAAACAGAAGAACTGGGTCAACAGAGAGTTGTATCAAGGGCAAACTTGACATAAGGTTAAAGCAATTATACTCTATATTTCATATCTAGAGGAAACGGGTGGTGATGCAGTGATACAGCTGCAGGAAATGGGAACAAAAGAAACTGATGTTCCCGAAAAAAATACCTGTTTTCGCAATGTTGTATGAACAAAAACCTGCCTAAAGCAACACTTTTTGAAGTGCGTCACCTTTAAACTGGCTGTTTGTAAAATGACTAACAGTGAGTGATGAGGTCAGAGGATGTCAGCGGGATAAGTGTGGGTGTTCATTGAGAACTTGAAGGTTATTTTAGGAAGCGAGGGAGTAATGAATAGTGTTGTTGATTGTGGTCTCTGTGTCTTGTGTGGGTTGATTCAAGGTCTAATAAAAAGAAAAAGGCTAGCAGTGTATCCCTGAAGACGTAGTGGTTCATTTGGAACTTTTGAAACCAAAGTGCGAACTCATTAAAGTTGTAAAGAGGGGCGAGAGCAGAAACTTGGCATCCACTTACAGAGTTTTATTCTTATTCTTGTGTGTGACTTTTTAGCCCTGAGGACGGCCTGAGCTGGCTGTTTTTCCAGCTCTGTCTCTCCCGGTCTCTGTTCTCCATCCTCTCGCTCAGAGCGTGGAGGAAGTTCAAAGAACCAATATGAAAACAGAAGATGGTCTGGTGTGCTGCAGAGCAGAGGAGTTCTGTGCTTTTATTGAAATGTGGTAGTTAGTAGGCTTCCAAGCTTCCACATTTATCTGTGTGAGAAATAGAAGTATAGAAAAAATAAATATATGAAAGACAAAAATTGCTATTATGCCAAACAAACTGACATGCCATACTTTAAAGAAATTGAAGCATTATCGATGTTATAGTGATGTTCCTCAGCATCATGTGTTATAAATATTCTCACTGCTACATTGCAATGTTTGCATACTGTAATATTTGTAATACTAGAAATAATAGGTAATCATGGACCCAAGCTGTCACCCAGCAATGCAATTCTTTCATGGGAAATAAACATGAAATTTCTCAGAACGCATGCCACCATAAATTCCTTTGAAATCAATAAATTGCTCACTAATGAGGAGTTCAGGTGGTGACCTAAATATCACAATTCTACAGCAGAAAATGAGCAATCGTGTTTATTAATTCAGACAAATGTTTCGAAAAAAAATAACATTAATGAGCAAATAAACATACACATCCATGACATGTTTATTCTTTTAATATTTCCAGGATCTCATTGTGAGGAAGATAAAATACAGTTTAGCATAGACAGTTTTTAGAGAAGGTCTCAGAGCCTTTCAGGGGAGCTGAACTCCTCTCTGCTCACTGCTTTCAGCATCTTTGAGTTTTCAGAAAAGCGCTTTATAAATAAAACCTATTAATACTGGAAATACACTGTTTGGTTTTGGCGAGGAGCGTCACCTGGACAGGACAAATTATACCTGTCACAGAGTTTCTTGCCATTCTTTGTATTTGTCCATCAATTCCTTACTGACAGAAGTCATTTTCATTGGTGTCTTTGTGTTGATAACCTCTCTGGTTTTGTGCCGGCCCCATGGAAACACCATCAATATACTTTATAGAACAAGCAACAGCAAGAAACACAATCACAGTATTTAAAATAGTAATATAAAAAACAAAAACAAGTATTACTATTTACACTTCAAGTACGTATAAGACAGAAGAGCACTGTAAAAAAAAAGATATTAAAATGTATCGGCCGGAAGCGCAGTGGATGATTGCTCATGCCATCAGTCTGGGGAACCTGGGTTCGACGCCCTCCCAGTCCTGGCTACCGAAATGGGCGAGGGTTGCGTCAGGAAGGGTAAAAAACTAACGCCAAGTCTGCAAGTGGATCATCCGCTGTGGCGACCCAGCCAGAAAATACAACAACATATGCAGATAAATAATTATGACTATTAATAGTGCAAATAAACAGTAAGGTGCAGTGAACTAAATATGAACAGTATGTTCAAATGCAAATGTGCAAATAAATAAACAGTAATAAATAATAAACAGGCACCTTACTGTGCCGTGAACAGCATATCTTTGTGCTAAGAGCTGGCAGGGGAAGGCCTATTTAATATCAACTAACATGGAATACAGTACCACTTTAAAATCACTGGGAATCACCTGTTCACTCAAAATATGCTTCATGTTCTTCCTGAAATTACAACCTTACCAAAACTGTCTTTTATTTCCAGATCAAAGGGATTCAAAAGGATTCTGTTTGAAATCAATATTAATAAATGAACATAATGTTGGCATATTTTAGTTGTCACGTACGCTCTCACCTCGTTCCCTCTCTCGCACACTCTCACTTCCTTTATTTCAGTGACCACATTTAATCCAGTTGCCATATCCGCTGGCAGCTCGTGAGTCATTAGCTTAATTAGAACGTGCAGAGATGTTTGGAATGAGCATGCGATTCTTTCCAAAAGCGTTGTCACACTGGCTTCATCTTCAGTCTCACTCAAGTCGCCTCCCATCTGCTCACTGAATACAACCAACTGTATAAGTAGGAGAAGTCGTAATGAAATGGCCCAACAGATTTGAAAGGACTCTCGTGTCTGTTGGCCTTTTCAGCAGTCTTTACCTCCTTAGTTCAGAGTTCCTTCAACATCCATGTGACTGTGTGGACAATTTACATACAGCACTTCACAAGCCTTTGAATAATCTTCGCCTGATAGTGATAATCTGGACATAGCGGCCTTCAGGTCCTGCAGTAATTGGATTTCATGGCTGAGAAGCAACAACAAGGATTTGTTTGATTTAGAGCCGATTACTTCCACAACTTTGGCTCTCATCCATCACTATTGGATTTAGGCCAGAATAGATAGGCAATTTGTTGTATCTCACACATGTATCATCTACCAGGTGAGCTACCTGTTCATTATTTGGATGTATGATATACAGTAGTCATTCGACAGCATTGAGGGGATGTGGCTGCTTTATAAAAGAGAACAAAAGCAGGTCAAGGATCATATCCTCAGGGTCATCATTTTAACATTTGAGAATAAAACCAATGGTGCTTGCCCTGAAACACAATATTGATCAAGAGTAAAGATTAAAAAAGCCTTCAGTACTACAGCCATGCTACAGCAGCTCTGAGAGGCTGTACTTAAAATGCAAATTATAGCACCAAACCACAATGTAGTTGAGTGGACATGAAATTAACGCTGCATTAAACATATAATTACAGGATATTATTATTGTAAAATGTAAATGTAAATCTTTATTTATACAGCCCTCTACAACAACCATTTGGAGAACCAAAGTGCTTTACAATAGACAGTAAATTAAAACAATTAAAAACAATGAGAACAGTGAAAGCAACAAAATGGAATAAAATAAAACAAAATAAAATAAATTTGAAGCAAATTAGAACTAAAATGAAATAAAATAAAATAAAAGTGTCACCACACTACTGGGTATTAAAAGTCATCCTAAATAAATAATTTTTTTCTACATTTGAAGAGGCTCAGGTCAGAAATAAGACGCATTTAGGCGGGGAGCTTATTCCAGAGGGTGGGGGCAGCAGCAGAAAAGGCTAGGTCTCCCCAGTGTTTGCACTTTGACCTGGGCACTTCCACCAAAAGTTGTTTTGACGACCTGAAAGCTCTACCAGGCTCACAAACAGTTAAATAAGATGTGGAGAGGCTATTAAGAGCTTTAAAAACTAACATTAAAAGTTCAATCCTGTAATGGACAGGAAGCTAATGAAGGGAGTTAAGAGCAGGAGTGATTGTAAGTATAATATAACTTGTTACAACCTCAGGTGAGTTCGTGTACGCTGCTGTTCTGCTGCAGCAAAAATAACCATCAATGCACTTAATTTAGTTGCAAAATCCCAAATATCCAATCCAATGTAATTGTTTGTTGATTGAGGCCAATTTCCATCAGTGAGAGAGAGCTTCCACAGCCAGGCATTCATAATATATTCCCTAAATGAAGAGCCCATATCAGCAGATCCATCTGGCCTGATGCCTCAATCTGTTTCCCAATCTTGTTTCTAATTTATTTCACTGTGACCCAACAGTCCCGACGCCATGAAGTGCAGCTTGACATGAGTCCTTAAAATCTGCAGTGGGCAATGAAGCGAGAGAAGAGGGGTTCGGCATGAATCCCATCGCCAATTCAATCCCCAAATCTCCATAAAGTGCCCTTCATTTGTCTTCAGTTCAGCTTCATGCGTGTTTTGTGAATGAGCTTAAAATACACAAACTTCTTTCCCCCCAGGAAGTGAAATGAATTCTCCCAGTGTAGGAGAGTCAGTTTTACCATTATCATTCATTGTTTTTATCTCATATTAATGCAGTCTTACCTCCTTTAAATCCCATGTATTCTACGTGCAGAAATGTCATTCAGGATAACTCTTTGAGTGCCAGACGTTTTATGAAACAGAAAGCCTTGAGCCAGTGTTTTTTGACCATTTTCAGTCATTTTTCATGATCCACAGAATATTTTGTACTATGTCTCTGAAAACACTGAATAGCTCAAATGAAAGAAGAGACTCTCTATTTCATCATGAAAAAAATGTTTGTTTTTACCTTGTTCCATTCTTGTTTTATCAGAGGTAGAGTAGAGGACACTTTCACCAAAATCATCACTTTTTGTCCAGATTCTGTTTGTTTTGCTCTCTAATCTTGATCGTCTCCACTTCTTGTTTTGTGATGTATACCGTCCCTTTATGCTCTGACTACATCTCCCATAAGCCCCAACATTACTCACAGGCTGTGAGAGCGCCCTCTTGTGCCTGCTGCCAAAAAAACACTTTAACACATTTACACGTCCATCGCACTTAAGCGTCACTGCTCACTGTACGTCAATGGCACTCAAAGAGTTAATAATAAATAAGTAAGTGATGTTAGATTATGTTCTCGTTCTTGTCATTCTTCCTCCTGAAGCTGATATGAGATGACCTTTAACACCATCAAGAGGTGCATGTATGCATGCTCAGTTTTTCTTTACATTTTATTGCAAAAGGTCAGAGCACTTTGAGAGTTTTGTGTCTGTTGATTCTGTCTCGAAAAGTTAACCACAGTAGTGAAACTGTTTCTACACATTTTACAATGGATGTTCGAGGCAGACTGGTGCATCCAGACCTTTCTGGAAGGTCTGGCTAAGGGACTAAAGCTGGCTGAAGGGCAGCGGTATCATGTTATTAAAGCCAAACAGAGGCACTGCTTCACATTTTCAGGCCATCACTGCCTGCTGGATGTCATATTTATCCTGCATTTATATTTTCTAATGTCTTAGCCAGTCTTGTCAGACTTATTTTCTTTCCTTATTATTCTTTCCTTATTTCCTTATTTTTCTTTGCATTTAAGGTTGTTCTTTTTAACATCAGCAGTTTGCAACCTGGTACCTGTGACGGTCCACTAATATGTATATTATATATTGATACTTACTATATTATTATATTGTTATATGTTATATATAATAGATTCATATCATATTATATTATCTTTATATATTGTTATACGGTTAACGGTTAACAACAATGTGCAATAATACCACTGTCATATAAAATAACTTTTTCTGTAGCAAAACTGTGCCTTAGTACTGTAAATAGCATCTTACTGTATTTCTTGCATAAATTTGTTTCTTTCTATTTTATTTTTAAGTTTTACTACTTTTATTTGACTGAGCACCATGTGGAGCAGCGATCCTAATTTTGTTGTTTGCACTGTCATATAATGACGATAAAGGCTTTTGATTTGATTTGATTTGATGTTATTGACTACAGAGAAATGTGCAACCAAATGTTGGGAAACATCACGGTTGAGTCAAAAATGTGTGCTACTTTGACTTTCGAGGCCGTTTGCATCATTTCTCCTGCAGTATTTCTGGTTGGTTATGATTTTTCCCTTACCTAAATAATTAGTTTAAGTGGTCTAACCCTAACCAAAACAATAAAAGTAGCAGATTTAAATCTACAAATGCAAATGTGAGTGATTTCATAAGACGGAGAAATCTGGGTATTACCATCATACAACCTTGTGCTTATCACCTCTATGTTTCTATTTGGGTACTGTTACGTTTTGTTTATCTACTCTCATGAGTATCTTTGTATGTTTGCCACCATCAAAGACTTATCAACAGTTGAATGTCCAAATTATCTAAGAGAATACTCGACAGTTTTCATATTGGGAGTTGGATATGTATAAAAGAACAGAACACTGGCATGAAACTCAGCTAGATTTGAATATTAACACCAAGGTTATACCTTTCTACACACCCTGTATTTGAGGACCTATGAGACAGATGAACAAAGGCACTCTTCTTACTGATTTTTCTGGGAAGAAAGGAATCCATAATGCAAAATTATAGAGCTGGGATGCAGTTTGATGTGAAACATCAGTCATTCTCCCACAGATTTAAGATGTCAAAGTATGACCCTTAGTTGGTGCTGAGATGCTTGAAGTTCTTCTCCGATGAATTAAATGATAATAAGAATATATCAACAGTGTTTTTGATGTGTGACAGTGTGATCTGCACAGGCATTAACTCATCGAGTGCCAGCCGTTTTATAAAAGTGTCTTGTTCCAGCGTTTTTTGCCCATTTTGAGTCATATTTCAAGACCCACAGAATATTTTGTACCATTTCTCTGAAAACACTGAATAGCTCAAATGAAAGAAGAGACTCTCTATTTCATCATGAAAAAATGTTTGTTTTTACCTTGTTCCATTCTTGTTTTATCAGAGGTACAATAGAGGACACTTTTTGTCCAGATTCTGTTTTGCTCTCTAATCTCGATTGTCTCCACTTCCTGCTCTGTGGTGTATATCATCTCTTTATGTCCCGACTACAAATCTAAAAAAATAATTAACTAAAAAATGATTAACTAAAATTAATCACAGGCTACGGAAGACTGAGATCAGCAGAAACCACCTTGACGTATATATACACGTCTATAGTACTCAAGCGTCAGATTTTAAATGACGTATATATGTATATATATATATATACACACATATACTATACACACATATAGTATATACATACTATATGTGAATAGCACTCAAAGAGTTAAGAATATAATAAACTAATAATAAACTCAAGCACACACTCACACACACATTAAATGCTATGAGGCACACTGTAAACTGTAAACTTGTATTCAAGCACTGATTTAACTCTTCAGAGATATCCAACAGGAGACATGGTAGGTGTTCGACTGTTTGCAGAGATGAGCCCTGATCTAACTTTGTCGTAGCTTCCCTAACACTGCAGGTGATATAAAAGTGACTGGAATATGGATGAGTTGGAGACTGTCGTGACTGAAGTGTGCTAAAGCGAGTCTGTGTTTTTGTACAACCCTCCGAGGTGTGAAAGAGCAGGACGAGGGAGAGAAAGTAGGGCAGAGAAGAGTAAAGAAGACAACAAGGTGGAGCTGCTCGCTGATACTTTGCTGGCCTGAGTCTGAACACAAGTCGCCCTCAGGCGCTGGTTCTCAATCAGATCATTTTAAACTGATCCACAACGCTGCACAGCACAGCCTCATCCCTAGCTCTGTTTGTATGCCCAGGTTGTCTTGTCAGTCGTATGTGTTTATAACACACATAAACGCTGACGGTTTTCTCACTTTCTCTTTCAGGAAACCTCCTCCTACTCAGATCGAGGCTTCTGAGAAATGAGCTGCCAATGTAAGTCCTTTGCCTGACCTCAGGTCTCGACTGGTAATGTTGCTTTTAAATTAATTAAACAGACTAAAAGTTAAAATTGAGTACACAAACACTTGTGCATGCATAGAGCTGTAGCCTTGAACCCCAAACCTTTAACTTCCCTGCTCCTTGCTAACCATCAGGGCCAAGATTCACTGCCGACTCCATTTATTAGCAGCTAATTGCTATTCCCTGCAAACACACTGATGGGACATCAAAGGATGACTCACTGCAGGATGAGCTCGTGAAATTCAAATTTCAAACACAGCTCTTCCTTCAGTATTATGCTACGGAGTCACCACTTCTGGTTTTAGTTTGTCATCCCCAGCAACAAGGAAGGCTCAAGGCGCTATCAATAATGGATGAGGATGTGAGACTTTCCGGCGAGTTTTCCAGAAGCTTCTGTGCTTGCATTTAAAACATGGCAGGACCGTCTCTCTGTACACCTGGAGACTGGTGTGAGAGGATAGGAACAAGTGTACGGGAGTTTTTTTATGCATTGTTTCATATAGTTGATGTGGCAAGTATGCTCTTCTTTAGCAGCTAAAAGTTCCACTACATTTGCTAACTTTGTCTGCTTTTAAAGCTCCTCTCAGGTGTATTTGGGCATTTCTATATCTCATATTTATTTGAGTCATTTCCTGTGCTGATTAGCCACACTGTTTGCTGTTTTTTTATATATATATATATATATATATATATAAATAACATAATTTTGTGCTCAAGTTAAAAAAGAAAAACCTGTTGCTAAAGAAGGGAGATGATGAATGACGGAAGTTGAAGCCACAGGTCATCCTCCAGGTTCGCTCCATGCTTCTTTGTGCTCTTTTCCTGCTGGAGATAAATTAACAGAAAACAGTGATCCTGTATGCCAGTGCGAAGTCAAGATCAGTCCTTTGACCTTTTCACATTGTTTGTTTGTTTTGAAGAGGTCAAGTTTTTTTTTCCAAAGTCTTTATTGAAAATTCAGTATATAACAGCATGTAAACATGTAAGTGCAGGCAATTGAGGCACAACAAAACATATAAATAGCAATATATCAGTCGAATAAATCAGGATTTAACCATTAAATACAAATATAAAACAACAACTATAACAACAACAAAAAAGAAGAAAGGATGCAAGGCACAGTAAACTTATTTGAGGTCTGTTAATGATAGTTCACCGAGATATTGTGGTGTATTGTTACTTTTCTTATTGTTAGTTGGTTCTTTGTGTACAAATTAAATTCTTCCAGAAATATTTGAAAAGGATTTGGAGATTCTCATTTTGTATAAATAAAATTTGCGCTTTAGCAACATGAGATTAGTTACAAAAGATAAAGGCTTATTATTACATACAAATCTTGTAATGATGTCCGGAAAACCAACTGTAATGGTATGTCCAGGGACACAACCATGTCTTATATCGCCTGTGAATTCCAGAAGTATTAAAAAAAAAAAACTTGTTCAGGACCCCTTAACTAACGCAAAACGTGTTTGTTGGCATTGGTTTCTGAAGCAGGGGGCTCGCTGTTGAAACTAATACACACCTACTCTCTGAAATATGTGAAGCTCAGAGTGGCGTTCCCCTCATCCATTCATTTCAGAGATCTAACACGGACCAAAAATGCTGTTTTTGCCAAAAGCAAACAGGAAAACACTAATATGGATGGTCCCAAAATCAGCTAATGTGATGGTCTCTCTGTAGTGAACAATGCTGCTTTTTTTGTCATTTTGGAAAGTCTGAATTAATACTGAAATAAATGGACGATGGGAACGCTCGGGGGAACGCCGCTCTGAGCATCATGTATTTCCACCAGTGGGTGTGTATTAGTTTCAATGCGTCAGTAACCGTTTTTTTGCATCAGCATGCAACGCTCAGGAGTCCTGACCAAACGTTGTTTTTTGACGCACTGGGGTGACACTGTGTTGATCTGGAACATCCTTGAAACAGGGGCCTTTTTTTTAACTTATTCCAAGAAAATAATATTGATAGGACTCGATTATTCACAGAAATGTCTTGAGAAGGTGGAGATTTTTAGTCCTGGTCTGGTGTAAATTTACATCACAGCACTGTAATTACTGTGAATGGGGAGAAACTGATTGTAATATTTCACAGGTCGTTGAGCATGGTGTCTGCAGGATTGTGGAGTGAATGTTATTTTTGTTCATGGCTAAATATCAGTGAGCACAAGTTGCACAAATCACAGCCATAAACTTGTGGATCGGTGCCTTTAAAGTGGCTTCTCCTCCATTCTGTTATTGTGTATGGAAATGTGAAATGATATCCATGGAAGTGCACCAGATTCAGTTTATTATTATGGATTACACCCACCAGCATGACCACTTCTGACTTGAGGCCACATATTCAGTGTCATGCTGCTGTCCTTCATTTCTTCACACACACACACAGTGTTATGCCTTTGTAGTTTCTCTCAAATATTTGCAACCAGACCTCCTATATCACAAGCACACACATGGACTCTGAGACATGCATTTGCATACATATAATATTCTTGACATTCACACACACAGGCACATATACACCACAGCAGGTCCTCTCACGTCGTGCACACATACTGCCCGTTTTCTGCAGTAACAGGTCCTGCCTGTGGTTTGAAGATAACAGGAAGCTCCAATCAGGGACTCCTCTCAATCCTTCCCATAAGGCCCCTGATGGGAGTCTCCCTTGGGTGGAGGATGAGAGGGTGGAAGTGACATCACACTCACAATAGGACAAAAAAGTGGTGGAGTTGGATCTGGAGGTTGCATTTCACACCGTTTCTTTTTTTTTTTTTTTGGTACAGTAAAGTGCAGCAACTGTGTCGGATTAATCCGCTTTTCCTTTTTAGGTCAAAGTGAGACACGTGGCATTTGCCAGGGGGCACTCAGATCAATGATAGCTTCTCAGAGGAAAGACAGAAAGAATACAATATTGAAACACCATGATGAAAGCTGAGCGTGCTCTGTGAATAAGGAGAGGACAGCTGTGATTGATGCATTACTCTCTCCTAGCTGTCTGCACACAAAGAAGAGGGAGACTGAGTCGTAGTGTATAACTTCTTTTGTCTCTTCTTTCTTTACCTCCTCTCTCGTCTCTTTTTGCACATGCATTATAACGTGTTCGTCCTGTGCTATTAAAAAGCCTCTTATGTGTGCAGACAATAAGAGGCAGTCTTAGTCTGACTAGGACAGTAAAGAATTGTTCTTACTATCCTACACACAGCATGTACCGAGTATCCTTTTGGAATAATTACTTCATTCTATTCACTGCTGCCTTTAATTTGCAGCACACCGAAATTTTTATCAGTCTATTTTTTATTTACAAAAATATAAATTATGAGATGTGCTTTTGCCCCTGAAATCTGTGCACTTCTAGATGAGTCACAGCCGAGAAAACATTTGTTAAATAATCATGTTTTAATAAACCAGGATGCATAACACTCAACTCACTCTCACTGTAAATAGAACGCTGGTACTCTGTGTTACTATGTCAAGGTCAGAGTCCTATCAGCAAAGAAACTCCACATTACCTGCTTCAGTGACGTTTAAAAGGGTAATTAGTCTCAGTGGTGATATTCAAACCGCAGTGGGAAGGAAACTTCATGGGAGCCAGTTGACTGAGTGGATTTCTAATGAAACAGACTCTAATTTACACACCTTGGGACAAGGCAGCAGAACAAAAGGCCATTATTTCATTGTTTACAGCTGTCATATCAGCACCAATCAGCCTCATAGGTATGGGTTAGAAGGGGTCTGCTACACCTACTAGTAGGTACAAAAGGCTGTTATCACCTGTTCATATAGTTGATTAGCAATATGCATCAGGTGATGATCAAATAATTTTTCCTGTGTTGGATGCCTTCACCATCCTAGGAAGAAATTTGAATTGGGGGCAGTGGAAAGGTCACACAAACAGGACTTACACTCAAGAAACCACTATTTGTGTCAATGTGCTTATTTTTGCCTTATGTAACATGTACTGTACACTGCGTTCATTTTCCCAAACCTAACCTAATTAGCTCTAGACCCTGAAAAAAAGATCAGTAGATGTAGTTTGTTCTTGTTTCATTCTGAATTAAAAGCACCATACAATAACACCAGTCACTGTGTTATTACATGATGTCTGAAGGTCGTCTGGTGAGAACTCCAGCCATAAACTACAATGCTGCAGGACTGCAGACTCTGGATCAGTGCATGTAAATCAGCTCTGTGTGATATATTCGTACCACCTCTGCCTGTCCTGCTGGCTTTATGAGCATTGTCATGGCAACAGCTCATCCTCGTGTCTTTGATAGGTTGACAGACGGCCATTAGGGTATTATTGTGTCGTCATGTGGGGATTGTGAGACATGAAGTGACCCACTTGGCATCCAGAGGGGACATCACAAGATCATCCCTCACATCGAGACAGGAAGTGACTTTTCACCTTTTCCTTTCACAGCAGGAAGTCTCATTGTGCTGCTGCTGCTGCTTCCTGTGTGTGTGTGAGAGAGTGTGTGTGTTACACTGAACCAGCTATTGTGTGTCAGGTCAAGTGGGTGAGGTTTAAGGCTTATCCTGGTGCGATTTATCGCTGTTGTTCATGCTGTGGGTGGCTTCTCATAGCTCATACACATGCAATGCAGCAGCAGGATGTCACTGAGTTTTGAGAGGTTCCATTAAAGCTTGCAGGTCTTACCAAAGTTTACTTAGCATGAAAAAAAATATTTAACTTCATCTGATCAACCCCAATTTTAGTTTTCCGAAAGCTGAAAGGACTGGATTCTGCTCTGAGTTTCAAATATTAATCCTCATTGATTTTCTCACTGTTGTTCGTCGTCATTAGAGATAGCCTGTTCTGATTTGATGTGGTAGCTTGATATCAAAGAACAGCCAAGGTTTATGGTTAAATCTTTACAGCATGTGGTGCCTTCAGTGTCATAGATAATGCCAGGATCTTTTAGCCTTTGAAATGGATCCTTGGGGTTGTTACACTGTGCGTCTCTGTGTGTTTGAATGGTGTCCATGCATTGATAAAAATATGCTAATGTCTGTGTGTGTACATGCGTACGTGCACATCTCTGTCTGTTTGCATTAGTCCTTGTGATTTGCCCTGAATCTAGAGATAGAGGCCACAGCTGTAGCCCACAACCCTCACCTCCCACTGGGCTTCACTGTGTGCAGGACCCAGCGAGAGACACCCATCTCTGTGTCATTCCCAAATATGAAAAGCAGCATTAGGCCACGTCTGCTTACTGTGTCTCGAGCTTGAAATTGTCTGTATTATGAGGTTAGTGTTTGATCCTTCGTGCTAATTCAAGAAGCACAAAAACGCTTAACTCTTTGAGGGCCAGCCATTTTATAAAACAGAAAGTAACTTGTTCCAGCGTTTTTGCCAATTTTGAGTCATATTTCAAGACCCACAGAATATTTTGTACTATGTCTCTGAAAACACTGAATAGCTCAAATGAAAGAAGAGACTCTCTATTTCATCATGAAAAAAATGTTTGTTTTTATCTTGTTCCATTCTTGTTTTATCAGAGGTAGAGTAGAGGACACTTTCACCAAAAATACCACTTTGTGTCCAGAATCCGTCTGTTTTGCTCTCTAATCTCGATCGTCTCCACTTCCTGTTTTGATCTCTGTGGTGTATACCGTCTCTTTATGCTCACACTACATCTCCCAGAAGCCCCAAAATTACTCACAGGCTGCGGGAGAGCATGATTGACGATCCGCTGCCGAAAAAACACTATGATGCTGAAATACATCAATGGCACTCAAAGAGTTAAAAGCAATTTTCTTCAGTTCAAGTCAACACATGAAAAGAGTCATTTGTTGCTGAAATCAGTCCTCCTGCTCTCACCCTCCTTTACAAAATCCACATTCCTCATTTTGTGAAAAAATACAAGATTTTGTCTGATTTGGTCTGAAATCAAGTGGGTGTCCTCCAAAGTTACATTCTCATCATTTATTATGACATTTTGTGTTACTCTCTCCTCCAGCTCAGTTAGAAAACACTCTGTGGGGAAACACAGAGGGAATTTTGCACACAAAAGACAGTGACTTTGGAAGATACCCAATAGATTTGACTGTATTAGCTTCTGTTGAACTTTATATTGTATTTGTGCTGGATTTTGTCCCATATCTCTTACACTGGAGTCACGCTGTAAAGGGATCATTTCAGTGAATGAATAGAAGGATAATTCTTTCAGCGTCCATGAGCCTGTGAGTACTGTATTAACTCTTAGAATGCCAAGGACGTATATATTACATCTTTTAAAATAGAACGCTTGAGTGCCATAAACATTATTTGCATTTTGCTTTTTTCAGCAGCAGGCACAAGAGGGCGCTGTCACACAGCCTGTGAGTAAAGTTGGGGCTTCTACGTCACAGAGATCTAAGCAGGAAGTGGAGACGATCGAGATTAGAGAGCAAAATAAACAGATTCTGGACACAAAGTGGTGATTTTAGTGAAAGTGTCCTCTACTCTACCTCTGATAAAACAAGAATGGAACAAGATAAAAACAAACATTTTTTTCATGATGAAATAGAGAGTCTCTTCTTTCATTTGAGCTATTCAGTGTTTTCAGAGACATAGTACAAAATATTCTGTGGGTCTTGAAATATGACTCAAAACGGCCAAAAACGCTGGAAAACGGCACTTTCTGGCACTATCTAAACTGGTACTGAATGAGTTAAGAATGACTTGAAAACACATAAATCCATCCTTTGATACTGAATGTTGACAGGCTCTTTTAAAATGTAGTTGCTGTACACTGTTATTGGGAAGGAAGTTGTTCAATAGCTTTTTCTTCACCAGTGATTTGCTCAGTGTTTTTTGCTCAGTTGCCATCACACTTCCAGATCCACCAAGAAACATCAACAAGGTCAGAGGGATGTTCAAAGTGGACAATACATGTTGGAACGCGGCCCACGTTAATGGCCGCCACACAGATTAGAGGTCAAGGTCAAATGAATAATCTGCATTTTCTATCATCATATGGCTTTGGGATTAAACGATTTCACTTTGTTTTATGTTCAAATCCACAGAAGCTCCAGTTTATACAGACAAATTGATTTGGGCTGATTCCTGGTCAGACCATAGTTCAGACATTTAGAAGCATGTCTGTGTTGCTCTCTAATCTCGATCGTCTCCACTTCCTGTTTTGATCTCTGTGTGGCGTATACCTTCTCTTTGTGCTCCGACTACATCTCCCAGAAGCCCCAATATAACTCACAGGCTGCGGGAGAGTGCCCTCTTGTGCCTGCTGCCGAAAAAACACTTTGACATATATATATATATGTATGTATGTGTATATATATATATGCATATATATATATATATATATATATATATATATATATATATATATATATATATATATATATATATGTCTATAGCACTCAAGTGTTGGATTTTAAGTGATGTACAAATACATTGGGCATCTTATTTATGTGTAAATATTGTGAGGGTTAATGGCAAAATACAAAGGGTGATAAATGAAAAATCACAGACCTGAGCCATATAAAAAATGTGACATTTTATTAACCTTCTGTCTCTTTACTCCCTCCTCTTCAGGCAGATTAGAAGTCAGAGACAGAAAAGCAACCATAAAAGTGCCTTCAATTCAGTGTTTGTACTCATGTGCAGAGACAGAAATATGCTTGTCAATACATAACCTTGAAGTCTCTAACCACTGCTAGTATTTTATGATAATCGGGGCTACAAATTCATAAATCCTTTGCAAGGAAAGCACCGCAAGGAAGTCTTAAATTTAAAACACTCTTGAGCTCTCCCAAATGGATTCAGTGTTTTTTCACACTCGGCTTTCCTCATCTTGAAAAAAACATCCCTACATGCCCATTTAATGTAGTTTTGAGGACATGGAAAGTTCCATTGGCATCATAAGCAGTGAAGTGGTGCCGCTGTCTTTCAGTGACTTCCTTTCCGGCTCGCAGTCTTCAGAGATGGGCTAAAATGAGTGGGTCATCTATCACAACACAGAGGGGCAAGTGGTAAATTTATAGCTGTGAAAATAGGCCAGAGCACAGCACTGATGGAGCAGATAGAGTGTAATTAGGACAAGGTTAGCCTGCTTCACACACACGCCTATCTATGCATGCATGCACACACACACACACCATTTATTATTAAATGTGTGACACACATACATAAAAGTGTGTGTTTTGTGAGCGAAGGCGCAGAGTCGTTCAGTGACTAACAAATTATTCAGTTACCCTTCGCTTGAATGGGGCTTCATGACTTAAAACAAAGCAAAGAAGATTCAAATCTCTGCAGCGCTCATGTGCAATTATTATATTTCACATGCATATGTCACACATATTCACACTCATTTACACGCTCACACCTTTTTAGGATGAGCACATGCATCCAACACTCTGCTAACTGACACACATTTCCTCCAGTAATCATCAATGAAAAACTTGTTTCCTTCATTTCTTCTCTTGATGCTAACCTATCTCGCTCTTCCTCCTCCATGAGATTTTTCTCCTAACTTGCTGATTGCTGTCTCCTTTTGCATCTTTATGTCTTCTCCTTGTCCCTAATGCACCGTTTGCAACGCAGACTCATTTTCACACCAGCTCA
The DNA here is from genome assembly GCA_029721515.1 of Synanceia verrucosa. Taxonomy (NCBI): domain Eukaryota; kingdom Metazoa; phylum Chordata; class Actinopteri; order Perciformes; family Synanceiidae; genus Synanceia; species Synanceia verrucosa. The sequence continues at coordinate 4,601,560 of CM056552.1, read as the reverse complement.
GTCCCTTTAGATTGCTTTCATTTTCACTGCTGTAAAAACCCACACCTTTCCCCCCCTCCACTTCCTTCTGTCTCTTCCTCTTCACCAGCAGCCTGTAAGCATTCACCTCCCTCTTTACATGTGACACACACTGCCTTCAGACACAACACACCCACAGAGCTGTGCAATGTCTTCAGGGCTGTGCTGTAAGCCTATGGAGCAGATGGGCTCAGGGCGGACCGACTGACAAACTGCCTCTCTGTACAGTGTTGCTCAGATGAGGGGACAATGTCCTTTGCGCTGTCTCTAATCTGGCCGCCCAGAGATGTTTAGATGCAGCACGTAGCCAGGAAGCTTCGGTCTGATGAATGAAAATATTGGATATAAAAAATTCTCACCTTCTCTTGGAGTTGAGAGTCATTTAGTGGTTTATTTAGTGAATTATTGGCAGTGCCTTTACAGAAGGCAAATAGAAAGAATCCTGACTCATGGGTAAAAACTGACAGATGAAGTACAACACATCAGATGTTCAACCAGTTATGTTGATCACAGTGATTTATATTTTGTTTTATATTTTTGTTTGTTTTAATCCATTCAACCAATCCCAATACACCTGTGCCTCTGAAGTATTTCTGTCAAATTACCAAATTACCAGTGATGGCCTGTGTGATGTGCTACTTTATGCATATGCTATCCTAAAATATTTAGTTTACCTGCATTTTTCTATTTTCTTCTTCACATACAGCATAGTGTTTGTATGCTATATTTTTATTCTTAACTACATTTATTTGGTGGATGCAGTATTGAGTTACTTTTATTATTTACCTATTATGACTTCATAAAAACACATATGATTGGCCTACATAATACAATAGACAGATAGATAGATAGATAGATAGATAGATAGATAGCCTTTACAATACAATGTTTAAGATAAAAAAGTGTTTTGACCTTATGATCCCTCCGAACCCTCTGAACTTCTCAGATGGTGACATTAAAATACATTATTTTTATTCCAAAAGTGAAAAAAAAATGATGAAGCATCTAATTTGTCATCTCAGGATCCCTCAAAACCACGACACTAAAATATCTAATTATACTGTATAAAGAGGTTAAAAGTAGCTCCACCTCAACCAGATACAACAGTAAACTTCTGCTTATGCAATAATGTACTGTACTTCTTAGCAATCTATTATGTAATAAAATATCAGATATGCACTCTTTTACTTTTGATATTCTTAGTATGTTTTGTTTTGATGCTTTTACTTAAAATGTTTTTTCTAACCTGTCGTTTCATGAAGATGAATCATTTAAACATTTAGCAGGAAGTGTGCTGCCTGATTAATTTATCGGAGAATATTGAGTTCTTCGGAGACATATATAGTTTCAGGTATAGCTGTGAGACTTTTAAACAAACATCACTTGACATCCACACATTACACATTCACTGCTTTCTGTCCAACTCTGACTGCATGCAGAATGAACACATCACAGACGATGGAACAGAAACGCTTGTATTGAATGTGATCGCCCTCTTCTGGGCAGCAGCTTGAACTTCCTGTGGCGCTGAGGTTGTGGAGGCTCAGGGAAAGAGTAAGGTCATGGATTGGACACTGTGCCAAGCGCCCTTTTTCCCACTGGAGGAGCAGATGGCAGCTCTCCGGTGCACAAGGCAGGGAGATGCTACCACCAGACGCTCCAAGCAGGGTGTAAAACACACAAACTCTGATACATGAACATTATTGTGTGCACTGTTCTCCATGAGCTCACAAACATGAGACATACTTGTCTGTCTGAGCTAATGAATGCAGAGGCTGTAGCTTATATTTCTTTCCTTTCCTTCGGTCTTGGTGGGGATGTTTTGGGTCCGGTGGTTCAGGGTCCTGATGGCCGCTAACTTGCGCTGCAGTGGGTGGTGTTAATCAAAGAGAAGGTGCTGGTCTGTGTGGGTGGGTTTTTTGTTCACCTCAGTGTTGAGACTCCTGTCAGTTTCAAGGTGTACTCCACAGTCCAAGAAGGCCAGGACGTTGTCCTTAACATCTTCACAGGTGAACTTGATGTAGTGGTCCGTATAGGCCTCCACTTCTTGGGTCCTGATTTTACCCAGGTGTCCTCCATATATCTCTAGCTGTAGAATGTAAAACGTATGGCCCTGTGCATGCACGCACACACAAAGGACAAAGTTTTCACTTTTAAAATGTGTTTTTGTGATGTTTTTTTTTTCCTTTCTCTTTATAGTAAAAATAATAATACATTTTATTTGGTGGCACCTTTCAGGTCACTCAGTCTGAAACTAGTTGTTTTCAATGTGTGTTTTAAATCTACTGTTTTTATGTATGGACCCCAGTAAGACTAGCAGTGCTTCAGGGCACAGCTGATGAGGATCCAGATGAATAAATCAACAGATATCAAAAATGGTCCAAGACCAAAGAAGTTCACAATGGTTCTGCTAGGAAGGAGTCAGATACCACAGCACACCTCCAGGGGTCATATCAGGAGTGTTTTGGCAGCAAATGTAGATCAGCACTATATTAGGTTGGCGATCGAAATGTTATGCCTGATCGGTGAATATAAACAGCTGGTAATTCACTCACCACCAAGGTGAAAACAGTAGCACAGCCACAGACTGTTGTGGCTGGTAATCACAGAGTATGCCTTTAAGGACCAATGAATCAGCATCTTACTGTAATTAGCTCATAATCACTGCTTTAGAGGAGCTCGTGCACTGGAAATGCCAACCACTAAATAATATAGAAAAGGTCAACCATAAAACAAGTCTGCAATTTGTTCTTTGCAGCAAATCCATAATTAGTGTGAGCCATTTTGAGGTCATGTTCAATAAAATAAAAGCCAGACATATTTCTCACTTCTCTTATATGTGTATCTGGTGGTTTCACATTTTAGAGTATAATTATATACAATTATTGAGCATTAACCAAAGAAAGATGGCGCAGCAAAACTTGTGACTGACAGTGGACAGTTTACAATCCTGCCTACATTAATAACGCAGCTATCAGCGTCATGTCGAGGCGTACTGGTTGACACGTTGCGGAGGGTATGCTAAGCTTAGCTGAGTGGCGTGTCACGACGGGATATGAGGCAGTTAGCTAATGTGGTGTAAAAGGATTTAGAGGATTTGACCCTATCAGTGGAGATGGCACTCAGAGAGGCTCTGTTAATGACACCAAATGAGTCTGTGCCTGCAGCATGCTAATAATGGCAGCGTGAAAGCCAGGCTTCATGTCATTTATATGGAGTTTTCTTCCTTTTTTTGCAAATGGCTAATTGCTAGAAGTGTGTGAAAGTAGTGTGTGTGTGCATATTATGTAAAGGGCAGGTAACATTTCAGTTCCTCCTCTGAAACGATGAATCACAATCAACTTACATTGTGCTGTGAATTAAGTGAAATCTTGGAATAGAGCTGATTTTCAGTCCTGTCATTTATTCTCTGTCTGGCAGTAAACTGCAACATGTAATTATCCTATTTTTCTGCAGGATTTTGCAGAAGGTAAAGTTGAGCTCAGAAATTTGAGTAAAAATCCAGAACATGTAGAGTGAATGGTCTTTTCACCAGAGTAGGAAGCAGACTTTTTTTTTTTTTTTAAATAGGGCTGGGATGAGATGACTCAATATGTCTTTGGGGACTGTAAACTGGTTTCAAATTTGATTTGAAAATATAAGTTAGAAAAGTTAATGGGCAATACTGTCCTCTTATGGTATGAGTAGCTTCTGTTGTTTTGTAGGTCACCTATCTGGTATTTTTACAATAAAAATAACACCCAGTAAATCTACCTGGCCAGAATTAAAGTGGTGAAGTCATAGTTAGACAGCATAGCAAACAATGCAGCCCTGAATATATGAATTTAAGATGATGCTTAAGTGATTTATCTGAATTAATTAAGAATAATAAATGTACCATGCTTAGGATGAGTTTTTTAACTTTATGCGTTTTCTTCTCTGCAGGGACTGTGACGACAAGACATAGAATAGTTTAATTTTTATTTATCCCCCACTGGGAATATGTAAGTCATCTTTTTTCCTTGTCCAAACTAAATCTAATATCTTGCATGCTATGCAATCCTACATGACAGCTACTATTTATCAATCATTTGGAGGAATTTAAAAAATGTTGCATAACTACAGTATATTATATTTAATATCCACCAAATTATGCAAGGAATGATCTGAATATTAGACATTTGAGTTATGAGGGTCTCATTCAGCTGCAGCTGCCAAGACTGATAATAAATAACAAACGATTCAGGAAAAAAAATGAGCGATGAAGAGTGCAGAATTTTTTTTCCGGTGGAGTCCATGTGCTGCAGTAAAGGAAGCATTGATTCCTGGGATTTCATACAAGCTTTAAACAACTGAGGGCATACAGACAATGATACTCTCTAGTTTTTCATCATCTAGCATTTTCCATGCATGAAGTAGCATCATTGCCACCTTGCTAGGCAGGGCATTGTCACAGCTTGACTGGTAGGACAAGGAGGTGTAGCTGCCAACTCCTGCAACCGAGCCCCTGCTGGTCAAATCCTCTTTACTGGTTTCACTATGACAGTCTGCCCGCCAAAGACAGGACAGGAGCTCAGTGACCAGAGCCAGGGATGCCCACTGGAGGTGGGAAGAGGAGAGAGAAGGAAGACAGTACAGTAAGGGAAACAGATGGAGTAATGAGCAGAGAAAGAGCAACACAAGCTGAAAGAAAGGCTTCTCCCATAGATTTGGTTGTTCTGTATCACAACTAACCTGTTACACAACGTGTAATCTGCTAGTTGGTCTGTGGTGTGTGAATTTGTGCTCTTCTACTCTTCTTTTCCAGAATGTGATTGGGCAAAAAAAGAGGAGATATTTGTTTATGCTGGCTGTTTGAAACCCCACATAACTGCAGAGGTCTCTGACTGCCAGCCATTGTTCCCTTCCCCATAATGTATGCCCTGGCCCACTGGCTACAGCTTGTCATTGTTCCACATGTTGTGTCTCCATCCACTTCCAGCATTTCAACACAGATGTTCGCAGTGGGAGGCAGTGGAAAGCTGGCTCACTCACTGCCCAGTATTACCCTCACAGCTAGCCTTTTTGTAGTCTGGTTTGGCACATGAGTGGGTGTGTTTGTGTGGCCGAGCTGATAGCTGCTGTTGAGTTTGAATGTGTCTGTCTGTGTCCCTGTTTGTGTGTTTGGTGTACTACCATATTAACCATATTATGTTGTTGTGTCTCTGTTTGTCTCTGTTTTCTAGGAACCATCTTCATCAGTCCTCTCTACGTGGTCCGGGGGTCTTCTAGAGGGTCGGCACCATGAAAGGGTTGGGGACTAACCGTAACAGACACCTGTCTGACTCCTGTGAGCCTTCCTCGGGCCATCCAGAGGCCCTTTACTCTCACAAGACCAGCACCCTCCCACGCAGTCCTTACCTGCTGAGCCCCACAATGGACCACTATGGTGCCATGGACCCCCACCTCTATCCTTCTGCCAGCCCAGGCTCCCTTCCACCAGACTGCATGCTGCCCCTCAACAACCAGCTGTCCAACAGCAGCACCTTCCCCAGGATTCACTACAACTCCTACGACCAGTCGGACTTCTCCCCTCCTGGAGACAGCATCGGGGGTATAAGTACAGGGACCATGGGTACGTCCATGTCCATGGGCATGGGAACAGGTATGGGCATGGCAGGACTGAGTGGACGAACACCTATGATTACGAGCGGCTCAGCAACTATATCACATCATATGACGAAGAAGCAGGCACCATCCAGTCTGCTGGAATTTGATAAGCAGCTACCTGGAGGCCGTGACGGATTCAGCACTTTGCAGTTTCATCGAACTTCCGCTGTTTCTGCCGCCAAGCAGCACACGGACAGTCCTGGTCGCATCCGTTATATGCTGCACTCAGTGCAGAAGCTCTTTGCGAAGTCCCAGTCACTGGAGAGCCACAACATGAAAGGAAACGTCAATGGACGCTCCACTGGCAGCGGTGGAGGCTCATCTGGCACAGAGGATGGAGGGAAGCAGAATCGCAGGTCCAAAAGTAAAGATCGGGGAACGAAATCAGAGGCGACCGCTAAACGACGGCCACGCTCAAACATGTCAGGCTACTGGAGCTCAGACGATTTGGACAGCAGCGATTTGAGCAGCTACCATAACACCATGGCCATGATGACTCTGGGACATCCAACTGGCCATGACAGTCAGGGAGGCCAGACCAGATACATCCAAAGTGGCTACAACACCATCAGCTCCTCCAAAAGCAGCAGTGAAATGAAATATCAGGCACTAGCTGGGCCCGGGGGTGGAGGAGGTGGTGGACTAGGTGGAGCAGGAAGAATGGTAATAAATGATAATGACTATATGAAAGGAGGGTCCTGGTCCACACTGACAATGGGCCAGCCGAGACAGGTGATCCAGAAGGGCTCAGCTACTCTGGACAGGTCCATGCTCAAGTCCAAATCCTGCCAACCTGAGCTAACCTGCAACTACCTGCAGGTTGGACGAAGGGTGAGTATGCCTGAAGTGAATGTAGTGTTGTCAGATTTACAGCTATAGTTAAATATCTTAATTATCAAAAGCTATAATACAGCAACAAAGAGATGACATTGGACTCATTCCATCCACTTAACACTGTAGGGTGATTGGAGCAGCACAATAGGCCGCAGCGGGGGTGCCAATGAAATCCCGTGTCGGCGGATGCGCAGTGGTAGCTATGTGAAGGCCATGGGAGACATGGAAGACAGCGACGACTCAGAGGGAAGTCCCAAGCCCTCGCCAAAAAGCGCAGCACGTCGCCAGAGCTACCTCAGGGCTACGCAGCAGTCTCTGAGCGACCAGCTACCCCCACGCAAGTAAGACCACAGACCGTGCTTTATTGTGTAGTACATCAGTATTCAACAGCAAGGGAGACAACCTCATGTCAATCCGTGATTCAAGTATGAACTAAAGTAGCCCCATGATTAAAATTTTGTCCAGATTCTGTTTGTTTTGATCTCTAATCTCGATCGTCTCCACTTCCTGCTTTGATCTCTGTGGCGTATACGGTCTCTTTATGCTCCGAGTCCGACTACATCTCCCAGAAGCCCCATTATTACTCACAGGCTGTGTGAGAGCGCTCTTTTGTCCCTGCTGCTGCCTGTGAGTACTGTATTAACTCTTAGAGTGCTAAGGACAAAATGGGCAAAAAACGCTGGAAGAAGGCACTTTCTGATTTGTAAAACGGCTGACACTCAAAGAGTTAAAGGACGTAAATATACGTCTTTGTCATTCAAAGAGTTAATGCTTATCCTTATCTCCTGTAGGTGATATACTTGGCTTTAAGATACTGTTTGGCCTTTAGAATCGGTGGCCATAAAAAAAATGTTGATTTTTTTCAGAGCACGCCCAGAAAGTCCTAAGAACACACTGACTGGTGTAACCTCGAAACAATCAAATGAAAATAAGCCACTTTTCTGGATATAGAGGAAGGAAACCAACACGCTCAGTCTCGCCATGACGGTATCAGGAAAACACAAATACATGCACACACCAGTACACACATCCCACACTACGCTCACTGAGGCATAGAATTAAGTGGTGTCAAGACTCCCTGTTGTCTCCCACATGCCAGCTTTACCACCATACCACAGCTGTGATTTACTGTCCTACTGGTGGACCCACAAAGCATCAGCACAGCTAAGAGGACGCAGACAACATTAAAGTGTTTTCATAATGTGACACTGACTTTTGTTTCAACTCAACCAGTGAATCATCACAAATCAGCCTCATCTCTCCCGCTGACTGGCATCGCGCCTCACTTGTCTTTAAATTACATGCTTTCTGAAGCAGACACATTGCACAATATGTGATGCAGGCGCAGGGAGGCATAGACTGTGCCTTTTCAGAAAATTACAGAAAACGGATTCACATTCTTTTATTCGCACCCAAGGTGATGTTTAACCAAACTTGAAGCTAGACAGAACAGAATCTTGTTTTGTAATGTCCAAAATAGTTTCTATGTATTTGAAATACCCGTCGGCAGGAATTTGCTCAATAAATTTATGTTTTATTAAAATAAGATATATATTTGTTATTCAATATATTGGTAATATAATGTAATTAATTGAACTATGATTAACATTTCTGTGAGCACATTATTGTTATAATCAACCACTGACATTCCTCAGGACCATCTATACAGCATCTCTTGTTTGTGTTGTGATCCTCAACTTTTGTAGCCTGGCTATCGTGACTACTTGATCTGCGAGTAGTCTGGTCAAGCTGCTTTGTAAACTGATTTCTCAGAGGGCGGGTTTAACCCGCGTCTATCAAATGCCTCTGTGTGCTACTGAATGAAGCTTCAACCAATCAACCACTCTTTCCTCTGACGTATGCGTAACGACGGAAACTGCTTGATCCAGTTCTGTGAGCGTCATTGCCTTAAACACGCCTCAGTCGAGCTATTGGAAATGCTAGATTTTCATTGGTCCCCATTTCTAGGTGAATCTGAAATCGAAAAGAACGGCAGCTTGGCCAGACTGACTTGATTGCGAAATTTTGTGAAGCGTCACAGGAAGTGTGGGCGGGCCCGGGCTACAGCTTTGGAGGTTGCAGTGTCAAAATATCAGCTCTGCACTACATGCAGTCACTTTAACAGAGGGCATATAGTATGTGGGTGGAGCAGAGATACAGTGTCGATGTAACCGAAACGAGAGAGCATCATCCTGAGAAACACACCTGTCATACAAACCAGATTTCAAATCCCTTTAAAGTTTATGAGTAGAGAATTAAGGATATGTTCTTCCCTAAAGCATGCTTGAATGACTAACCCTGCTCCCCCCTGCTGATCCCTCACCATCCAACCCCACTCTCTTCCGGGCTGCTCCACCCTGATTGGCGTGAGCAGCAGAACCCTGGATTACACCTTGTTGCAGGGGGAGCTGGATGCGCTGTGGTCTCCGCTCCACAGTGTGTCCTCTCTGCACCAGCTGGGCAGGTCAATGAGCAGGTCAGTGATAGGTCTGTAAGGAGCGTGGTGCAAAGCGTTTTTTATCTGATTGGATCATTTCCAATCAATGACTTTGCACCGCCCCCTCAAATGCCTGTAAATTCAGCGGCGATTCCAAATGCCAAATTCATGCCCCGCTGCCAACAACTGCTGACCTCCCTTAAGCTTGTAAATACCATATGCCCGGCGCTTTTAGGTGAAAAGTAGCTGAGTTTGACACAATGAGGGGACATCTGTGTCCACAGACCATGGCATGGCAGCTTGTGCCATGTTACTATCACTGTGTGCCAACAAAGAATATGTTAAAACACGACTTCAGAGCTGCAGATTAAATTTAAACTTGTTCTTTGTCTTTGGCACCGTGATGGCACAGAGAGCTGTGTACATATGCCGTCTCACATCGCTGGCTTTGCATGCTCAGCTGTTACAAAGACTGATGCCAAAACTAGATTAAAGACACAGTCAAGATTTGGATTCACAATGACTCATGAATGAAAGTGAATATGAAAGGGGGGTAACTTGAATACAAACCATATCCTCCTTTTATCTCTCTTTCAATCCCTGGTTTTGCTGATCATCCATGTTTCCCGTCTGCCTCCCTGTCATCATATATTAACATCAACTGTTTTTCCATCTTTTCGCTGTTCATGTCCTCATGTGATCTTTTTCTCATCTCCTTTATCTTGTTTTTCCTCTCATGTTGCGCCTCTAGCTGTCTTCCATCTCTCAGAGAGCTCTCCAATAATCGCAGCCTGGACAACCTGGACTGCATTGGAGGCAGAGTGTCGTCTTTGCCACGCTGGGACGATGACGACTTCAGCCAGGCCTGCAGCACCTTGGGTAGACGAAGCTGCTTGGGACAGGTCAGTGCATGTCTGTTAAAGGCCAAATAATGAATGTTTCCTTCTCTCCCCTTGTCTTTTTCCCTTTTTAACTAAGCAGATATTTTTCTAATGAGTTTAGAATAGATTTATACTCGCTCAAAATATGTATCATGCCGTAGCTCCAAGCAAACTTTCAAATCAGCAGTCACTTTCAAAGACCCCTATGTCTGCCTTGAGCTACTAACGCTCATTTCCGTGGTATAATTTGCATTTTCACAGATAAGGTTTGAATGACAGTAATAAATCCTGTGAACAAAGAATCCCTATTTTCCAAATGTGTTGCATATTAATGTTATGAACCCCAGAGCCAAATGAATGACATTGGTAGTTTTAAGTCTAATATATCTACTTACATAAGGGCTATTAGCCTCCCACTGACAAGGTCACTGAGATGATGAACAGCTATGTGGAGTGGCTCTGATCTTTTTCAATGAACTAGTCAAATGAAGCAGTGCAGGCCATTAGTACAGGATTTACACACAATCTCTTGACAGGTCACTACATTACTACAAACTACAAATCAGTGTCTGAATATGTGAATTTATTGCTTTAATTTGTATGCATAGCAGCATGCCAAATACCACATTTAATATGCATTAGAATTTAGACTTGCTGTGGTCAAGTTGTATAATTTGGAATATTTTCCAAGCCAAAATTAATTAAAAACGGGGGCTTAAATCCCAACTTTTAGAATGTGGAGGTGTAACTTTTCTTTTGTGCTGCCTCTACTGTACTCGCCTCCTGATATGCTTCTGTTGCCAGTCAGCGAGACATCAAAATAACTTCACTACAGACACATTTTTGACTCCTGCTCAGGCTGTTTCTGTCAATCAGCTGAATATGAAACCCATCATCTGCGAGGCTGGTTCTTCCTCTTCAAAGACGTCTCAGAAAGAGCCTGCATGCATGCTTCAGAGAACTTTCCAAAGTTATGTTTCTTGCCTTGGCATTTCTTTTTCTGTAAACTGACAGTTCTTATATAGCCGGCCATGTAAGAAATGTAAAAAGAAAAAAGAAAATGCATTTTGCAGGAGTAAAAATGGGTCCACTAAAGTTCAACAGCACCTAATTGCCATACACTTAAACTTGTGACCTTTTTGGTGTCATTTTATTGCATCCCATCAGGTTTGCTTCTCGAATAGAGAATGACCTTTACAGAAACACTCAGTTGAGCAGTTAGTGGTCACCTCCAGCGCTGGGAGTAGCTACTGTGATCAAATAATAAACCCACTCATTTCCTTTCCTTCCTCCAGCTACGGGACCTAGAAATGAGTCATCATTATGAGGACCGCAGTTCAGAGTCCACATTCAGAGATTCCCGTTCCCACTCTCAGGACAACCCAGAGCCTCTAGACTTGCCCATGCCCACATGCTTCCGATCCCGCAGCCACAGCTACCTGAGAGCCATCCAGGCTGGCTGTTCGCAAGATGACGACACAGTATCCATAGACTCGGGCTGCTCACCACCGCCGAGTGACACCACTGTTCGCACCTACAGCACCAGCACTGGTGAGTCACTGGCTGAAAAACAGATCATAGAACAGAGGACTTCACCAACCATAAAAAGTAGGGAACTTACTTCTTTATGACATAAACAATATGTATATCTGTTTCGGGTTATTATACTTTGAAGAGTCTTGCAACGTTGTGACCCCTTTTCGAGAGGAAGTTTTGGCACCGGCCTATCACATTCTCAATTTGATTTGTATTTCTTATAACATTACCTTCACTATCCTTTATAGTCTTGGTCCTGGGAGGGACACTTCTCCTCCAACATGCACACACCAGCATTTTTAGCTCAAATGCAGCCTCTTTTGCCCATGCTACATGGCCTTTCTACAAAGTGGAAGACATGGAAAGAGCAGTTAGAGCTCTTACCTGATGGCCACTGGCTTGGACAAAGCCCCAAAGGAGAAGCAATTTTTCTTCAGCATATGGAGACAGACAGACAATGCATCATACCCCCACACACACAGGTAACAAATATTAAAACCAGCTCCTGGTTTGGTTGTTATTCAAATGAGTTCAGGAAACAACAGTACACCACTAAACTGGAATATGAATACACATATGTGATGGCACACATTTGGAAAATATGCTTTGCTCTGGTTTTTGACGTATGAATGCTCCCTGTGGTCAAAATAACAGCTTAATTATACATTATAATATGCACCTGTTTGTTTTATTACTGTATTACCATAGATATACCACCAAGTGTCGCTGTTCCCCATAGACAGACCTGAGCGCATATGCTGCCTTCAGGCCAGTAGACTCTTTCACTTTTTCCGTTTACAAATGACAGGAGAACATGAAGCGCTTGTATTTTCCACTTTTGTCAAAATCCTGGATCATATCGTATTGATAAACTGTCTCTGTGGATACTGTAGTTATTTTTGGGACACTATATAAGCTGATTGTTCACCATATTGGCGTTTACAATAATAAGAGCTTAAATGTCCCATGCGTCCCTGAAGGCATCAGGGAACACGCCACCACGCCTCCCTCGGGCTCAAACACCCCCAACAAAGGCAACCAAACCCGGCTTTTCTTCTCCACAGCCCGGACGGAGACACTGACTGTCGACTCCCAGTTACAGCTGCCCTGAAAAAAAAAATAATATAACTCTTAACCCAAGACACTTCTGTGCTGTTTATTTGTCTGCAGGGTAAGTATTTTAACCGGTAGTGTTAGCGCTCAATGTGTTTTCCGTTAGTAATGTTAGCTTGTTTGGTGACTTTACGCTCTTTAACCAGAGAAACTTGAACTTGTCGGTTAATGTTTGCTAATTTACGCTCTGTTTGTAGCCTCACCGACTCTATGATAAGTATATATGACGGTAAATTACCTCAACATGTGATATTAATACTACGTGTAACTTGGTATAAACTTCAGCAGGTGCTAGTGAGCGTTTTGACTCCAAGCTGTCAAGTCATCCAGATGTGATAATTTCTCGGCATTTAGCATTTAAATGTGCTCATTTGCTACCCTACTGTGGCTGAATTTAACCTGTCTAATGTTTAATTTAAGAAACAGTCAGTACAATGAAGAGAGGCAGATTTACACCTACATTTAGATAATTTAGCAGGTCCACAATTATATCATCAGTTTATCTGTCTCCATCACTGAACTGTCTTCAGATCTATCAAACCTCCAGTAGTCATCTACTGTGTTCATTATTGACTGTTTCCTACCATGTGTTGAGTATAAAGTGCTGTATTCCCACTCTATGGTTGCACTCATGGCTGTGATGCCTCACTATGGTAGTCATAATAAGTGGGACTCTGTTAAAACTCCATGATGAACTTCTGCCTTCTTATATTCGCCTTCAGGAAAGCTGCTTCTTTCCGGTTGCCGAAATGGAAAATTGGCTTTCACAGGGGATTATTTGAGGGCTGTCCCACATGGTGTCCTGCATGGTGTATTGCAACATGCACTAAATCCCATTTTGACGTCACATTTAATGTGAAGGCTGCTCTGTTTTGTTGTTGAGAGCATTTAATGTGATACTCCGTCAGCCACAAGGGAGTGGTGATGTTTCAGTCAAGGTCATCCATGTCTTGTGGTTGTTACTTAACTAAACAATACAGATTGGTCAACTGGCAGGCAACAGGCGAGCTGGCAAGCACTGCTAAACTGTTAAATAGAGCGTCACAATCCACCCTTTGTCTTTCATTGTTCCTGGTTGTTATCTGGCTTCAACTGACCGCAGATCAGCAGCACCTCAGCCAATCGGCTTAACATTTATGTCGTTGCTGCTGAATAGTTCGACAGGCTTTGTAACTCTGGTGAAAGCAGGACAATAACTGTCATGCTGAGTGCCTCATCTGCCCATTCTGCACAGTTATTGAGATTTTTTTGTCCATTCTTGGAGTGGATTACATGAGGAAGACATGGGGCAGATTGGATCAGGGTTTGTTAGTAAAATGATGCATCCTGTGTGAGGGAGTGAATCCATTAAAATGAACAAAGATAACCAAGTTTGTTCATTGAATTATGACAAAAAGCTTTGCAACTGTCATGTTTTCTGTATCAATATAATATTCTGGCATCTTTGTGTCCTTTGGTCAATGCAACATAGATTTTCTATTGTAATGAGGCAAATATATAAAACAAGATGCTGCCAACATGTCACTGTGTGGGAATCGTGGTTAGTTAGTCTTCCCATGCCAAACAGTAAAATTTTATTAACAAGGAAGAAGCCACTGTGTGGGTCCCCGCACATGAAGGTTGACCAAAGTTTCCTGTGTTTGTGAGTATTTAGCCCAGATAGCTGTTAGCATGCTCTGAATTTCTGAGTGGAAAGCTTTCATGCAGCTAATTGTATCCCAGCCTTGAAAATCACATCTTGAACCGGCCCTGCAGTGGACAACAGAGCCGCTGTCCAGATGACATGAAAACAGCAGCGCTCAGTTCCCACTCCAGATTCCACTCAAACATTTTGGCACAGTGTCGGCTTGTCTCTGTTGTTCACTTCCCTTCTGCACAGCTCTTGTGCACAAACTCAGCTTGTTTAAGACTCTGCGTTGTGTGTTTGGCTTTGTGTCCATTTTTTGTAACTTCTTTTTCTGTGGTAATGAGTGTTAAAGTTAAGGAAAGACTTTAGGCACTAGATCTGTTGTCAGTGTGTATTACACTTGCACAGATGTGTGTGTTTGTGTGGCCGAACGGCGTGCCACGTACTCTCCATCTGTGTATGGGAACTTTCTGTCATGAGTGCATTTTTTTTATCAGGAATCAGCTAGTTTCTGGTGTCTGTGCTTTAATATTTTTTGCTTCACTATGATTTTTTTTTTTTCTCAGCCCTCATTTTTAAGCCGTGGCCATTATTCAGTTAATCACCAGTTTCAGTTTTGCTGCTGAGATCTGGGATGTGGAAAAACCAGTAGCTAAGAGCCATAGTACAGCATGTACAGTGGACGGAGTGATTAAACTCCAATCTTGTTCTAAACCTGTCTGATCGCTGATGTGGTTATCTGTGCACCTCCTTGTTAAGCTGTTCTGAAATGTATGAACACAATGACAGTGCTGATATTCAGGAGGTATAAAGTTCACTCATCATCAGTCTTGACACAGAGAGAGATCCCTCTTGCAGGGCTGAGCTTGTCAGTACTTGGGGTGGGAAAAATATTGATTTGGCAATATATTGTGATACTTTTCCTTCTGATACAATATCAATTTTTAACTCCTTAATATAATTTTTTTTTCCAAAAAAGTCATTTTTTGGGCCAATCGTAAATCCAGAAGGACTTCCACATCTTGAAATAAGAAGT
The DNA here is from genome assembly GCA_029721515.1 of Synanceia verrucosa. Lineage (NCBI taxonomy): Eukaryota > Metazoa > Chordata > Actinopteri > Perciformes > Synanceiidae > Synanceia > Synanceia verrucosa. The sequence continues at coordinate 4,586,450 of CM056552.1, read as the reverse complement.
TAATTTTAAAAAATGATAATAATCTGCATTAACACGGTAACCTTGACAGCTCTAATATATGTATGTGTGTATATGTATAAATATGTACTGTGCATATATACAAATTGTGTTTTAAACTCCTTTTTAACCCTTTAGGTCCTGAGCCTGTTTTGGCCATTTTTTAATACTTCTGATTTTGTCTCTATATACCACATAAAAAATGTTTAACATGCCCATACTTGGTATCTTTTTTTCAGCACAACTTCATCTATATGAAGAGATAGCTATTATTTCACTATAACGTACTTCATTTATTACAATAAAAACCACAAACATGCTCAATCAACCTCAATAGGTTGCTAATATGAATATGTAAATGTAAAATTGAAATAAAGGAATACTATATGCAAATATTTACAATAAATCTGATCACGTCAGCGTGAGTGATCTATGTAGAATATTGAAATATGTCTCGATAATCTATTGTATCATGACTCAAGTATCACGATACGGTATCATGAAGACCTTGCCAATGCCCACCCCTAGTCAGTACTCTCTGGTGAGGAAACTCATCATCTTGCTGCAGCTTCTTGCCAGCTTCTTGTGCGACATATGAACAGCATCGATAAATTTGTCATGAGCTAAAACCGGCTAATAATATTAGCCTTGGCCCAATTATTGTGTCCAGCTGTACCACTTTATCTCCTGTCTAATCTCAGAGGCAGCTGTCAGTTATGATTTTAGGGCTTGTATCTGGTGGGCAAAGCAGATTCTGTGGTATTAAGACTTAAGGGCGAATTCTGTTCAGAATGACGAAAGCAGGATGTGACACGCATCTATGTCCTCTCACATCCAGTTCGTGGACGTCCATTAACTCCTGCAGACTGGGATGCAGGGGTTGAGAGCAGCCCTGTTCTGCTCAGCATCTCTCTGTCATGAGAGGGAAAAGCTGCAGCAAGCAGGTTTTCCTGAGGCAAGGGTGGTGGTCAGTAATGCTGACGAAGCTCCAACTGTTGCCATGGTAATCAACATCCAAATCAGATTTCAAGTGCTGCAGTTTTTTTGTTTTGTTTTTTAATGATACATGCATTACCTCAAAAGGAATAGTGATCCCATGTTATTCATGATGTAGGGGCTTTATACAGGGTTCCTGCAGTTCCTTAACAAGTCTTGAAATGTCTTAAAAGGTCTTAAATTGTCCTAAACTTACCGTAAATTTGGTTTAAGTATTAAATTTTCACACGGTGCGTTTATGGCAATAAGAAAACAGATTTACTGCAATTTTGCACATTATTTTGTTCACAAAGTTCACTTCTTCGTTCTTGAAAGTTGTGAAAAGTTATGTGGTGTGACTTCAATTTATATCACTGTTGCAAGTGTTTAAAGGGCTGAAAAAAATTCTTAAAAATATTATCGCAGACTAATCGTTATCAGATTATTTTTTTTTTCCTGCTAAATATCAATATTGGCATCGGCCTCAAAAACGCCATATTGTCAGGCCCTTCAATAAATTGAGTATTTTCTACCAAAGAAATTGTTAGGACATTTTTGGGTCTTAAATTATATATGTTGATGTCTTAAAAAGTATTAAATTTGACTTTTAAAATGGTGCAAGAACCTTGTTATACTCTTGACACAAGTTGAAAAGAAAAAAAAGTGTTTTCTTGCATATTAATTTCTGACTGAGTAAAGGGTGCTGAACGGTAGGTTTTGTAAAATGGGTTGGCCAGTCTGGATTTCTGTCTTGCAACATGCCAAGAGTGGACTAGAGCTGTTCTGAAATGATGACATCATTAACGACGACGCTACAGTTGAAACATCTGGGTTAGTGGTATTTTCAGCTTATTATTTACAGTCAGGGCTGGACATTCAAACAGACGTGGGTCAGTGGCGTGTACAGAGTTTTTGGGCAGGGGTGGCAAGCAGGATCAGTCATTGCACATGCGCCTCCATCAACACAGCATCAGTTTTTGTCTTTTTTGACTAATTTGACTACTAAAATTATCATAAATGTTAGTATAATTTGTTATCATGACACAACAGAATGGGATAATACAAGTGTTATACAAAGCCGTGATCTTTTATGAAAGGTTCAAAACTAAAGACAATACAAAAATGTTAATCATAATGTAAAGAACCGACCAAATCCACCTAAATAGCTACAAAACTTTAACAGGTTGACTTTACAAATCATGCCACATTTGCCGCTCCTCAGAATTAGCATTAGCTTCTTCTTAACCGCTCACTCTTCTCAGTGTACGTCAAGCTGAACAGCATTCTGGCGCAGTACTGCCCCTCAGGTCAGAGGTCGAATTGCAAACCAGGTCACGTCTGACCATCAGGTAGTCCCTCATGCAGGGTGGCACCTGGGGTGGCCAATCAGATTTCAGGGGTGGCACCCCAGGTCACCCACCCAAGTTTGTCCAATCTCATCATCATGTGTAGGATGTGAAGGCACAGCCAAGGCCTGGAAATGGTTCAGTATGACGTGGTTTTGTGTGTCACCTCTGTTGTTTACAGGCGGTGTCAGTGTTTTGGCTCCATTGAGTGCATCAGAGCAGTTTACTATTTAGTGTGACGGCTGGGAAAATCTGAGCTCTATTATCTGGGACAAGTCAGGTGTCAAGTGTTGGAGTTCAGGTGTGTTGAACTGATCAGTTGCAGTGCACTGTTGCCTTAAAGGGAAACCCCCAATGCATGCATCTTGCATGATTCTTTTGATTAGATAGCAGACTGCAAATGCAACAGTGTTTGCAATAAACACTTCTAAATAACAGAGGTGCACTGCAACCTTTCTTAAAGAAGCTGTCAGATGAGGACCAGGAGTCATGATGCATTAATTCAGGCTAACAGCAGCTTTGCGGTACAACTCTGCTTCTCGGCTGAGGTCATATTGTATGAGTTTCGTGATCGGTAAGCTGCACAAACAGTCGAGATAAACCTAAGAAGTGCATTACGACGAACAACGAGCCTTTTGTTCGAGGGTTTTCTCAGCAGCTCACGTTTGCCGCGAGGCTTTTTCAAAGTCGTCGATGAAGCAACACGAGGCATAAACAGCTTCATGCAGCTCATAACAGGACCGTCAGATGCTGTCAGGTATTTTTTTTTTTTTAGATGTCACCGCAGGAAAATGTGACTATTTATTACCATCTCAGCATTTATGAGACTCTTGTGCAAGTATCTCATTTCTGGTGATTATATATCGTGCCTGTTTGTGTGAGATTTTACATTTTACAGAAAGGCATGCGCCCATTTAGAGCTGTTACTTGGACGTAATTTGATTAATATTCCTGAATATAAGGTTATAAAGACATTTATTATTTCCTGATGGAAATAACCGTATGGTAATAATGGTGTGGTCTGCACCATGAGCCGATGTTTGGAGGCAAAAATGTAAACGGCATCAAATACAGACTCTGTATCAATCCACACATGTAATGATTATTAAATCCATTTAATAACAGGCTGATAAAGCAACTGGCTTTTATTTAAACACACTTTCTTTCTGTCTGCTTCGCCTCAAACTGCTGTCTGTCCTCTCTCTAAGTGCTCTATGGTCTTGTACAGGTTTCATCTTATTTCCAATGTTTTTTCTTCCATTGTGGTGTCAAATAAAGCAGCTGTTAGAGGGATCATGGAGCAGCCACAGGGCTCAAGAGAATTCTCTGTTCAGATTACAGGTTTCGGCGGCCCAGTATCACTCAACCTTTACTACAGTATGTATCAGAGACTATTTAAATTTCCACACAGACAACAGAAGGGCTTTCATACAGTCTATCTGCATGAGAATTCTTCCTGTTACACTTATTTGCATTTGATGAATAAAGCCTGTAAATGTACGTCTCCACCCAGTTTGGTACTGTTTTAATTTTGTGTTTGAATAGTTAAATCTCTCAGCTGTCATGTATTTTTGCTCTCATTGAAAGAAAACACATCCATTGACCTCATCACAGACAGTTGATTTAGTTGATAATGAGAAAAGTGAATAAGGAGTGGCTCTACTGATGGAGCAATGGAGGGAGAAGCAAACAGTTTTTTATGTTGCGTGCTGTACTGCTGGATTTCATGTCAACCCACATAAGTTCCTTCTGGAAGGAGCTTTAGATTTTTAACCCTGTATATGCTACCATGTGACCATGAAACTAAGCAGGTTAAAATAACCCAACATTAACAAAGCTTGGTACTGAGTGAGATGCAAGTACATCTTTTTTGGGTGTTTCCTGATTTGGTGTTAAAGTATAATAACTTCAATGATATAATAAAATCATTAAAGCAGTACGAGGATAGAAGTCATAACTGTCACAGACTCTCTGTCTCTGCTTAATGTGCTCCTATTATTATTAATCATTATCCTATTATCTCCTTTATTTGATCTGGGAGTGGTGCAGATGAATACCCTCCTTCAACTTCTCATCCATATTTGGTCTTTAGAGTCAAATGGTCAAATTGCTGTACTGATGACATCACGTCTCATGGTCGAGGCTTTGAAGTTTGCTCTGTGTCTTATTTCATTTAGTCACCTGAGTTGAACGGTATGTTTGTTCAGTGTCCTGCCTGATTTGATTTTCCTCTGTACCGGATGCTTCCCCAGTTCTGCTGGTGTCCCAGCTTTCATGCAAAAATGTTCCTGTGTATTCATGTGTAGTCACTAACCTGTCAGTCAAGTCTTACAAAGATGCTCATGGACATGCTTCGAGCTGTTTTCACTTCACTCCGGCTTAAAGGTGTTCAGGCCTTCTTCCCTTGTTTCTCTCTTCCTCATATCTTTTTTCCTTTGCTTCCCCACTCCTTTCTTCTGTCTCCTTCAGTCTCTACATGCATAACCACCTGTAAGAAGGCTGCTCCGCCTCCAGTGCCGCCCCGCACCACCTCCAAGCCCTACATCTCTGTGACGGTACAGAGCAGCACAGAGTCCGCCCAGGACAACTACCTGGACCAGCAGGACCGGAGGTCGGAGGTCAACAGTCAGTCGAGCCACGCTCACAGCAATTCCTCCGACAGCCTCGACAGCACTCGTGCCAACAGCCTGGCCCGGGGTATTCCCCGCCCTCCACACATCATCCCCACTCCCGTCGCCACCCCAAGAGAGCCGTTCGCACCCACCACCACCAATGCTTCCACTGAGACAAGTGACTCAGTAGTCCAGCATGAATCACTGAAATCAGGATTAAACAAAGGGAATCTAGTGGCAGAGGAGCCCCTAGTGGCACCGGTACCCAGGCGGAAACTCTCCTCCATTGGAATACAGGTAGGCAGATTTATGCGTGATGATAATAACCCGGTCAGGATGGAGCCCAAGTCAATGTTTCTCAACTGTAGCTCGTTGAGCTTGAGGAAAATGGAAAATTATGTTTTTTTAACAGCCATCTCCTGTGGTGTACGGAGATGTCTGAGTGTGTCACATCAAGCCCAAAAATGTGCATGTAAGCTAAAGGTCTCATTAGGGTGAACATCCCTCTATCATTAGAGCTGGCTGCATACCGTTGTGCAGAGGGCAGGAAATGCAGAACCGTAACTCTCTGCTCTCTGGTGAAATAACAGCCCTTTTCTCCGTTCTGCAGACCCTGCACTTTAACAGAACTCAGCTCGGGTAACCATTAATCATGACACTTTTTAGCTGTTTTAAAACTATAGGGATTTTCTGATGATTTGGTTTAAGAGTTGGAAATTTAAAAAAAACAAGCACAAACAGTTGTGCACTTATTGTCTCCAGAATTATGGGTGTATGAAATAATCAGTGTCAAGATTATTGTTTCTGACGTCAAGTTTGTCTTTTTGACTGTGTCAGTGTATATCAGTATATATCAAATATCAATATGGCAATATATTGCGATACTTTTTCTTCTGACATAATATTGATTTTTAATTTCTTAATATTGTTTTTTTCGTCCCCAACAAATAGTCATGTTTTGGGCCAATTGTAAATTCAGCACAACTTCCACATGTTGAAATTAAAACTAAAAACTAAAGTTAAAAAAATAATTCACATTAACGCGGTAACTTTGATATATGTGTACATATATAGGTACATACTGTATAGTCAACTTGTATTTTAAGCTGTACACACAATCACAGTATTGTATCGTATCGTGACGTCCTTGCCAATACCCACCCGTAGTGATTATGCTGTTTTCTTTTCACTGTTTGTTTGTTCTAAGGTTGACTGTATTCAGGAAGTTCCACGAGAGGAGACCCCTCCTTTGGCCAAGTTTCAGTCAATCGGAGTACAGGTGGAGGACGGGTGGCAGTAAGTCCTCTTCCTGTCCTTGTAACAACGTGAGGAATTTATATTATAGCCACACACACTGCTCTGACTATTCTTTCCCTTTACAGAAGCTGTGGAAATGTGAAAGCAATGTGAATGTGTTTTTGTCTGTCAACTAGCCTTGTGTGTGTCCTTGTGTACTGGTGCTGTTCAAATACCTGGCATGAGCTGTCACTCTTTAAACTCTGCTCGCTGTTTCATACTTATTTCTCTGTAGTAACAGTGTCGTTATTCCTCTTCTAAGTATTTACTTTTGCATGCTGTATTTAGTGTTTTGTTGGTATCAACTGTTAGCTGACAGATATTTTTATCGACTTAACCCACATAACAAGAGTTCATTCGTTAATTTGTGTCCCTCCTTGTGTTTTTGCCGATGTTGTACAATTCATCCGCTGCTTACTGTGTGCTTTTCCAGTCCTCTGCTGTCCTTGTCCTCCTCTGATACTGGTTTAGATTCTCCAGTCGAGCACTCATAATACATCATTATCTGACTGAATCACAAATTGGAAGCATTTCCTGAGATCTAAAAAGAAATGGAAATAATGTAGAGTTAGACAGTGTTCATGTTCTGCCTGTTCTTCCATTTTCCATCTGAAAACTAGACCCTTTCACTGATAAGAGATCAGCTGATAGCGGTCTACCAGAGTGCACGATTATGAAAGCCAAGCCTCAGATCAATCCTGTTTATTTTTATCTATATTGACCAGCAGAAGTGACTCAGTGTTCTGTATTCTTTGTCCACTGTCGTGCACAAAGACAAGTTGGGAAAAAATGTTCAAATTGAAAAGACACATCTGTAACAGTGAGTGTTGCCCTTTGTTTCAGGCTCAGTCGCTCCAGTAGCATGGCCTCAAAACAAGAAACAGACTCAGACACACAGGACATCCCTGTCATCTCCCATATCAATAACGCCAAACACTATGAGAAGAAAGTCATGGTCAGTAGTGCCAGCCAGTCCATGAGCTCCCCTCCTGGACAGAACTATTTGGACAACGGAGACACTACCAGAGACACGTCTTCACCTCCACCGCCCAGGCAGATCCTCAAACGCTCCACCACACGAAGTAGCTCTTCCTCCTTCTCAGAAAGTCTGGACCCGGCGCTCGACCCCTCGTCTCTACCACCTCCAGACCCTTGGCTGGAGAGCGGGAACGGTAACGGCAGCGTTCCCCAGAGCGGAGGAGGGGGGACGCTGTGTCGGAGAGACGGCCACTGGTTCCTGAAGCTGCTGCAGGCCGAGACGGGACGCATGGAAGGGTGGTGCCAGCAGATGGACCAGGAGACCAAAGACAACCAGCTCTCAGAGGAGGGTAAGGTTCGCTCGCTAGAGCCGCAGGATGGGGAAAAAATATTGATATGGCATTAAAACACAACATGTTTTCTTCTTAATTTTTTTGATATTGTTTTTTTTTTTCCCCTAACAAAAATAATGCTTTGGTCCGATTGATCATGTAGACGCAATAACTTTGACAGCCCTAGTATATATTGTATGTGTACATCTATATCTTTTTATAAATATATGTACATGTATATGTACGCATACATTTGTCTACATATAGATATATACTATATATACACACATACATATGTATAAATATACATATATACTCAACTTGTATATAATTGTATGTAGAATATCACAATATTGCAATAATGTATAGTATCGTGACTCAAATATCACGATACGTATTGTGAAGTCCTTGCCAATACCCACCCCTGGTATTTTTGTTAAACTGCCTCTGACATTGTTTGGGAAGCAGTAAATGCGATGTCAAAGTTTGAGTTTTTTTTAACATATATTGCATTATAAATATATGGTTAATTAGCTGCCAGAGATGTATATTCAGTGATAAAACCAGTTGCATTCTAAAGGTTTACTCTTGATTTAGCAAAACAAATGTCCATCTCCTCAATTAAGCTGTGGTTTTGTTTTGTTTTTTTTTGTTTTTTTTTTACCTAATCTGCGTTGCAGAAGTCAGACATGTGCAGGCCCTCTGAATGAACCCTGCATCCTGAGCCTCCGTCCAGAGAACTGCTGCTGTCTGACCTCAGCATGTGGTTCAGAGCTGGGTTATAGTGTTCTGCTTCAGGCCCCACAATCACTCTATCAGACATACTCAGCATGGAGGGGATGAGGCTGTAATACCTGGGGTTACCACACACAAGCAGGCCTGTAATCCCCAGAATTACACAAATCTACTCTGAACTGATTAAACACCCAGATTAGATCAGTGCTCCAACATCAGCAAGTGAGCGCACACACACACGCAAACACACACTGTACACATAAACAAACAGTAGGAAGGCTTTGGATGCTCAGTTCATATCAGACGCACATCACAGGGATCTTTGGGGGGCTTTTCAAAATAAACCTGTTAGAATATAAATATTTGAAAATGAAAATATGTCACATAGTCACATTGCCATAACTTAGAAGCAGCCCAGTGATCAGACAGGAGTCTGAATAGTGTCAGGGCAGATGTTTGTCCTAGTTTTATGACCACTGACAGACAGCAGGCCAGTTCAGCCTCTCTGTTGTAAAAGCTTTTCACTTTGGACTTGGTTTAGTTGAGCTGCAATAACAGGATGCTTGTTGTTAAACCTTTATTAAAACAAATGTGTCTCTGCTGGTTTCTGTTCTCTCCTCAGTGCTGGGAAAGGTTCGCAGTGCAGTAGGAAGTGCTCAGCTTTTAATGGCCCAGAAGTTCCAGCAGTTCCGGGGGCTGTGTGAACAAAACTTGGTGTGTATATGGCCTCTCTGCAGGATTTTGACCAAACACAATGTTGTATTTTTGTTGTTTTGTCACCTTGATATACATAAAGGCTTCCACACAAATGAAAATTAGTTAATCTTGATATGGTACACAGCATATTACACAGGCCTACACAGAATATGGCATGGCGGCCCACCAGCTTAAAAGACAAGGAGCTTATAATAAGCCAATAAGCCATTCCTCTGTTGACGTGTTTTACTGGAAATAGTGGAAACTACCAACACGTGGCCCAGTTAAGGCTGGGTACCGAACTTTGATATTTTTGTAGCACCGACCGAAAAAGTCCCTTCGGATTCATGGAGACACTGATCCGTCCCCCCACTTTACCAGCATAAAGAGACAAACAGTTAATAAAACAGAGGATTAATGTCATTGCAGCAGCAAGTTGTGTGTTTAGGTTCATGGTGCGTTCAAGTTGTACATGAATGTCGGAATTTCCGAATTAGAATTTAAATCAGAACCACCCGTGAATTTCACCAACCAGACATAGAATTCATGCTATCTGCTACTGACGTAAACAGTAGCTACATGTTTTGGGGTTTTTTTGGTACGTCTGTAAGACTGGAGGAGCTAACTAAACTTTGAGGTTACATTGCTTAGAGCTCCAAATTCCGACCTCAAGTGAACACACCATAAGGCAAACTCTCACTCCCCAGGGTCCTAAAGAGGAACTGGTAGCAGCCTGTGCCTGTTGATCATCATCAGACCATTGTCTAGTATGTCTGCCATGATAAAGCCTAACTTATTAAAAAAATACTTTTTGAGTTGAAATCATAAAATAATAAAGATAATAATAATAATCCTGATGAAGACCATGATCCTCATGAATTTTATTTACACTATGATGGAAAGAGAAATTTCCAAATAGATTATGTTTTTAAGGTTAAGCAAACTGAGCCTAAAATTGTATGTAACTGGAGAACTGGAGCAGGAGAACATCACATGTAACTGTGAAGAAATGCCTAATATGCATTGATATCACTGTCCCATACACTGACTCCTGCCTCAGCCTTCTTCTGTATGAGCGTGTAATTCCCTTTGCTGCCTTTGCAAACTATTAACATCTTGCATTCATATTTTAAGCAATCTATATCGGGTAGCTCTCCAGAAAAAGCTGCCGAGCAGCTTTATACTTTCACTCACTTAGGAACGGAATCTTAAGCAGTAATTAGAGTAATTACTCTGACATTTCCAGATTTTCAGGTCTGTTAGTTTAATAGCTACACAGCATGTGTTCTGCCCCAAATATCTGGACATCCCTGCAGTGAATGCAGCATCACAAATATAAAAAAATAGTTTCTAGTCTACATGAAATATGTCGGTGGAAAAGAAGTCAAAGCAGGATTTATTGTGTGTGTTTATATGGGTAGTATCTGTTGTCACTTTTGTATCTGTATCCTACGACAGAGTATTAGGACCACATTGAGAAATAGAGTCATTATTTATGAGAAAAAAGTAATTATTTACGAGGAAAAAAATCATAAATTTACAAGATTAAAGTCGTTATTTATGAGAATAAAGTTACTCCTCCCCTACAACAACACGTTAGAATTTACTACTTAATCTTGTAAATAATGACTTTATTTTCGTAAATACTTTCTTTTTTATTCTCGAAGTCTGTGAATCTTTTTTTTCTAAATGTGGCCCTAATACTTCATTGTAATATCCCATCATAAGAGCTTGTTTTACTTGAAGCATTTTTAAATTGTTAGTGTTTCTGAGCAGGACAAAGCTCTGTCGTGATCCTTCACTTTGGTCTGGAGGTCAGTTTGACAAAAGTGTTGAGCTGTAAAATGGCTCCCTCTAGTGGTGAATGTGGAAAGAGCAGCACTGCTGGTGTGTATAGTGCAGTGCAGAGGTGTAGGACCATAATGAGCTGCTAGTAAACATAGCCTCAGCTGTTCGAAGTGCAGCTGTAGTTAAACGCAGTATGACTGGGAAGATAAATAACACTATTTTCAAACCAGGACCACAATAAACTGGGATGGGCAGTTTTTGGAGGTGGTTAGCCTCAGAAGTTGGCCCACAGATGCCCCACGTACTGTCCTGATTTTCACATTATGGACACATCTAGGACACTATTTTTAGAAATACAGTCTACTTTTTACTTGCCAGATCTTCTCAAATAAAGTTGAGCAGAGTTCTATATATTGGGGAATTTTTTTTTTTTTTTATGATGTACCTTAACCGTGTCTGCCTCTGATGTAGATTTTTACTCTTAATCTTAAGGTTGAACACTCGTTTGAAAGCTTGTCAGAAGCTATATGCTGAGCTTTAAATGTTCATTTCAAGTCAGATGTAGTGGAGTAATGGCCTCTGATCAGTTGATTCACAGCTGGTTGTAATTCAGAATAGAAGTCCTTGTTTAGTTTTAAAGATAAGACATTTGCATTATTTGTTTGCTTGATCGGAAGTTATTTTTTTAGTTGTTTATGAATCAATTCATAGAACTCTTCCCTGTAATGTGATGCCGTTTACATGCTGGATTTCCTGTAGTCTACACTGAAACACTGACCTTCCTCTCTCCTCGTCATTCACTCTCACTCCCCTCTCTTGGTCAGAATGTGAATTCCAACCCGCGGCCCACGGCCCAGGACCTGGCAGGTTTCTGGGACCTGCTGCAGCTCTCCATCGAGGACATCAGCCTCAAGTTCGATGAGCTCTACCATCTCAAGTCCAATGACTGGCAGCCCGTCCCATCTGCGGCTGCCCAGTCGCCCCCTGAGCGGAAGGTACTTCCCACCCCTGCTGCCCAGTGCCCTGGCTGGGGTAGGAAAGCCGCCGACACCGGCCTCTCTCCTCCCACCACCACCACCATTTCTCCCACTCTTATCCCCCCCTCCCTCCCCCTGCGTGGGATGAACTCTTAACAGGGCCTCCACGTCCAATATAAAGGGTCCAGAGACATCCCTTTAGGCATGCATGGAAAAAATCATCTCAAAGAGGGCCGTCCTTGTCGTGTTTTTGAAATGTAAAGCCCTGCTTTGAGCATGCATGCGTCGCTCACTGATGTGCTGGTTGCAGTGGAGCATGGCCAAGATGCTCTGGCTCACGTCACAGAATGCAGCCTTGCTTTTGCTCTTTCTCTGTTTAAATGTTGCATGTGTTTGTGTGTCTGTCATTGTTTCTCTCTCTGATCTACGGCTTGTTGTATGTATTTCTGTGCGTTTAAAGTGTGCAGATGTGTAGCTGAGGTGTGCTTGCTCTGTGTTGACTGTGCGTCTTGTGATCCCTTTACTGTGATTTAAGTTTGATCCAATGTGGCCATCAATTCATGTTACCATTTCAAAAATTGTCATAAAAATGACTGTTTTTTTCTCTCAGTGTTTGCCTGTTTTACCAGTTGTCTATCTGTCAGTGTTTTTCTGTTTATCACCTAAAAAAATGTAGCTTCAAGCTTTAATGAAAACAATCAGCCTTGTCATAATGTCTTTGTCAAAGTCCTGTCTGTCAAACCTGCTTTGACTAATAGAAGACAATTTTCTTATCACAATCTCTCCCTCTGTTCTTCTCTGTCACGTCCATCCCTCCAGAACGAGGCGAAGGAGGCCACGCCGGCGTCAAAGAAGCCCGGTAAGGGACGGCCGTCGCTGGGCCGCGAGAAGAGCGCAGACTCCTCCTCCACCTCTTCTTCGGCTTCAGCAGAGAAGCAGAGACACGAGGCCCGCAAGCGTCTCCTGGCTGCCAAAAAGGCCGCCTCGTTTCGCCAGAACTCCGCCACGGAGAGCGCGGACAGCATCGAAATCTACGTCCCTGAGGCCCAGACTCGCCTCTGAGAGCGAGAGAGAAACAAGAAATCTAAGGACAGATAAGTGGGGAAAAGGAGAGCAGAACTTTTGCAATGCAAATGAGCTACTCTGCGGAAAGATGGATGGATGGATGGAGGTGGGGTGGGGGTGGGGATCAAATTCTCAGAGATTAAGGGTGGGGGTGAATTTGGGCATTTGTCACACAGTTTATAGGCTGGTCCTGGTGGCATCAAACACTTATTTAACTAAATAAGAAGCTGAACTTTCGTGGACCTGACGGACTACGAAGCAGGAGATTTCCTCGTTTGAGGCTGCCATTTGAAAACCTCAGCTGATGATCTTTGACCTTTCTTGTTACTAACACTTGATATCATAAAAATTGTTAATGAAGGTCTTGTTATTATGACAGTTATACCCTAAAGAATCTATATGAAGACTGGTTTAAACGTTCCTCTAGCTCGGCTATAAGATCTATTAAGTGGACAGGAGGCAAACATTAACGCTCTTCTGTCTCCCATCATCCTCCTCTCCTCCCAGATCATTGGCCATCTTGTAGCTTTGCACAACACCGCCTTGTGGCCATCGCACACACACAAACACACACACCACAAACTCACACCTGTGTACGTCTTCCTTGTATTTATTTGTTCACGCATCCTTTTTGTATAAAAATCCATTTAGATCTGGTTATTATGAATATTTTTGGTATGCTGAAATTGAAAGGCAGGTTTGAAGGCGTATTTATGTACTTCCTAATAATTAACTCCTGTGTGTGTGTCCTTCAAAATGTTCTTGTGTCAAAGGTTTTAAACACTGGTGAGAATCTGTAAAGTTGACTTTCTTATTTTTTTTTTAATGAAAGCACATCCTGATGACCTAGCATGAGGATCTCTGTTCCAGTCAGAATGTCAGTGGCTGCAACATTAATTCAACTTTTCAACTCTTTGTTTTTACTATTTCTGTCCCATTAACTTTTTTTTTTGTTTTCATGTTTGCTGTAACTGCAGATGCATGGATATTTTTTTGGTCCATCTGTTTGTTTTAATGCTTCTTTAAGTGCTTTTATTAATCTCACTTATCATTCAACTCGTATATCTCAAATTACTTCTTGAAGTTATACAGCAGGCTGAGTGTTCAGGATAACATTGTGTGACTGTTTCTGGGGTCTTGCTATTTTTATACTATAATTCTTGATTTATTTTGCCTCCCATCACTCAACAAAATCAATTTTATTTGTTATCATTATTGCTCACCTTCACTGAACATCATCCAAAATACCTGCACTTTTTTAGTCAAAGACAAAAGTATTTAATTAAAGCATTACATGACATTAGTCATTGTGTTTTCATCATTTGTTAAATGCTGTTATTTTTCTTTTATTTTCTGGAAGACTGCATGAGCCAAAGATGAATTCACTGTTTCAAATTCATCTGACGTGTTGAAATGTCAGCAGCAGGGAGCTGAGCTCTTCACACAGAGTTGAGTGTAGAAGCGCTGCATGTATTATTATGTATTATTTTCATATCAGCTGCCCATCAATAGAGCAATACTTAGCATCTAGAACCAGGATCCCCCTCTCCTTGTCAGACCTCTAGAGGGCAACAGTGGCTCATTTTCACCCCAACATACAGTCACACACTGCATACAGTGAGATTCATCACAAGACAACATCCAGCCCTGCCCTGTTTTACACTGTATGCATACAGTCTGTCTCATTTGAAGCCAAAACAAAGAGGCCTCTCGGTCTATGAGTGACAAACTTTATAATTTAGAAGTACACGTCCAACCACCAAGTCAGCGAAGACCTTACATCGTCTTCCACTCACATTTTGTTTCTTCCAAATGCTAACTTCCCCCTTCCTAATTAGTTATGTTAAACAATTATACTGTCACTGTTTTAGCTGCTGCAATGCTTCTTCCTCACCCACTGTGACCCAAAAATGCTGCCTGAGGCCTGATGACCACCATTCTCCCCTGGCAAGTTTCCTCTTGATGGCAGGCCTTTGTTTGCCGGCTGGGGATGACTGTCCGCTCAGGGGTGTCAATAGTCTGTTCCCTGGCTGCTGTCAATGCCTCCCCCCCTCTTTTTTCACAGGGTGGATAGCGTCGTTAGCACCTGAAGGCCTTTTGTGTGACTTGAACTCGGTCGTTGGCTTGATTTCATTTGTGACTGCCAGGAAAAAGTTGTCTGTCTGACAAGGTGTTTTGTTTTTTTTCCCTGAAATAACTATATGGTGTCAATTAAGATGTCTCCCACAAATTTAATCTTGTAATATTCTGACAAGCTGCAGCAACTACATTTATATCTCTTTCCCATATGCAACCACTGCCAAGCCATTTTAACACTCAAAACTTTCAGAACACAGCATTTTTTTCCCCCACTTTGCCACATTTTCGGGCCTGCTGTCTGTCAGCTGTCCTCACTCTAAGCTGCAGCTCTGCCTGACAGATCTAACACAGCGTGGCATCTCAAGAACGCTGAGGGACGGAGGGCAGGATCACACATCACAAAGTTGTCCTGATCGTGAACGGCAACGCTTTTCCAGCCCACTAAAACTGCACCAGAGATGTGTGGGACTTGCAAAAACCGAGCATTTAAACAAGGCTTTCCTCCAATACACACAGATATGACTGGGACACACCTAGGTCTATTTCCTGGGTAGATTATCCATGATCCAAACAGCTGCACAGTTGGTGGTTGTTGCTGTAAAGCCATTGATTTGAAGGTGATAATGGTCACCCATGGAGGTTTGTCACACTATCATTTGGTTTAGCAGCAGTCTGGTTTGGTAAAGCATAGTAGCCAATGCTTGTTTTAAGCTGCACTCTGTCACGTGTCTTCAACCAGCTGTATTTTTTCATCTATAAATATAAAAAATATTTTAATGTTAAGCAAAATGAACTTCCATTTACAATAATCTAAATCGTACCATGCAGTATCTCCTCTGACACCAGCTTTTAATGTTTCATTCTTCTAAAATGGGTTTGAAATCACACGTATAAAGGTTAGCTACCCGTTAAGGTTATATTATGTACTCACGATTTAAGGGAAAAAGTTTGGGTAGAGGCTATAAGGGAAGAGTTCATACCTCAGTTCACCAGTGAATCCACTCCCATGCTGTGCTTTATCCCACAGAGCCGGGCATTAAAGTGGGAAAGGAGTGAGGAGCAAGACGTGATATAGCAAAAATCCTAGAACAAATATTTTAAGAAGCAAGCACATATTTTAAAGAGTAGGATGTGTTTGGTATACTCTCTAGGCTGTGTATGTGTGTGAGAGGGTGTGTTGTTTATAGATCCTCATCACTTAAATTACATGTGCAATACCGAGTCAAAGGGTTCTTTGATATTGATATTAAACTAATAATCTTGCATTTCTCCCACCCCCTCTGTGCTTCTTAAAGTTGTCTTCTGTAAATAAATCTTTTACAATGCTGTAGATCTATTTATACTATTTCAAGGTTGTTCAAATGTATAATGGAGAGACGTAACATTCAATAAAATGCACACAATACTTTCTAAAAAAAAAGTATTTGATTACTGTCTTTGTGGCTGACATTTTTATTTCTAAGAAACAATACTGCAAGGAGTTTGTTGTCTAAACCTACTGTATTTTATAAGTAAATCATATGTAAATGCAGTAACAGAAGGTATGTTGATACATTGAGACACACATTGTTTTGCAGTGTCTTAATTTCTCATGTTTGCTGAATCTTCCAGACTTTTGAGGAATGAAAACATGGCAAACACGCTCCATCCTGCAGCCAAACCGACTGTAGAGTGGATGTGTTAATGTGACACCAGGACTGAATCCAGGCTTTCAGTGCGAGTCGAAACAACTTGGTTTAATTGTGACATGAAGAGGCCGCCAGTCGATGCTTTCGACGTTTATGATTTATGTAACGAGAACATTTTTGCGTTACGTAAAGCCTCTCCACGGTCACAGCGCCGTGTAGCTGTCTGTCTGCTGCACACATCGGTACAGGATAAAAGAAAGACCACGATGGCGATAGCAGATCTCCTCTGTTCTATTTATACACAGCTTGTGTCGATTTAACCGAGGGTTTTCAGCCGCGTCGAGAAAACAACATTGTTTCTGCGCTGCACTTTGAATGAAACGGCTTTCCCGTCAGTCACAATCACACGGAGTCCGTCTGCTGTGTGACGGAGCGCTGTGATTGGCTGACGTCCTCCCGGGAGGCGTGGCGGAGGCTTTCGATTGGCCGACACCCTCTGATGAGGCGGGACCATTTCAGCTGCGACTGTCAAGATTGGCAACGAGCTGCCGTGCAGGTAAAAAGGAACAAGCGACACAAAAACAGAAAACAGTCATCTCGGCAGAAAAGCGGGCAGTGAAATGGAAACGGGCTCTCCGCTGGAGTCTCGTCGTGCGTCTGAAACCCAGAAACGAGGCGTTTAAGAGCCGCTACAGCTGGAAGAAAGTACCGTTGTGTCAAGCAGCGTCGGGCTCGCTTTGTACGGCAACTTGGACAGCTGCGTGTTTGCGACCATCAACAAAGAATGAAAGCATTCAAACGAGGTGAGCGCCTCCCGCGTCCTGTTTTTAACCACGCACGTTTTACAACAAAAAGTGGCTCTTCAGTCAGCCTGCCTGTTGTTTTAATCCTGGTATGCTAGTTTTTTTTTTTTGCAGTGTGTGTGTGTGTGTGTGTGTGTGTGTGTGTGTGTGTGTGCTCACATTTTGGAGGGACAGCTAGCCAGCTAGTTATCTGGAGGCAGGCATGGTGTCCATCTGGCGGCGTGACATGCGGGAGGCTGTGCTTTCCTGCCTGCCTCCTTTGTGCGCTCCAGATGGCTAATTTACCAAGTAGCTCCTCTGTTTGTCTCGTTTCATAACAACATTTGACATAATTCAGGAGGCTCTTCTTTCTTTAAGCTTGATGTTTTCGCTGTGACCATGCTAGCTGCTGTTTGCTGTTTCTAACGGTCAGGTTTAGCTTTCTGTGCGGAGCCTCTGAACTTTCATGGCTTCTTCTGAACTAGCATCTGTGTGTTTTGGTTCATTACATGAATGGGTGGAAATGGCTTCATCACTTTGATTTGAGGGAAAGTAACTTTTTTTTTTCTCTGTCTGTCAAACATGACTGAGAGGCTGGTTTAACAACCTCTGTGTTATTATTGATGTTTTCTGGTCAGAAGTTGTTGAATTGTTCTCCATTCTATGAAGAGTCAGGAGGTATAACTGGAGTTACTATTAATAGGATATTTTCTAGGCAAAATCCCTGATGGATAATATAAATTAAAGTTATGCTAAGAGCAATGACAGAAACAATTGGGCTGATAAAATTAAGCCCATAAATCATAAGGGTCCACTTAAAAAAAACAGTTGACAATGAGTAACCTGGCTCTGACACTGTAACTTTAGTCTCAAGGGGAAGCTCATTTAAAGAAAATGCACTGGATTTGCATTTGTATGTTTTTACCCCCCCTCCCACACACACACACACACACACACACTTTTCCTAACTTGGTTTAGGACTTCCCTCATTGTCGAGGAATGCAGGATTCAAAAGGTTTGTCAGCTCCTCCAGCGGTCTCGAGGTGAAAACGGCCTCCTTTGCATGGCCAATAGGTTCCTGGGCCACTGGCTACTGTGATGTTGATATGCACACAATCTGCTTTGTGAAGACAGGCGCTGCCCCGGGGGTCAGGTTTCAGCCAGCCCCAGAGAAAGACATTTACTGCATTCTGTGGCCCACCCCTGGGATCAGCCATGCTCCATTTTGAGGGGAGATTGTCTCCAGTGGCCGACAGAGACAAAGTTCAAACCTCCAAGCCGTCGACCAGGCCAACCTTTAATTTTTTTAAATTGGGAGATTAACTGACAGTGTTTGTGCCCTTGTTGTGTGAAGAAGTAGTTTAGTTTGTGCTCTTAAAAAGTGAATCAAACCCCTTCCTGGGTAAATAAACCTGCAGCTGTAAACTTCATGTTTGTGGAAAATAAAATAATCGTCAGTGTTTACGCCAACGTGACTGACACCTCGCCTCCTCTTCCTCAGCTCTGGAGGACGAGCATCGCCCGGAGCAGGAGCACTCCTCGGCCGTGTCGGACAGCGACGACGGCTCCCCGCTCGACCTGTCGGGAAGGGGGCTCTTTGGGAAGCGCCGTCGCCGAGGCAACCTGCCCAAGGAGGCGGTGCAGACTCTGCGGAGCTGGCTGTACGAGCACCGCTTCAACGCCTACCCGTCAGAGCAGGAGAAGCTCAGTCTGTCAGGCCAGACCAACCTCTCTGTGCTGCAGGTGAGGACAGCTTCCCTCTTATTTTGATTCCTTTATTTATTCCAAAGCACTCACATGATGAAACATCTGTGTTGTGCCTTAAATTTGATTAATTTTATAACTAACAAGGTTCCTGTGGTTCCTTTAAAAAGTCTTAAATTTGCTGTAGGTATTAAATTTTCAGATGGTGTGTTCAAGAGATTTACTGCAATTTTTCACGGTATTTTGTTCACAAAGTTCACTTATTTGTTCTTGAAAGCTGTGAAATTAAAGTTGTAGAAAAAAGTTAAGTGTTATTCCTTTAATTTATATCGTTGTTGCAAGTGTTAAAGGGCTGGAAAAATGCATAAAAAAATTATTATCTGAGATTAATCAGTTATTGGATTTTATTCTAGCTACATATCGACATCAGCATCGGCCTCAAAAACTCTATATTGTTTGGGCTCTACGATAAATTGACTGTTTTTTTTGTTTTTGTTTTTTTTTGTTTTTTTTTTTAAGAAATTGTTATAACATTTTTTGGGTCTTACTCTGTTTGTTGAGGTCTTTAAAAAGTATGAAGTTTGACTTAAATTGGTGCAAGAACCCTGACTAATATCCATTTCAAATGACTAACTTATTAATCTGGTAGCACGTCAGTTTAAAACCAAATCTTTTTTTTTTTTAACCAACAAATGAAAGCCAAACAGTGATCTGATGGTTTCACCACAGCGCTACTGAGAGCGACGCTTTCCCAGTCTTCCTTTTTTCACTTTGTTGCATCAGTAGTAGACGTTTCCTCTTTCCTTCTCGACACAAACAGACATTAAAAATTGGCGTGAGGCGGCAGCAGAGTTTCTTGTTATGCAGTCAGGTCGCTGGAATGCCTTTGGCTGGCTGCTCTGTGGCTCAGCATATTTGAACTCAGACCTTCATTATTGCCAGCTGTCTGACTGTCTCTCTCTCTCTCGCTCTCACTCTTGTGTGGGAGGTTTTACCACTAGAGGGGGCGAGTAGGGATCCATCAATCTGTGCTGATAGATTAAGACAAATGTGTAGGTGGTTATTAAAATCACAGGCCTTTAGATCCTGAATGTGATGCAAGGTTTGAGTTCTGATTGATACTGGGAAAAAAAAATGTAAAAGAGCATCTTTATGATTGAAAGTTCAGGTGAACCTCAGTGTAAGCAGCCAGCATCAGTTCCGTTTGTTCCTCTTTTCCCAGATATGTAACTGGTTCATCAACGCACGCCGCCGCCTCCTCCCTGACCTGCTTCGCAAGGACGGCAAAGATCCCGCCAAGTTCACAATCTCCCGCAAGATCGGTGGTAAAGGAGAGAGCCACCCGTCTAACGGAGGCGGCGCCAGCTCTCCAGAAAGCAGCTCTTCTACCAGTTCGTCTCAGCAGCGTCCGTCTGTCATCCGCTCTGCCCCCACGCTCGATCTCAGCCTCCTCGGGAACACGGCGACGGCTATTCTGACAGGAGCCGGCTACCCTGGGAAGGAAGGCTCTGTCCAGGCGCTGATGAAGCTGGACACGCAGAGTCTGCTGAGGGAAGCAGAGGAAAAGGGGGCTAATAAGGCTTTTCTCACCAGCACATCACTGGCGGCCAGCCCCACCGGCGGCCTCTTCAACACGCCGCCGCCGACTCCGCCTGAGCTGTTCCCCACCCAGGACTTCAGCGACTTGAGGCTCCTGGTGGACGCAGCTCTGCAGAGAGCGGCGGAGCAGGAGAACCTGAAGAGGATCCAGGAGAGCCAGAACAGACCTGCCGAGGCTGTAAAGACTGAACAAGCAGAGGCCCAGTGTGGCGCTTACAGCAGCAACATGGGACCCACGCCGCCGCCGGAGGATAGCCAACAAGTCATGGATCCTTCCAGGGTGCAGAGTCTGATGGAGAAGGCAATGGCTGTCCCAGTGGCGGCTGTCCCCTCAGTAATGGATCCAGTGCCTCTGTCTTTAGCAGCCTCTGCACCAGTCTCTGCTCCAGTCTTGGTCTCGGCTCCGAGGCTGTCTCCTCTCATCATGAATAAAATCATCTGGAGCCCCTTGGAGAAGGACGCCACCAGAGCCTCCAGCCCAAACCAGCCTCAGCTTCTCCCAGCCACAGTGCCAGTGTCCGCCTCAGTTTTAGGACCGCCAAATTCCCAGAAACCGGCCGCTGCTCCAGTGTCCTCAGCCTCGAGTTCGGCTCCAGCTGCACCACCCGCCGTGTGTCCTACGAGTGCGTCAGCAGCAGCTGTGAGGCCGGTCTTAGTGCCAACCGCTGCTCCCACCTCTGTCGCTGCTCCACTTCAGGTTTCATCCCACTCCGTAGCGCTCGTTCCAGCCGCTCCTTCTCCAACCGTCACCTCGTTCGCAGCTCCCAGAGGAGTCCCGCTTTACCTGCCCTTCCACAAATCCCCCTTAATGCCAGTCTCAGTTCCATGTCTGTCACCCGTCTCCGCCGCAGTGTCGTCTCCAGCTCCCGTCTTTGCCTCCACCCAAGCTCCAGCCTCTACGTCCTCCTCTACAACCATTACACCTCTTTTGGGCCTGGCTTCCCACCTCACTGCTCCTCTCCAGCCCTCCTCCACCACCAGCAGTAGCAGTATTAGCAGTAGCAGTATTAGCATTGGTAGCACCACACAGAGGAATTCAGCAGCGGTGCCCAGTGTTTGGGGCATGGTCCATGCTGATACCAGGCAACCCAGTTCTCTCCAAGTGGTGAAGACCCCCATCACCACAGTGTGGGGCCCACAGCACAGCCTGCCAGTGAGCGAAACTGTTAACTAGCAACTGGAAGGTTGTTTTTTTCTAATATATCTATGTATATCTGTGGAGGAGAGAGGTCAAATGTTCCTGTTGGCTGGACAACGCTTAGGAGAGTCACCATGAAGTAACAGACCTGAGGCGTATCGAGACTTGCTGTTTCAAGCAACTTTTTATTGTTAAACTGTGGTGGTTATGATGTCATTTCTCAAGAGGAGCACTCCTCACTGCAGGGGAAATGTGTTGTACAAAGTTTTTGATGCCACTTTCAAACTTTCCGTATGTAGGAAATATCCCTTAATTGTAGAAAATGTGTCATTTTCAGGACCAGCAGTTAGCCTCTTCAGTAGCAGTACTGGACTTTATTGAATGTACAAAAGACGTTGATATCATGGGTTCGGCTGTCTACCATCAGTTCGCCTCCAGGATTAAAAGGAGGACGTTTTTTTTTTATTTTTTATTTTCTTTCCCACGCACAGCAACAACGCCGTCGTCCTCTCTAGAGATGATTTTCCTCAGAATTTTGTCTGTTCTGTACATTTCCCCTTTTTCCTCGGAGATGAGCAGAAGGGAAATTGATTGTACTGCGGCGAGCCTGATTGAATGCCTCTCCTTGACGTGTCGGTCTCCATCACCCCCCTCCACCCCTTCATGTCTTCCTGTCTTTTTATAGCTAAGGGATTCATCGTCCCTCATGAATTGTCATCTCAGCCGCTCTCTAGCACCATAAAATTTCTTTGTTCGCCCTTTTGTTTTTATCTCAATCAAGCTGAATATGCTGTTGCTGGGCTTTTTTTTTGTCCATCCTGATAATTTGTGTTTGGTTTTTGAGGGAGAAGGTCACATTTGGATCTGTTTCAGAAATCAATTTCGGTGGAGAGGCGAGCAGTCTGGCGATCTGATGACATCAAGCTCTTTCAGCTCCTGGACTGAAACGTTACACCTGCTGTGAGACTTGGCGTCTTTTATCTTTTCTGGTGCAGAAACACTTTAACATTAGATCCTTCTGTTTTTTTTTGTGGGAGGAGGGCAGAGATAGATTAATTATCCAGATTTTTCCCTGTTGATGTGGGGCCTTACTGTTTGGTTACAACCTGAATGTCTTACTAGTGAAAGATTAGTCAATGCGGCATGAAAATATCACGTTTTTCCTCAACAGTGCTTTCCACTTAGAAATCTCTTATCATTCGCAAAGCTGTAGTTTCCATGAAACTGTCGTAGCATACACCTCAACGTGTGGATGAGTAGGGCGTCTATTAACAGTAGCATCGTGTGGAAAAGTTCCTGTGTGAATAATGCTGTAGCAGGATCATGCATTAAATCTTCAATCCTGTCTTGTTTACCAGTGCCACTGATTTCAAAACTGTGTTTAGTTCAAACGGTTTTACACGTGCGAGAAGACGGCAGATATCTGCTCGTTTAGTTTGTCTCCTCACTTCCTGTGACGCTCTGTCAGCTGTAGAGTTTTGCTTTTATTTTATTACAGGTACTCACTAGAGTGACGTGCAGTTATACCTCAATTTACACAGGTCATGTCGAACATGTAGAGTAAGTATTAAAGTAATATTTTTATCATGCCACTGTGACATCACCTTTATCGGTTGAAACATACTGGAAACGGCTGGCTAAAGGTTTTTATAGCATCGTTTATGTGAGTTTTTTTTTTTAGATGCAGAATGATCCAATCAGATCAGACAATGTGATAATACGTGTAAATATTCTCCTGATCATGTTTTTTTTTTTTTGTTTTGTTTTGTTTTTTTGTATTGTATGAACTTTATCTCAAATTGTCGTTTCAGTACAGCCAAATGCATTCCAAATGTTTTTTAAGTTCATGTTGTGAATCACGACTGACCATTGGCAGTATGACTGGCTGCTGTGCCTTAAACCTACGACTGAGGGTCTAACAACCCTTTTTATATAAAAAAACTTCTCAATAGTCTGTGCAATATATGCCTTAAACTTTAAATGTGTGTTTTGTATAAGCATTTCAAAGAAATAAAAGTCCTGTTTTTCATAAATGCTGTTTATTCTTAGCCTTTTGTTCGCTATAAAAGCTGAAGTTTATTTAGATTAATTTATGACAATAATCTGACTGACTGCATCTTAATGAAAACAGTTATCTGGGTGCTGGTATGGTGCATGTCTGACTGTCATGGGTTTTATCATAGAAGAGCAGCATTGTTCATGTTATTAATAGGAAACGGGGTTCCTTCAGTTCCTTAAAAAGTCTTAAAGTGTCTTAATTAAGGTATTATATTGTCTCAAATTTGCTCAAGGTATTAAATGTCCAGATGGTGCATTTACAGCCAATAGGAAAACACAGTAGTCAGAGATTTACTGCAATTTACTGCCAAGAATTTTGTTCTTGAACGTTGTGGAATTAAATTCATTCTAAGTGTTAAAGGGTTGAAGAAAAATTTCCTTAAAATTTTTTAGCGGGAATTGTTATCAAAATTTTATTTATTTTTTTTCCCTGCTAAATATCGATATGGGCATCAGCCTCAAAAACTCCATATTGGTCAGGCCCTACAATAAAGAAATTGTTGTTTTTTGGGTCTTAAATTATATTTGTTGAGGTCTTAAAAATTATTAAATTTAACTTTTAAAATCCTGCAAGAACCATGGGAAATGAACACTTTACATGGATGATGTCACACTCATAGGCACCGATAAGAATTTATCTAATGTTTGAATCTAATCACACTTACATCAAAGCTGCACCCATCCTGATGATTAAGCTAATAAAAGTTTAGGAGAGTTGAGCTCTCAGTAAAAAACATTTAATCTTAAATTGTATCATAGTGAAATATCCAACTATTCTTGTATGCAAAGTGCTTTTGAAATCCTGCTTTAGGACAGCCCAGCCACTACTAACAACTATACACTGATGATGATGTAAATGTGCAACAAAAGGAGACAGTTATTTGAAAAACATGGTTATAATAACTCTCCAGACACACATCTACAATGTTATGAATAAACTTGACTTTATTCGCCTGAGCAGCATAACACATCCTTCGACATACAGTCACAACCAGCTGATGGGAGGAAGCTCCATACTAATTTTGTCAAGCAGACCATTTTTAATAAACACAATCCAATTTCTTTTATCTGTTTCTAACGTACAGAGATGCAAGTATTACACATGTGGAGACTTGCTGCAGTGCTGGTGCGCTAGCTAATTGGCAGGAAGGAGGTAAACGTCGCTGGTCCTGTACGTAGCATTTAATATTACAGTCCATTAAAACCCCTGCACACACACACACACACACACACACACACAAAATGTTTGGATGCATTCAAAGTGGCTGCAGGCTTGCAGCTATGAGATGCAAATATACCTCTCGTCATAACCTTAAATTATGCTACAAGCTAAAACATGGGTGTGTTGTCAAAATATTTCCGTGGATCCTAAATGAATCCCAAGCTCCTACCCTTCATAAACATGTTAAATCTGTACCACAACGACCATTTCTGCCCTTTTTTACTGATCCGTCTTCTGTCACTTTCTCTAAAACCTGCAAAGTCCATAATGGTAGAAACCAGGGATTGATTTAAGGTGCAGTGTGTGTGCGGGGGCGCCAAGGCAACCAGCTCCTCATCTACTCGTCGTCCTTGTCTTTGGCGCCATGTTTAAGGATGCGGGTGAACTCTGCGTAGTTGAAGTTGCCCTTCTTGTCAATAGGTGCCTCGCGGAACAGCTCATCCACCTCTTCATCTGTGAAGCGATCACCCATGGTGGTCAGCAGCTCCCTCAGGTGGTCCTCGTGGATCACACCTGGGACAGGAAACACAAGTTCAGCTCCAAACGCCAGCCCTGAAGGCGCCATGATGTTCTGTCTACAGCACCGACTCACCAGATCCCTCTTCGTCAAAACAGGCGAAGGCGTTGCGAATGACGTCCTCGGGGTCCGTCCCGTTGAGCCTCTCTCCAAACATGGTGAGGAACATGGTGAAGTTGATGGGCCCGGGCGCTTCGCTCATCATGCCCTCCAGGTATTCATCAGAGGGATTTTTACCTGAGGATGAGTCACACCACTGTTACATAGATCCACTTTTTATTGGGACCACACCAAGACAGGAAGTGGTTCCTTATTTTTATGAAAGGATCCTGTTGATTTGTGAACACCATGACGAACACAGTCAATCTATTATGAAAGAACTTTTCATATATTAACTCTTTGAGTGCTTTAAAATCCAACACTGGAGTGCCTTCGATATATTCGTAATAATATGTCAAAGTGTTTTTCGGCAGCTAGTCACCCATCTCGGTCTCCCGCAGCCTGTGAGTAATTTTAGGGCTTCTGGGAGATGTTGTTGGAGCATAAAGAGACGGTATACGCCACGGAGAGATCAAATCAGGAAGTGGAGATGATCACGATTAGAGAGCAAAACAAACAGAATCTGGATAAAAAGTGGAGTTTTTGGAGAAAGTGTCCTCCACTCTGTTGTTGTCCTTTCTGGCTGCTCCCTTCCAGGGTCACCACAGCAGATGTATCCACTTCTAGACTTGGCATTCATTTTTTTTTACACCAGATCCCCTTCCTGAGGCAACCCTTGCCCATTTTGGTAGCCGGGACTGAGTGGGAGTCGAACCCAGCTGGAGGAAGTGGTTTCTACTCTACCTCTGATAAAACAAGAATGGAACGAGGTAAAAACTACATTTTTTTCATGATGAAATAGAGAGTCTCTTCTTTCATTTGAGCTGTTCAGTGTTTTCAGAGTCATAGTACAAAAAATGGACAAATAACGCTGGCTTAAGGCACTTTCTGTTTTGTAAAACAGCTGGCACTCAATGAGTTAATTTTTGTTTTTTTTTAATAATTTACAAGCAAAGGGGAAATTACTCCAGCATTGCACTTCCAGAAAGTTGCTAAACTTGGAAGAGAGATTTAAAAAATGGGAAGTATTGTAGCAGCACAGGCCAAGACATCCTACCTTTTCTTTCCAGTAACACTGGACCCTACATTTCCCATAGTGCACCTCTATATTGTCTTTCTTTAAACCTTTGATAAATGCCCACACTTTCAAACACCTCACTCCTACCTTATAATAAAGGCTTTCTGTTATAAATGGTTCCTGAAGTAACCCAAATGATGTCATCAGGGTCATCTGATGATGTCACTGATGTTTTTCTCATTGTTTATAGAGCTCAGAATACATTATAAAATTACAGATTGAGTTTTACTCCTTGTGACGAGCAAATTAAACTTCACGTGTAAAATAGGTGGAGTGGCCCTTTAAGAGCAAACATGGCGGCGTACCCAGAGAGGCCAGCATGTCATGCAGATCCTCCTTGTCGATGAAACCGTCTCTGTTCTGGTCGATCATGTTGAAGGCCTCTTTGAACTCCTGGATCTGAGACTGGTCGAACATGGCGAAGACGTTGGAGGTGGCCCTCTGGGGCCTCTTCTTGGTGGTCTTCCCCTTGGCACGCTTGCTCGACATGGTGGCAGCTGGGTCTGGGCCTGTGCACATTCAGAGGGAATGATTCATGGATTAGATCACCATCAGGGACAACAGCAGGTGGGCATTTTACTATACGATAATGCAGCCTGACAGGAATACTGATTTCAGCATCCATTTGAAAAAAAAATATTTCATGCATATTTTTCATTTTTTTGCAGTTTTGAATATTGGAGCACTCCATCCATGCAGCTCTTTATATTTTCTCCTTCATTTGCCCCAGGCAGGATAATCTTTCTCTTTTGCTTCCTCCAGAGAGAGAATCACACTCCCTCTGAATGTCGGCTGCAGTGTGAAAATGACATGTCTCCACTGTGCAGCTAGCTTCACATCCTTCCAGAATTAGACCTGCCACTCATGTTCTGGTCTCAGAGGATTCGTCATGCATGTGTGTGTATGTGAGTGTATTCGGTGATTGTGTTATAGCAACAAGCTGGACAGACAGGGAGGCAGGTGAATGTGGCCGATGAGTCACATATGAGTCTGACATCATGCCCTGAGAGGGCTGAGGTGATGTGAATGCTGTCCTCCCACGATAACATCATTTACTCAAGTGTGTGATTACATGTCCATTCCTGACATGAAGGGTTTGTTTTTTTGGTCATATATATGTGTGTGTGTATATATATATATATATATATATATAAACACGACACAGCAGAATGACTCATTGATTGATTGATGTATTTCAACATCAAAGTGTTTTTTGGTAGTGGGTCGCCGATTGCGCTCTCACACAGTCTGTGAGTAATTTTGGGGCTTCTGGGAGATGTAGTCGGGACATAAAGAGACGGTATACACCACAGAGATCAAAACAGGAAGTGGAGACGATCGAGATTAGAGAGCAAAACAAACAGAATCTGGACAAAAAGTGGTGATTTTGGTGAAAGTGTCCTCTACTCTACCTCTGATAAAACAAGAATGGAATAAGGTAAAAACAAACATTTTTTTTCATAATGAAATAGAGAGTCTCTTCTTTCATTTGAGCTAGTCAGTGTTTTCAGAGACATACTACAAAATATTCTGTGGGTCTTGAAATATGACTCAAAATGGCAAAAATGCTGGCACAAGACACTTTCTGTTTTATAAAACAGCTGACACTCAATGATTTGATGTCCATTAACTTAAATAAGCAAAGGGCAAAATTGCCAATAAATACCATCCTGTGTCTGGCAAAAATGTCACATAAACATCTATATAACATTCACTTCTACATCCACATATTTTACAGGACATCGCAGTAAAAGCTACACAGCAGTGCACTCTCAAAACTTATAAATAGCTCTTTGCTGTCCTATATTCACCAAATCTCGGTCTCCTAGGACACTGTCAGTGTGACACTGTCTGTCATCATATTTAATGGGCTGGAGTAGCGCTAAATGTTGGTGTTGGTGTGTGCAGTCTCTGCTGCTTGTATGACTGCACTCAGAAAAGCTAGAAGGCAGAGCTGAGCAGCTTTCCTGTGTGTTTATCTGTGATGTTTCTCCCATATGTATTAACTGCTGTTATATGGAGAGTAAATAACATCTATTTCCTGCCTGTCCATCCTGGAAGAGGGATCCCTCCTCTGTTGCTCTTCCTGAAGTTTCTACCATTTATTTTTCACTGTTAAAAGTTTTTCCCGGGGAGTTTTTTTCCTTTCCTTATTGGATGTGAGGGTCATTTGTAAAGCAAATAGGGTGTCATATCCTGTGTCATATCCAGATTGTAAAGTCCTCTGAGGCAAATTTATCCATCCATCCATCCATTTTCTACCGCTTATCCTCATAATTTGTGATATTCAAATCAAATCAAATCAAATCAAAAGCGGAAAAAAAAAAAAAATAGGAGCGCTGTTCCACTTGGTGCTTAGATAAATGTAAAAAAAATAGTCAAGCTTAAAGAAAATAAAATCGAAAAGACATAAAGTTTGTAAGAAAACAAGCTAATATTACAAATATGATTATTGCACATTGCAGAATTTAAATTAAATATTGCACGTTTAATCCCAATTATTGCACAGATAGGTACTAATGTATTTGTGGTATATAATATATGGCACATAAATATATATAATATACATAAAATCAGTCACAGATGCATATTAGTCTGTACATAAATTGACTTGACTCTGTATCTCCATGGCTGAATTATAACTTATTATGGTTGATGCAAATAAATATGTGTGGCTGGTTTATAATCTTGATGAATAACTTGTGTCCACAGTACTATTTCCATCCAGACAGAAAGTGTACAAAGTGTTTGCTTCCTCAGTATGAAAAGATTACAGGAAGGAAATGTGGACGTAGTTGGAGTTAACTCGCTCTAAATACCACACACAGCTCCACTCTTTCCTTCCTTACACTGCAGGCACATGTTGGATCAGTCTTTCCTTTCCTTTCACTACCGTTTGGCTGCTTCTGTCCCTTCATGTGCCAGAAAAACAGAGAAATCTGGAAGGTGTGTGCTGCTGGAACAAAGCCCGTCCATTCTCCATGTAACAGTCGAGCAGGAAGCTGGAAACAAAACAGCGTCTAGCTCCAATTTAAAGGTTGCAGGGAGCGGAGGAATTCCACAATCTCATTCCTGTTTGGCTGCACTGATAAAGTGGAGTGAGGCTCTGTCTCCTGAGAGAGGCTGATTGGTGTTTAACTCCATGTCTGTTTCAAGCAATCAATATGATTGATTCTTTGATTGTTGGGATGGTTTCACAATTTCTACAAGGTGCAAGAAAAGACCAAAGTGCAGCAGCTGAAATCTTCTACAGTCTGAACCATCGATGATCCACAAAGAGGATGAGAACAACGAGTTTGGCTGAAATTGTATTTGTCCTCTGTCCACCACCAGCTCCTGTGTGAAGCCTTTCATCCAGTGGGACGACAAAGCTCCTCTGTCCCAGCCGGGACACACACACACAGTCATGTATTACTCAGCTTACTGGGACTTTACATTGACTTACATTCATTTCCTAGACACTTACCTTGCCCCTTACTATAACCAGTACTTGCATAATCCTAATCCTAACCCTAACCAAAATCTAACTTTATGGTGACATCAAGTCTTCACCCTAAAATGTAACAGTTCACGTTATGGGGACATGTATTTCGTCCCCAGAGGGAAGATGAGTCCTCACAATGTGAGTGTGTAAACAGATTTATGTCCCCATAACATCAGTAATACATGCTCACACACACACACACACACACACACACACACACACACACACACACACACACACACACACACACAAAGTGAAGCTGTCATCCCTCACTCTAGCTGCAGGTCTTGCAGGTCACCCCTACTCAAGTGAAGACGGTCGGGAATTCCCAAAACAAACAGAGAGTAAAAGTTAAGCTCTCATTGCTTATAAAAAGTGTGTGTGTGTGTGTGTGTGTGTGGAGATCTAAATGAGTCAACCGCACTCAGAAATTCCTCTGTCTAATGTACCGTAGTGGTGAGATGGACATAAACACACATGTATACACTGCACACACTCAGGTCTAAGGTGAATATCACCTTTTTTCACTTTGATCAACAGATAAAAGCTCTATTGTACGTGGTGACTTTAGTCAGAGATCTGCTGTAACTCTACCCTCCCCTTCACTCTCACCACTGACAGTTGAGCATTGTACCAGCAGGTCATTTACACATCCAGTTCTTTCGAAAACACGTAAAATATGAGCTTCTTTTAGATACAATATGCAACCCGCAGGTAAAACCAGCTTTATTTCTCACCTTGGCTTTAGGTAGGAATATGTGGAAGTCCCTCAAACTCCTTTTGTCTGGGTCGAACACAGCAGTGGGAAGGGAAGCAGGCAGTCCTACTGGAAGTTTGTTTAAAGAATCAGACTTGTGCTGGGTCCCTCCCATTTCGGCCCCAGCCAATGGAGAGGGCGGCCTGTCCCATACAAAGACATCTGAGGCCAGGCCGTTTCTCCATACAAGGCAAAAGAATGCACGGGCTGCACTGCTGCTGCCACAGATGCTGCTGGGATGTTTGGGAAAAAAGGCAGAAATGACAGGAACTACGACCAGGCTGCCTTATTTAGAGAAAAGGGCCCAAACATTTAGAGGCGGCTCTGTGTGGAAAGAGTTGTGAGAAGATGCAGATCAGGTTTGAAAGCGTGTGTTTCTGTTGCAGTGCTGCTGCTTTCCTTAAAAAGGCAGCTTGGCTCATCATCACTGGGCCTGAACGTGCAGGGAACACTTTAAATTATGTCATGGAGGTACCATCTGTCCTCTGGTTGCTCACTCATACTGTCCCATTGTGTTTTATTAAAGAAGCACAGGCCTGCTTGACAATTATTCACTGTAAGAAAAAAGGAGCTGCTTGTTATAAACATTTAGCCTGTTTCATGTCAAGGAATAGTTTTAAAAACCTACTGCCTTGATAGAATTAATAATGTGTAACATGTATAATGCAGTGGTTCATTAACTTTTTTTCTGCTGCCCCCCCAGCTGTACCCTACATAGCGGTTGTCTTAGGCTCCAGCCCCTATGTGAAGCTAAGCGGTAGGAAATGGAGAATGCAGAACTCCATTCAAAAAATCAAGGAAACTAACAACGCAGTCGTAACTAACGATCAAACATGCTGAAAAAATTAGATTAATCATCTTTTCTGAATCTGACCAAGCTTCTTCTGTAATTCAGCAAACAAATGATCCACCAAAGAGCATCGTTAAAATATTAATTTTTAACTCTCATGCCTTTGCACCCCCCGGTTTGGGAACCACTGGATGTATGCTATAGAAGTGCATGGGTCTTTTCGGTTGGGTATCTTTGATTATGTACGTACGTATAAGTGCAATAATCGTTAACTCAACTAAATTTAAATAACTGTGCAATGATTGTTTCTGTGCATCTTCACTGTAGTAAATGTAAATATAAAATGTATTATTATCTTTGATCTTAATTATTTATGTTTTTATTCAGTTTCTTTCTTTGTAATTGTGTACAGTAGCACCGAGTTGGAGTTGACAATAATAATATATCTGCAATATGTTGATATTATGCACCAACAAACCAAGTCAAATTTGGTTGGGTATCTTTGATTGCAAATACTAACATTTTAGCAACCCCAAAATCAGTTTATGCTCTGTCAATTATGTGGGTGTAATTCTATAATATATATATATAATTCTAAATATTTGTCTTTATTGAACTGTAACATGTATAACTGAGTCTTTTCAGTGCTGCTGTAACAATCATGATAAAGTTCTGCACCTTGAACATTTGATTTACAGATTACAACTCACCACAGAGCTCTGTATTTGTGTCCTTCATCTGTTTTTCATTAAACCGAATTTTGTTTTCTTGGAATGTCCAAAAAGAATATTGATGTTAGCGATAAAACAGTTTGAATTTCTTTAAGCAAAGTAGCAGACCTACATAGCTGGAGAAAATTCAGAGCAGTGACAGCAGATTAAATGATGGAAAGGTAGACACAGTGCATGAACAGAAGAACATGAAGGAGGTGTCTCTGTTTGATGAGGCTCTGTGCAGCAGCACTGATGCCCTCTGCTGGGCTGCACTTTCTGAAACGATGAAAACCATCAGTGAGTGATGATGAGGACTAAAATAATGTGGGAGGGCTGTGAAATGGTTCTGTCTGGCAAAAAATATGTATAATTAACACATGCAGTAACTGTATATGTGCATTATTCTTTAACTCAGTTAAACTTAAATAACTATGCAATGACTTTTTTTCTGTGCAATAGCTTTGGATTTTCATTGTAAAAACTGTAAATATCACACAATATATTTTTATCTTTTTAGCTTAACTATTTATGTTTTCATTCTGTAATTATTAAATATTAAATATTATTTCTAATTGTACAGCAGCAAGTAATTTTGTTGTATTCACTGGAATGCAATGACAATAATGAAATATCTGCTATGTGTTTATATAGATTATACATATTGCTTATTTGTTTATTTATCTACTTATTTTTTATGCCTTTTTACTACTTATTCTACTTGCTTACTTCAAGATTCAAGAGGTTTATTGTCATATACACAGTAAAAACAGGAGTAACACTGGGTAATGAAATTCTTACTTTTCATATAGGCCCTTATTGCCATTGATTTCGATCTCAATCTTTGTTTATTTATATAGCAATATAACCAATCACTGGTCTCTGTAAAGAACCTGAACCCTCCTACACAAAGGGCTCAGAGTAGGGCTTGGACATGACTCGGTACATAGAGGAGAAGAACTCTAAGAAGCAGTTTTTCTTCTGCTTCTTTGGTGGCTTCATCAGGTGTTCCCTGATGATGGAGATGATGTTGCTGTCCATTCCTTCGTTGTGTAGAGTCAGTGAAATCAGGACAGCTTCTGCAGACATCCACTTCTTGCACAGATCCTTGAAAATGACCTTGTCAAGGTTCTTCAGCCTGTCTGTTGTCAGATGAAAATCTTCATGCTGGACTTCGGACCATATCCTGTCATTCAGGCTGCTGATGATGGCGATTGCTGATTTTTCAAATCTGTCGTCCAACTTTGCTTTCTTAAAGAGCCGTGAGACCAGCTTCTCCATGACTATATGCACAGACATTTGCTTTCGGAATGTCTCTGCTTCTGAGACGGAGGGGGAAGTCTGGGCTTCCTTGCTCGAGCTGCTGCCCCTGTGACCCGACCCCGGATCAGCAGAAGAGAATGGATGGCTGGATGGATGTTCCACTGGCATCTGAGAGTCTGTAGGTGTTGGTGACACTAACTCGCTGTGCTTCAAGGCCTTTGTCACCCTGTGACAGTGGACATCAGCCTGAGTAGAGAGCCACCACTCCAACAGCCTCAGGAAAATCCACACCTTGCTTTTGATTTTATCCTGCATGGTGTCATGTGGCGGCAAAACATGAACTGTCCCTCCGTTTGGTCCAAGGGTGAGCTTAGGTGTCAGGTGATTGAAGAAGAGCTCACAAAGTTTCTGTGCAAATTCCAAATGTCTCCCAATCGAACCAGAGTTGCATCATCTTGTTGATCTCCCTCTGGATGAAGCAGAGAGTCCACATCACAAATGAGTGTTTTAACTGACTCCTCACTTTCAACCATGGTGTCATTGTAGAATTCAGTCTCCAGCTCTTTTTGCCGTCTTGTAAATTGACAGTTTGGCAAACTGTTTGGCAAAAAAGCTCTTTATCTTGGTCTCCACTCCTGCAGAGGACAGCTTTATGATGTCTGTTGCTGTTGTGTCTTTCTCTTCCAGACTCTTAACGATGTCAGCTGCAATAACAGCTACATCCTTGGTGGTTTCAGACTGGAGCAGGTCATGCATGGGGTTGACCATATTATCCAGAAGAGGTTTTGTGATCTCATTGAGCTCTTTCCTGATAACTTGCTCAGCCAGTCCGGTTGTTGCAGACTCTGACCTTTGTGATGGAGGTGTGTGCAGAGCGTTGTCCATTGCGATCTCTGAGATTTCTCCTTCCATAGCGATTTTGTCTTTTTTAGACTTTTCAGGAAGTCTGTTTGTGTGTCTGTATCTCTGAGGACGCAGCAGCCGTTTCATGGCAACGGTAGCAAGCAGTCGTTGCTAGGAAACGGCAGCAGCGCTCTTTCGTTTTTCTGGGAGTCCGCAGGAAACATTCAGCCAGTAGTTTTCAAATCAATACATGAAATAAAATCTCCTAGTTGTTCTGGACTGAAACAGCTGATAGCAAAGAAAGAGAGGAGGATCTATATGAGAACATTTAGTCCGGATGATCCAAACAGAGAGGCTGTTTTCAAAAGCGCTAGTTCCTCCTGAGATGAGGGGAAATTCTGGGATAAACCTGAAGCTAACCTGTCTCTCTGTCTGTTTCATTTCCTCATTCATTCAGTCCTTATCAGAGGTTTACAGTGTGTCACTACACTATCTACATCCTGCTTGGATTACTTCATTCAAATATTAGACACGTCTTTTTTATAGGCTACAAAACATTTCACTTTCACATTTCATACTTTCCCATCTGGTCTGCTGCTTGTTTAGATATTGGGACATGGACAAACATAGTTACATTTTACCGTAGTTTCTAATCATGGTGTGAAATTGTCTTGCAGACACAAATGTGTTGTTTGTTTGTTGTAGGCTAAGGTGTTCCAGGTGTGTTCAGCACAGAAACTAAGGGCAGCTTCACTCATGTCACTGCTTGTTATGCAATATAGTGCAAAAATAAACAATACAAAACACTATAAGAAAATAAGAACATTATACGGACACTATGAGCTGCCAGTGATGTATCAAATAAATTGTAAGACATTATTATTACCGGTTTATTCCCTGTTTTACATTATTAAAATGACACCGGTTGAAGGCTTTGTTTACAGTGACCATACGGGGCGGGTCTTTGTTCCTTTTCCAGCCTTCTCATTGGCTACTGGAGTGATTGACGTGTTTTGTGCGCAGGCGCAGAATACTAGGAAGCGTCCAGGATGGTTGTTGTTCTCAGTCTGAAAAAGTGTCCCGAGAGGTAAGCTGCGTACTTTACTCTCTTTTTTGGAAGAATAAAGTGTCTCTAACTTATTTAACAGCCGTCACTAGTCTAAGTGATGCTTATTTGTAAGATTATTTGGACTTACTGTAACTTTACCATCGTGTTTCGACCCGCCGTAGAGACTTTTCACCTCCTGTCAAATGGAGCAGATGTCCAGTGAAGTTGTGAACAGTGAATACGTGGCTCTCTGTGTCATAAACAGGACTTGTGTCTGGTTTTAAAAGGTTTAATGAAGAGTAAATGTATTTATTTGCCAGTGTGGAGAGTTTGAGTTACGTATACAGGATTGCGCCATACGGTGACACGTTAACTCGTGGCGGAAGTTTTTAGCTTTAGTTGTGTGGATGATAAAGTGTATGATGAAGCAACACGTGGGTGATTTTCACTGAATAAAACTGGTTTGAAGTCGGATTTCATTGTTTAAGAAACTAAAGTTTTTTTCACTAAACCGTCTTGTGATTTCCCAGCAGCCTGAGGGTCTGACTTAGTCTGTGATGAGGAGAGAAATTAGTCATTAAGTCATCAGATCTGATGTAACAATGGTCAAAAGACATGAAAGCATTAAAGGTGACCTCTGTGTGTCTCTGTCTGCTTGGAGGCAAAGGTCAGTGAAAGCCAAAGATGCCTAACATCCAGGACACATTTAGAAACACTGCGTGAATGACTGTTTAAATGTGATGAGTCACTCAGAGCTGGGATTTGATGAAGCGGTGAGGCATTTAATGGAGCAAAAATGTCAAAATTTAGCTTTTTCATTAGCCTCATAACATAATTGCCTAGTCATATTTCAATGTTGTCAGAAAAGAAGAAAAAACACACTTTTTATTTCAACTGTAATAGCTGTAAATGCTCTGAGGCTAACAATATGTACGTTTAGAATATATATTTAGATCGGAACTCTTGGTCAGATGAAACAAGCTATGTGAAAATGTCACTTTGGACCTACATCACATTTTTGATAGGGCTGTCCCAATACAACTGGGCCAATGCCAATATTGATCCTATATGACATCATTATATCATCATCATTATTATGGATTGTCAGAAAATCCCTTTATCAAGTGATATTACTCAAACACAGAACAATAGTCAGCAACAGTAGGACTGAGAAAAACTGACCCATTTATTATTTATTATGGGTTACATCAAGTTTAACCTTAATCATAAGATATTTTACTATTTAATAAATAATTAAATTGGAAAACACTGAAAAATAACCTCAATAATTCCGATAAAAGCAAAAATATATATTTTTTAAAATAACAAAATAACCACTAGCTTAACTTAAATATTGGAATATTCTACAATTGAATAGAATAAATAAAACATAAAATAGAAAATTAGAAGACCCTGAAAAATAGCCTGAGTAAATCCAATTAAAGCAGCACTGCTGGATAGAAGAGCTGGAGCGGAGTGAGACTGCTTGTATCAGAGTGTTTATGTCAAAAATTTTAGATACAGACCGATATCATATAATTTTTTGCTGATATTGGACCAGGATCTGTTATCAATATCATATCCGGACACCCCTAATTTCTGATATTTCATAAAGTAAACAATTAATTAGTTAAGCATAACAAATAATCCACACTTATACATGATGAAAATCCCTACTGTAGAATCAGTGTTATCAGTTTGAACTTAATTCAAAGGCACTGAAGCTTCATATGAGGCCATGTGAGGGATAAGTATAGGAATGTGTTTAGTACATTTGAAACGGCATGCTGCTACAGATCAAAACATCTGATCCTTGTGCTTCAGTTTTTAACCCTCTCACCTCCTTCAGCCTCTGCCCTACATTTTGTCCTCCCCAGCTGCCATTGTCTACTGCTTGTTTTTGTTCCTCCCAGTTTCTAAATACAGCTGACCTGGCAGTTTCAGTCAAGTATCAGTGAAAAAAAGCCTGACTGGGTGCAGAAAGAGATAAATCACATCAGAAGCTACATGCTCATATTTGACAGGGTTAGGGTTAGGAGAAGCGACGGAGCGATGCTAGATTTTATTGCAAACTGCGATAGCAAACACTAACAATACGTTAATTGTGTGTTATCGTTATCGTGATACATGTGAATAGCCTCACATGAGTGAAAATTAGGGGTGGGTATTGGCAAGGACTTCATGATGCGTTACATATCGC
This sequence comes from Synanceia verrucosa, assembly GCA_029721515.1. Taxonomy (NCBI): domain Eukaryota; kingdom Metazoa; phylum Chordata; class Actinopteri; order Perciformes; family Synanceiidae; genus Synanceia; species Synanceia verrucosa. Next base: position 4,548,654 of record CM056552.1, on the reverse strand, counting down.
GATACTTTGGTCATGATATGATACATTTTTGCGATATTGTGTGATATTCTACGTAGATCACCAAGAAATTTAAAATACAAGTTGTATATACAGTATGTACATATATGCACACACACACGTGTGTATGTATGCACACATTTATATATAAATTATACACACATGTGTAATAATACACGTTTATATAGCCTATAAATTTTTATTTCAATGTTTGGAAGTTGCTCTGGATTTACAGTTGGCCCAAAACATGACTTTTTTTTGGGGGGAAATCAATATTACGAAATTAAAAATCAATATTATAAAAGGAGAAAAAGTATTGTGATATATTGCCATGTCAATATTTTTTCCCACCCCTAGTGAAAATACAGCAGTGATCATTTAATCATATGATGGGACCATATGATTAATGATTTCCAATAAAAAGTATATTTTAATATTAAAAATATAAACAAAACTGTTTCTTAACAAAATGTTAGGGTGATTCCAGTGTATTTTGTTACCATCACCAAGAGTTTTAAACATATTTCGTAATTCGTAAACATACAAATATTGTTGTGTGTTGCTGCAGCAAGGCTGATTAATGACTCTAATGACTTAAGAAGTTAAGAGAAACTTAACTTTTCTTACTTTTCTGTCTCGTCCTCTTCCGGGCCAGCACAGGCAGTCATGTCCATCACAATTTGCAAGTTATTTGCTTCAGTTCCTCCCATATCAGCTCGGCCTCTGAAGGATTTTCCAGCGTTGTTCGAGCATGGCTGCTGTCCCCTGGTCTCTGATGGTCCAGAGAGCTGTGGTCGAGCCCAGAAACTGTGTGCTCCATCAGTTTGTGTGTGTGTGCGTTTGAATAGAGCGTCCGAGCCTTTCAGAAACTGCTGGTCTGGCTGTCATGTGCAGCGCAAGTGGGGAAGTATGAATTCCGTGTGTGTTCGCTCGCGCTTGTGAAATTGTGTGAAATAGAGGAAACATCGGTGTGTGACTGCATATACTTGGAGACTCTCACAGATGGTTATATTTTGCATCCCGGCTCAGAGCAGAAAGGACCAGAGTGCTGTCATTCCAGCAACCAAAGATCAAGTGGGAAGTTATTTTTTCAGCTCAACTGGACAAACAAGATGTTAGCCTGACATCTGCAGACAGATATGGGGGGTTATGTGACCTCAGCCTTGAGAGGCAGCAGGGCATTCTGGGGAATGGAGTTGACAGGTTCCTCAGGTGGAAATGGAGGTGAGGTTTGTTGAGTTCCAGTTTATAGTGGTGTCGTATGGCTGAAGGGAGCTCAGGGGAACACAGCCTGGTTGGGAAGGGACATCTGCATCCTTCACTGTGGGTAAGACATTAGATTGAACTTTGGACAGATGTGACTCGTTGTGTAGATGTTTGTTAAGCCACTATTTCTGTTTTTTTCTTTTTACAATGGGTTGTTCTAAGGCATGGTTGAGTCGCCATTATTACTGTGAAGCTTATCTCAGTTGCACAATTAACATATTCACTTCTGGTTAATTTAAATTGAAAATAGTGTTATGAGGAAATAGCCTGAGATGGTAAGCCTTTAAGCAAGCACTGTTTAGATATGGTCAGGATTGTAAGCCAGTTTGAGCTCACATATTTGTTTCTAAATGGCAGCACTGTTGATGTGGGTTCAAACTAGGCCAAAGTGATGTTTTCTGTGGAAAAGTTTGTCTTGTTGACTCACTAAAGCTGCCTGGGTGTTGACACGTATCGACCCGGGTGACAATGAACTACTGAAATTTAGCTGGAATTTATTTATGTCCTCTTGTTTATTTATGTCCCATCTTCTCTTTTACTCTTCTTTTAGTGTTTTATTTATATATTTTTCAATATTTGTATTCTTTTTCTTTTAGTATTGTGTTTATTTTTAAGTGTATGTATGTTTCTATTGTACCCTGTGCAGCACTTTGGTCAACCAAGGTTGTTATAAAGGTGCTTTAGAAATAAACTTTGATTTGACTTGACTTGATTATCATACCAGGCCATGATAATGATGGTGTCCTAAAATGACAAACCTCTATGAAAGAGGTACACAGTTTAAGAGTTGTCTTTACCTCATTGAGTGCCAGCACTTTTTTAAAAACGAAAGTGCCTTGAGCCAGTGTTTTTGCCCATTTTGAGTCATGGTTTGTAATCTACAGAATATTTTGTACTATGTCTCTGAAAACACTGAATAGCTCAAATGAAAGAAGAGACTCTCTATTTCATCATGAAAAAAATGTTTGTTTTTACCTTGTTCCATTCTTGTTTTATCAGAGGTAGAGTAGAGGACACTTTCACCAAAATCACCACTTTTTGTCCAGATTCTGTTTGTTTTACTCTCTAATCTCGATCGTCTCCACTTCCTGCTTTGATCTCTGCGGTGTATACTGTCTCTTTAAGCTCTGACTACATCTCCCAGAAGCCCCAAAATTACTCACAGGCTGCGGGAGGGCACTCTTTTGTTCCTGCTGCAGAAATAAGGGAAAGACGTAAATATACATTTATGGCACTCAAAGAGTTAATAGTTCCTCCTCCCAGCTGCTGACCTTTAGTCCATCAGTGATGATTAAGATCCAACTTCAAAGATCAGTATAATTCAGTCAGTACATCAGAAATCAGTCATTCAACGAATGTCCTTCTGTTTGAACAGGCCTGGCCTAAACTTGAGATAAACAGGAACTCTCTACATAAGTAATCCATGCGTAATGTGCTTTCCCAACGTCAGCTTTTTTTTTTTTTTTTTTTTTTTTTTTAGTCTGGTCGATCAGAAGTTCCTTGAAAGCAGCTTCTATATTTACTGTAAATGGACGTCTGTTTTGACGCCAGACAAAACAAAAAGATGAAGGATCAGACCACAGAAGACACTGAACGCAGACACTTCCTGTGACATCATGTTGTTTTTCTCACTTCTTTTTTTTTTTTTTGTTTCCAGTCCCAAACCATGAATATCGTGGGTCAGTTGGCAGAGACGGTGTTTGTAACGGTTAAGGAGCTGTACCGTGGCCTTAACCCCGCCACGCTCACTGGAGGAATCGATGTCATCGTGGTGCGACAGCCGGACGGATCGTTCCATTGCTCCCCCTTTCACGTCCGCTTTGGCAAGCTGGGCGTGCTGCGCTCCAAGGAGAAGATTGTAAGTGTTGTTTCATTCTTTTAACTACAAGTCTACCACAGTCCAGTCTCACACATCACTGTGTTTTAGGTGGATATTGAGATAAATGGAGAATCAGTTGACCTGCACATGAAGCTGGGTGACAATGGAGAGGCTTTTTTTGTGGAGGAAAATGAAAACGAGGTGAGATGACTAACATTTCTCACTTTGTTGGTAACATTGCATCACTTTGAGCGATCCAAACTTCTTTGTTTTTTTTAACCTCCTCAGACCCAGGTCCCAGCCCATCTTTGCACCTCACCGATTCCTCTAGAAGACCCTGAAGAGATCAAGGAGACCCCTGAGGGATCCTCCATCCCGGGGTCTGGTGCACGCAGGAAGAAGCGCCGTCGCAAACGCATTCGCTCTGATACTCACCTCAGAGAGGAGGCCGCCTCCTCATCAGATGAGAGAGAAAGAGGGAGGGAAAGTGATCCAGCCGGGCAGGAAAGTCCTGCTAAAGAGGAGCCTGTCACACCGCTGCAAGTCTGGTATGTGATTGAAACTGTTCATCTGATAAAAAATCACAGCCTCTGAAATTACATGATTAAAGCCAAGGTGACCAGTTAGTGTGAGGATGCCTTTAGGGGCCCCGGTTTGTCTGAATATTCAACTAGAATGAATCATATCAGATGTCATGTACTAAAGCTCTTTTCACCATCTATTGTAATTTTAATCAGTGAGCATGCTGGTTGTATTACTTATTTTCACCCTGGATTATGTCAGTGAATCACATAACAATGATGATTTAAAGCAGCTCATATGAGAGATACAGATAGATAGATAGATAGATAGATAGATAGATAGAAGATAAACAGTACAGTAAAAAATAAAGTACCAAAATATATACTATAATAGATACATAAGAGGAATGCAAGGTGGAAATTACAATAATGTGAGAGATAATGTGAGATGCAATTTATGATAAACTATGATAGATAAAAAAAAATAGAAATATAAAAGAAGTAAAAAGTAAAAGTCTGACAGTTACAGTGCAGTGTTGTAAAATGAGTGTGTAACACAGTTGTGCAAAAGGTATTACAGAAGTAAATACAGGTAAAGTATTTCAGGTGTCATTGTTAAATGACGGCAGCTGAAAGACACATAGAGCTACATATTGTCATGTTGGGTCTCAAGATAAGATAAAACTGTATTCATCCTGAAGGAAATTGTTTCACAACAATTGCCATACGCTGTTGGAAAAAGTAAGGAGATTTAAAGTGTTATTAAAAAATATATACATGCAGAATGATACAAAAATGCAATATTAGTGCAAAATCAACGATCTAAACAATACAACAATATACACAATTCTACAAAACTAAAGAGCATAGATATTTAAACATAAGTAAGTAAGTATGGGATTGTCAGAATGGGAATTTGTGGCACGACAACAAACATGTCTGTTACCATATCTGGCAGAAATCTATATATTTTTCTGTTGTTTCTGACCACCAGTATAATTTGCTGTAGCTGATGCTGGTTTAAATCTCTTTTTGGGGGTGTCATAATTTGTCTTCACAGGAAAACCCCTGAGCTCCAAACTCAGATATCCTGTTGTGTGTGTTACAGTAAATCAGTGTACTACTCGCTGTCTGAGGAGCCAAATGAGGAGCCAGGGGCCCCACAGACCAGAGACTCTCATCCACACTCAGACGGCGAGCAGTCACCATCAGAAAAGTGAGGAAACACCATCTTTATGATGAGCTAGTTGATTTTTACTGATTCATTCAGTGGACTGATCTTTTGCTCTCTTTCTCATTCAGTGTGTTTCACAGCCGGCCATCCTCTCCTAAGAGTGACTCAGAGCTCCTGGTTAAACCCTCAGAGTCGTCTGGGCCGCAGATGGAGTGGAACTGGGGAGGTTTTCCTATGGTACGCCAAAACACACATAGGTGTGCTTTTACCGCTTTGTATTTCAGATTACCACACTGACACACCGTCTCAATATTGCTCTCTCCGCCCTCACAGCTGTGTCAATCCGAGAGGACGCCGGTGGAGTCCCAGCGCATCCCTCCTCCAGACAGGTCTCATTTCCGCACCATTGAGAGACAGGACTCCTTCGACCTGGGCCATGAGCCTGTGATCAGCTGTGGCAGAGTGGGGAGCGTCACAGTGGTCAGGCCAAAGCCCAGGACTCAGTCCTTAGACCTAGGTAGCCACGCCATGCAAACAGCCTCTTTATCTACGGAGGAAAACTGTTGTGTTACCCATTCAACCCCAAGTGACATCTACAGGTCCTGTGTTTCACCAGCGAAGGCTAATGTGGACTCAACAGAGGCACTGGAGTCCACTTTAGGGAAAGAGGAGCACTCATCTCCTTTTTCAGCTACTTTAATCAATGGCATTGATTATCTCGCTAGCAAAGATAGTGTTGAGCATATTAGCACTGTAACTGACCAAACTGAACCAAACAATGTGCAAATACATCTCATAAAAGAGAGTGAAGCCTGCACAGTCGCTACAGAGTCATGTAATGTGCAGCAGCAGGCCTCACCAGAGCAAAGCGAGCAGGGCTCCACCAGCAGTGCCCCAGTCAGTGAAGGGGACAGTGGGATAGATCCCTGTGCTGAAGGGGGGGAAGACAGCGGTGGACCTGGAGGGACTGAAGGGACAGCAGGAGGCTCACTGACCAATAAAACAGAGGGGTTATTACACCCCTCTGAGGCGTCCTCCAGAGTGGAGCAACAGGAGAAGAAGAAAGGTGAAGTGTGTTTCTGCTTTCTGTTGCTTTTTACTCACGTCCTCAGGGGTGGGAAAAAATACTGGTATGGCAATATATTGTGATACCTCTCCTCCCGATTTTTAATTTCTTAATATCAATTTTTTTTCCCAAATAAAGTCATGTTTTGGGCTAAATCCAGAATGACTTCCAGTTGAATAAAAATTTAATTTAATAAAAAATTAAATTTTATATATATATATATATATATATTGTGTGTGTATATTATATATGTATATATATGTACATATGTGTGTATATATGTACAGTACATGTATTTTAAGCTGCATTTTAATTTTTCAGTGATCTATGTAGAAAATCACACTATTCTAATAATGTATCGTATCGTGACTCAAATATTGGGATACGTATCATATCACAACTTCTTTGCCAATACCCACCCCGATGTGTTCACAGTCTCATTTTAAGTCTCATTTTGTCGCAGGTAAACGTAATCACCATCTAGGACCAACTGGTATTTATCTGGATGATCTGACCAAGCTGGACCCTGAGGTGGCTGCACTCTACTTCCCCAAGAGGTGAGAAGACACCTTGTTCTTATTATGTTTGTTATGTATGTGAAAGGCAGTGATGTCATTGAAACAACTCAGTAGAACTCCAGATGTCACATGACTGTGTTTGTTTGTTGTTCCTGCAGTTTGGCAGAGGGGGCGTCTCAGCAGGGGGCAGAGCAGGGCTCCTTCTCAGGGAGCCAGTCGCCTCATTCGGTGGGTAGCGGGGCCATGGACAGTGGGTCGGACTACCTGTCAGATTCCACCTCTTACAACATGGATGTCAGCATGTCCCTCTGCGGACAAGAGGGCGACACCAGCCACATCACTAAAGGTCAGTGAAACATTTGTGCTGGAATATGAAGAAATAGGTTTTCATACTTGACTAAAATCTCTTGAGGTGTTGCTTTTGCTATTAATCCAGAAAAGTTTATGGAGCACATTGTGACCTACCAGGATTTTGCCAACAATCCAGGAATCATTGAGGATCCGAGCCTTGTGATCTGCATCAACTCCAAGTAAGATCTAGTTATTTGTTTACAGTTGCATCAAAATGTAGATGTTTCATTGTTTATGGACTTATTTAAGAGGATGCTCTTATATGGTTTATGGTTTATATGTGATTGTTCATCAGCTGGCTTTCATCTTTCACAGCTATTATAACTGGGCAGTGGCGGCTCCAATGATCCTGTCAATGACAGCGTTTCAGAAAAGCCTACCTAAGGTATGTACTTTCAATACTTTCCTTACTGTACCTCAATAATATGAATTAATTCAGGGTTCCTGCGGTTCCTTAAAAAGTCTTAAAATGCGTTATATTAAAACCCAGGTAATTAAGGTCTTAAATTGTCTTAAATTTACCATAAATTTGCTGTAGGTATTAAATTTTCAGATGGTGCGTTTAATGCCAGTAGGAAAACACAGGATTCAGAGATTTGCTGCAATTTTGCACATTATTTTGTTCACAAAGTTCACTTCTTTGTTCTTGAAAGTTGTGAAATTAAAGTAGTAGAAGAAAGTTTAGTGTTATGCCTTTAATTTATATCATTGTTGCAAGTGTTAAAGGGCTGAAAAAAATTAATAAAAAATTATTATTGGCGGTTAATCGGTTTTCAGATTTTTTTTTTCCCATATTGGTCAGGCCCTACAATAAATTGACCAAAGAAATTGTTACAACATTTTGGGACTCAAATTATATTTGTTGCGGTCTTAAAAAGGTCTTAAAAAGTATTCAATTTGACCTTAAAATGGTGCAAGAACCCTGTAATTATCAGGCCTATCAGTGAGTTAACAGCACAAGACAGTTCAGATTGATTAATCTCTTGCCATCTCTCTCTGTGTTTGTGTATGTGTGTCATATAGAGTACAATAGAGCGGCTGGTTAAGGACAAGATGCCCAAAAAGTCTGGACGCTGGTGGTTCTCCTGGAGGAGAAGAGACATGGACAACAGCCAGGTACACTCTGCTCAAGGTTATTCTTTGGCTTAACTGTTTGCCTGCAGTGCTTGCATGCAGTAAACTCCATCACATAGCTGGGTTTGATTTTATACTGTGTCCATGTGAGACACAAGAGGAATAAATACAAATAAATAATAGGCATTATTATCACTTTAACTTGTTTTTCAGCAAAAGAATTCAAAGGATGAGCAAGAGGAGCAACTAGCAAGTGTTTCTACCACAGTGAAGTAAGTCAGCTCACAAAGAAATGATCTAACACAAGTTAATAAACTTTACATGATCTAACACAAGTTAATAAACTTTACATGATCTAACACAAGTTAATAAACTTTACATGATCTAACACGAGTTAATAAACTTTACATGATGTAACACGAGTTAAGAAACTTCACATGATCAACGCGAGTTAATAAACTTTACATGATCTAACACAAGTTAATAAACTTTACATGATGTAACACGAGTTAATAAACTTTACATGATCAACGTGAGTTAATTAACTTTACATGATCTAACACGAGTTAATAAACTTTACATGATGTAACACGAGTTAAGAAACTTCACATGATCAACGCGAGTTAATAAACTTTACATGATCTAACACAAGTTAATAAACTTTACATGATGTAACACGAGTTAATTAACTTTACATGATCTAACACGAGTTAATAAACTTTACATGATCTAACACGAGTTAATAAACTTTACATGATCTAACACAAGTTAATAAACTTTACATGATCTAACACGAGTTAATAAACTTTACATGATCTAACACGAGTTAATAAACTTTACATGATGTAACACGAGTTAATAAACTTTACATGATCAACGTGAGTTAATTAACTTTACATGATCTAACACGAGTTAATAAACTTTACATGATGTAACACGAGTTAATAAACTTTACATGATCAACGTGAGTTAATAAACTTTACATGATCAACGTGAGTTAATAAACTTTACATGATCTAACACAAGTCAATAAACTTTACATGATCTAACACGAGTTAATAAACTTCACATGATCTAACACGAGTTAATAAACTTTACATGATCAACGCGAGTTAATAAACTTTACATGATCTAACATGAGTTAATAAACTTTACATGATCAACGCGAGTTAATAAACTTTACATGATCTAACGTGAGTTAAGTTTACATGATCTAACACGAGTTAATAAACTTTACATGATCTAACACAAGTTAATAAACTTTACATGATCTAACACGAGTTAATAAACTTTGCATGATGTAACGCGAGTTAAACTTTGCATGATCTAACACGAGTTAATAAACTTTACATGATCTAACACGAGTTAATAAACTTTACATGATCTAACACGAGTTAATAAACTTTACATGATGTAACGCGAGTTAATAAACTTTACATGATCTAACACGAGTTAATAAACTTTACATGATCTAACACGAGTTAATAAACTTTGCATGATCTAACACGAGTTAATAAACTTTACATGATCTAACAGGAGTTAATAAACTTTGCATGATCTAACGCGAGTTAATTAACTTTACATGATGTAACGCGAGTTAATAAACTTTACATGATCTAACGCGAGTTAATAAACTTTACATGATGTAACACGAGTTAATAAACTTTACGTGATCTAACGCGAGTTAATAAACTTTACATGATCTATCACAAGTTAATAAACTTTACATGATCTAACAGGAGTTAATAAACTTTACATGATCTAACACAAGTTAATAATAATAAGTTAATAAACTACATGCCGTGTTTCAGTTGGAATCTAAGACTATGACTGCCTGTACATATTTATTCATCTTTATTTTGTTTGTGTTTATGTTAAATCCAGTTTTGAACTGGAAATACTGACATTTATCAGTAGCTCACCAGATGTGATGTGGCATTAATAATGATTAATAATAATGATATGTCTAGAAGTTGTAGGTTTTTTGTCATATCTGCTTCCATTCGTTCGTCCTCTCTCTGAAAACATTTGAAAGCTTGTGCTTGTTTTTCTGTCCTTACACTATTGAGGTTAATCTCACTCCATGACACAAAAACTTAAAAAATACAGTATTTTTTTTATTTTTTTATTTAGACTGTCATCATGTAGTTTTCCCCTTACGCCACCAGAGTGTGCCAAAACTCTATAAATATTCTCAAAAACAATTGTGATACTAAACTGTGAGCAGCTACTTCAGCGGTTCACGAAATTAGAGTTCAACATATCTGACTGCAAATTCACAAATCATTTAGTTTTTCAGTGTTTGGGAGTGATCAATAGTCGTGTGTGTGTGTGTGTGTGTGTGTGTGTGTTTCTTTATGCTGCTGTGGCAGATGAATTTCTCCCAATGGGGGATAAATAAAAACCTATTTTATTCTATCAAACGCACATAATCATCCAGACGTATGCTGTTTCTCCAGAGCCACGTTGGATGACATGGACAGTGATGAGGCGGCGGGCCTCGGCAGAAAAGCCATGATTCCTTCCAGCTTGTCAACAGAAACTCTGAGTGCCACTCAGTGCATCACCCAGATATACCGCAAGTCACTGCGTTTGACCTCCAAACAGATCGTAAGAAAAACACACAGATACTGTAGATATTAGTTATGTAACGTATGTGGAGGAGGCCTACTTTACATCGAGCTAACTCTCCTTTTTCACATCCAGGAGCATTTAAACCTCCGTGAAGGAGCCAACAAGGTGGTGTTCAGCGTGACCACACAATACCAAGGCACCTGTCGCTGTGAGGCTGCCATCTACCTGTGGAAGTGGGACGATCGCATCATCATATCAGACATAGATGGCACCATCACAAAGTAAAAGCTGCCTTTGCTTGCACGCTGTGGTCACACATTGTCACTGAAATTATAAGTAGTCTTCACTGTCTGTCTCCTGCAGGTCGGATGCTCTTGGTCATATTCTACCTCAGTTTGGAAAAGACTGGACTCACAAAGGAATCGCCAAACTCTACCACAAAATACACCAGTATGTGACATTTTGCTTTTTTTCCACAAACTTTTGTCAGCAGTCACAGAGCAAAATACCATCAATCATGAAGAGTTTTTCCTTTTTATTCTCCTGAACTTTCACACGCATTTCTCATAGCATAACGAGCAAAAACAGACCAAACCCATCCATTCTGATGTCAGTCTGGTTGCAGATGAGCGTCAGATCCACTCTGCCAGATGTTTCCCTGTTTGTTCCCTTTTTTATGTACCTTACGTTGTGCTTCTAAAACGAGCTCAGCTGTTCAGTTAATTGAAAAAAGATTGAATTCTTCTGCTGCATGTTTGAGGAAACAGGATGTAGCACATCTGTGCTGTGAAGAAGGTTTGATGAAAACTGCAAACATACATATTTTAGGCCAAATCTCTTTTTTTTTTTACACATTTTTATTGAATTTTTGGTTTGTGATACTTCCCTTTACAACTTAAACTGCATATTTATTCTTGGAGAAATAGCTCTGGGAATGTAACTGTGTAGGAAACAGGCCAGGAGTTATTATAAGGGATAGTTTGGGTGTTTTTGAAGTGCAGCTGCATCAGGTACTTATCCATAGTCAGTGTATTTCTTGGAGACATATGCAGTGACTGCATGGAAGCAAACAAACGGGCTGAAATGCACACCTAAAATAAAGTCCAGTCAAATTACAAATTTTCCTCAGATGGCTTTACAATCTGTCCAGGATATGACACCCTCTGTCTTTTACAAACAACTCTCACATCGACTAAGGAAAAGCTCCCCCGAAAAAGGGAATAAAACAGTTATATGCTATATTTTACCAATACAATCCCTTTAATAGGTCAACCCAGGTGGAAACCTCAACATTTTTTTATTCTGTTTTATGGCACTAAAATGTGAATATGGTTGCAGAAATGGCTACAAGTTCCTGTATTGTTCAGCACGGGCCATAGGTATGGCTGCCATCACTAAGGATTACCTTCAGTGGGTCAACGATAAAGGCATTGTCCTTCCTCAGGGCCCTGTCCTGTTGGCCCCCAGCAGCCTCTTTTCAGCGCTGCACAGGTAACAAATACCGTACTACATAAAGGCAACATAATGCTGCCCTCTAGTGGTCAGCTGCTGCACTGTATGAAATACAAAAATGAGTGCAACTAACACTTTGTTTTGACTGTCTGTCCTGACCTGTGCAGAGAGGTTATTGAGAAGAAGCCGGAGGTGTTTAAAATTGCCTGCCTCAGTGACATCAAAGACCTGTTCAACCCTCAGACACAGCCCTTCTACGCGGCCTTCGGCAACAGGACTAACGTAAGCAGCGCTGCAGACTGGCTCTTATGGTTTTTTCGTAGTGTTCATTTTAACATATGCAGTTACTGTAATATAATTCAGCAGTTAGAGGTTAAGTTTGAGAAAGCTGTGGAATTAAAGTGTAGGGATGATTGTTGGATGTATAATAAACACAGGCTAATGATTTCTGGTTATGGATTAGTGCCATAACAGCAGAGGTTAAAGTCACACTGGAGCCTGTCTCTGTAACTTTATTGTCTTGCTGCCTTTCTTTTTGCAGGATGCTTATGCCTATAAGCAGGTTGGAGTGCCTGATACCAGGCTATTTACTGTCAATCCAAAAGGAGAGCTCATCCAGGAGAGGACGAAAGTCAACAAGTCCTCGTAAGTGTGCAACAGAGCACGGATATGTCTGGAGATATATCCCAGTTAAAATAGACTGAAGCCACATAAAGGCAATTTTAGGAAGGTTCCTGACTTAGTGAAATGACCCCGAATTATTAAGTAGCAGCCATGGTGAGAGCTGGTCTGTAAATGTGAAGGAAAGCTTCAATGCTTCCTTTCTTATGGCCTTTTAACACTGGACCCAGGGTTCCCACAGTTCCTTAAAAAAGTCTCAAAATGTCTTAAATTAAAATCCAGGTGATTCAGGTCTGAAATTGTCTTAAATTTGCCGTAAATTTGCTGTAGGTATTAAATTTTCAGATGGTTCAAATCCCGGGCCCGGGCCCTTTCTGTGTGGAGTTTGCATGTTCTCCTCGTGTCTGCGTGGGTTCTCTCCGGTACTCCGGCTTCCTCCCACCATCCAAAAACATGCATGGGGATTAGGTTAATTGGCTAATTTAAATTGTCCGTAGGTGTGGATGTGAGTGTGAGTGGTTGTCTGTCTCTACGTGCCCTGCCCCAGGGTGTACTCCGCCTTTCACCCTAAGACAGCAGGGATAGGCTCCAGCCCCCCCTGCGACCCTATGAGGATAAGAGGTAGAAAATGGTTGGATGGATGGATAATTTTACACACTAGACCGTCACACATCACATTTTTATCGTGTGTATTTTTAATAATAGTTTGTCGTAAATGAATTAAAGAGGCCTGTGTGTGTTGCAGGTACAGCCACCTCAGCGAGTTGGTGGAGCATTTCTTCCCCATGCTGTCTGTCGCAGGAACGTCCTCTGCTCTGGACTGTCCTGAGTACAGCAGCTTCGCCTTTTGGAAGGAGCCTCTGCCAGAACTGGACCTGGATGCACTACTGTAGACACACTAACACACACCTACTTAAGCCACACAGACACATGTACTTCCTGTTCTCATCTTTTCCAGAAAGGCAGATGAAAGGATTCCCTGCATGTGTGAATATCACCTCTGATATATCTTCCAGCTGTTGTGTCTGTTTATAGACACCAAATAAAGTGGAACAGAAGCTGCTGTCCCATTAGATACATAAACATTAAGACAGAGTCAAGTTATATCATCATTTATATGGACTCAACAAGTTATATATAAGTAAACTTTATGTTTGTTGGAGCATTTGCCAGTTTGATGTGTAAATCCTTCAATGAACAGGACACAACTGGACTAACGCCTTTGGACTGTTTCAGTTTTTTGTTATTTTGTGTACAAGTATCATTCCTAAATATGAATTTCAACATAACACTTTACACTGACACACATTTCAGCTCTAAACACCAAATCTGTATTTGTATAGAAACTGAGCTGTGTTAACCAAAACTTTTACCTGTTTTCTGTGACTAAAAGCTCAGGACAACAGAAACTGGTATAAACAGCTACAAAACAAACCTGTTGTCCTTCATTCAGCTGTGGACAAAAGAGACTTGTCTTTGTTTAAGGGTACTAAGCAACCAAATATAGTGTGAGAATGTAACTGATCAATGTTGAGCATTATTGTGTTTCATTTTTTTGTCAAGCAATGAGTGTTTTATAATTAATCAGAGTGTTTGATGGGAAGCTAGATTTTTAGGTGTTGAATGCTGTAACAGCATTATTTTTTTTTTACATACCTGAGAATTGCAATAAAAACTTGACCCTGGAGGGGAACAAAAATGGTGCAGCGTTGCGCTGTGCTTTGGTACCATAATGACTGTAATATTTATTATTTTTGCATATTTTTTCGTCATCCAGCCTTGTGGAGCTGAGGATTTTGCTGTCACTTTTTAAACCAATTGTATAGAAATATATAAATAAATGAAAAATAAAACTGTGATTTCTTTCTACTCCAGTGTTACTGTCAAAATGATTGATTTGTGCTTAATTATACAAATTAAATTATGATTTGCCATCACTGCATTATTAGTTTTTGCATTCTTACTATATTATTTGTATTTTCTGCAAAAAAAGAAGAACTAAAAATGCAGATAAACCAGTTTTGATCATATTAGACAGCAGAGTGGGTGTAGGTTGATGGATAAATCCAATAAACTCCAGTGAGACGCATAAAGGTGTCAGACCAGTTATTAAGAGGCGGATTTGACCGCTGATCTGTGCGTCAGCGCGTTTTATTGACTCTCACGTGAACAGGAAGGCACAACACAGCAGCCCTCTGTTGCACCAGGTACGTTGTTTTTTTTTTTGTCTGTTTTTACCAATATATTCTTCTCAATCATTTTAAAGGCAAATGATCGACAGTTTATTTAATTGTGTAAATACTCCGTTTGATTTACGCGCTGATGCGCATTAAAGTGACGCTTATGAATAATAATATACGGCCTAATTTCTTTTTACGGAAGTAAAGTTAAATTAATTGAAATCAAAGCTGTACCCTGCAGCAGAATATGTCTAGAAACCTGTCGTAATAGTGATGAAATAAACTAAGGGAATCGGATCTTGTGATTTGGCCTCATGGAGATCTGATGGCTGGAAATCGAAACTTACCCAAACAGACGCGCTGCCAGAGGACGCATCAACATGAGCTCTGTTTACGCATCTGGACCACTCGCTCATGGACTTTTAGACACTAAAACGTCCCATTTATAGTAGCTATTACTCGCTGACACCTTGGTCAAGCTTGATTTTATTTATTAGTCTTTTACTTTGTAAACTGTGTGGCTGCATTTTGCTGTGCTGAGTCACGGATGTGTGTTGCAACTCCCCCAGGATTTCCTACACTTGCAAGAAAGATGCATGAAGCTACAGTATGTTCTCAGGTGTTGCTGTCTAGATTCACCATACTCTTGTTGGATAATAGTATATTTGATTCCCATATTTTAGGAGTTTCAATATAAAGTATTTTGCATTTAGATATTGTTGACAGAGAAAACAACTCAAAAGTCCACACAATAAATATGAATGATAGGCTACAATGCAAAGAATAAAATCAATATAAAGTCTAAGGTCATGGCTATGATCCTGATGTTATATGTTTTTTCATACTTATTTTTTTACTCATGCCATTACTGTGTGTTTTTCTAGGGACTGTCATCATGTCTGTGAGTGAAACCGAAGCAAAGTTTTCACAAATGGATTACCCAGAAGCTTCGGAGCTAACTTGCCCCATCTGCTTGCAGCTCTTCTCTGAGCCAGTTTCTCTTCCCTGCGGTCACATCTACTGCTTCGCCTGCCTTCAGACCATGGGCGAAGGCCTGGACCAGCACAGCTGCCCTGAGTGCCAGGCAGAGTACCAGGGGACCAAAGCCCTTGTGAGGAGCCTGAACATGTGCAGCCTCATAGAGGCCTACAAAGCCACTGCTGGGAAAGTCAACCCTTCTGATGCTGACCGTGTAAGCGATGGACGCTTTGTTACAGAGGAGTTGAATGCAAAACACCAGGAGGACATGGCTCCAGCTGGGGAGGCCTCAGGCTGTAAGGGAAAGGACGGCTCTCCAACTGGGTCTGGATCCACAGAGCAGTCCTCTCCTGTGGGTCCAGAGCGAGGCAGTGGCAAAGGCAAGATGAAAATGGACGAACCTAAATTCACAATGGCGTCTCAAATCACAGAGTTGAGCCTCAAGTTGGAGGTGGCAGAGGATGTGCTGAGGGAGGAGAAGGAACGGGAGTTAGAGGTGACCACAGCTAACAGTCAGTTGAGGGAGGCAGCACTCAAACTTTTAGGGCAGATAACAGATTTGTCGCAGAGCTACAGCGCCAAGGTGATGCAGCTGATTGAGGAAGAGCTGGGTCCAGGAGAGGCCTGCGTGGGAAGTCGAGTCAGTCGAGCCTCTGAGCTGACGAAGCAGCTGAGAGGAGCTATGCTCAGAGCAGAGTCCCTTCTGACCGAGGATGACGAGGCTGCATTTAGTGAAGAGCTTCAGACTCTTCAGCCGCTCATTGTGGAGTTAATGGCCAAGTCTGTGGGAGACGAGGACGACCACGTTGAATTGAACGTCAACTCTGCGCGAGTCATTCCCAAACTGGAGGACATGAACGCTGAGCTGAGGGACAGAGTTGGAGAGATTCAGCGCTCCCTTCGGTGCACCCTCAACCCTTCAGAGGTGACCTTTGACCCAGAAACAGCACACCCTAACCTCATCCTCTCAGGGGACTTGAAGACGGTGACTTTCAGCGCTGCTAAACAGCCTTACCCATCGTCTCCTCAGAGATTCACCAACCTCTTTCAGGTCCTGAGCGCCCAGAGCTTCTCCAAAGGTGATCATTGCTGGGAGGTGGAGCTCGAAGGCTCTCCGTGGATCATCGGTGTGTGCTACAGTGGGAAGCTAGCACGCAGCGGGTTGCCCTCCGCTCTGGAAAGCAGCCGAAGCTCCTGGTGTCTCATGTGGTTCAACAACCTGCTGACCGCCTGCGAGCAAGGTTACAGTGTACCACTGAAGAAGACCACAGTATCACGCAGGCTGGAGATCAAACTGAGCTTCAAGACCCACAGGCTCAGCTTCTACAATGTGAGTCCGTTCAGCGGGAAGACTCATGTGTACACTTTTAAAGCTAACCTGACTGAGCCAGTGCACCTGGCCTACAGGATGATGTCAGGGCACCCCAAAGGCCGTGTCACTATTTGTTCCTAATCACAGTTAGATTTCCATGTGTTGCATTCTGTTGTAGCAAAAAGAAAAAAAGAGGTATATTTTTGGGATTTGATGGTATGATTAATTTAAGGTCTTTAGTTGTGTCTCATTTCCTGATTCCTCTGGCATCTTGTTGGGAGAAGAATTGTTGGCACTTCCTGATCACTTTACTCTCTTACCTTTGAATGCTTTGTGTGATACCATGGGCTGCGACTGCTTCTCAAATCTACAAATGCATAGAAAAAACACAAATGAGACTGAATGACTCATTGCTGTCTTTCTTAAGCACTGTCCTTAAAATTATATTGTGTCAGATATTGTGTTTTTTTTCTATTTCCATTTGATAAATACGTGATATGATATGACTCCGTTCTACTCAAGTGTCCCAGCGAGTGTCAGGTATAAATTATATATAATTTTATTATAATTTTTTTTTTCACTCTGTTTGTCCGTTATTTTTTTCTTACCACGTTGCACACATTTCAAACAGGACCTGTACACATGCAAACAAAGGAAGAGATGACATATACAACAATCTCTTCATCATGGCACCAAGGTAACAAATGAGTGGATTTGAATAGCTAGAGGACTGGGTCAGAGCGTCTGCAGAACTGCAGCTCTGGTGGGGTGTTCCTGGTCTGCAGTGGTCAGGATCTATCAAAAGTGGTCCAAGGAAGGACCAGTGGTGAACCAGGGACATGGGAGGACAAGGATCATTGATGTAGGTGGGGAGCGAAGGCTGGTCCTGGTGGTCCAACAGAGTTTTAGGCAGGTGGTCAAAATGTTATGCCTAATCAGTGTGCCCAGAGAATTTAGGGGTTTAGTGCCTTGCTCAAGGGGCAGAGGAACTGGAAACTCTCCAACAGTTCGCACTCTATCACACTTGTTCATGCAGAGCTTGAACCACTGACCTTCTGGTTTCCAACCTTTCTCACCCATCATATTTATATAATTAAATGTTTACATTTTCTCTCATAATGTGTATTTTGCCTTAACTTCTTTTAAATACATGTATAAATAATGTATAGATGACCAAAAAAAACAAATAAATACATAAATTAATACTTGCCTGTCTCTTTAATCCAAATCTGAAAACGCACAAACAAACGTCACAACATCATCTCGCGAGACTTGCTCCGCTTGTTTAGTGAGAGTCAGCTGACCTCACTGGGAAAATTTGTTAACGATACAGTCCAGCCATGTCCTGTATCGGTGATCAATTTAGTGATCGATTACAGCGCGTATGACAGCGTGTGGGGCGTGTGCTGAAGTCATATTACTCCGAAAACATTTTACAGCAGTTGAATCCCTGAATACGAGTCTACAGAACCGGTAAGATGTTTATTTCCCCCGGCTGGAGCTGTGGTTACGTTGGGTCGGTGTCACGGTTCTAGTATCACGTTTGTTTTGATGCTAACAGGAGCCTGTCGGCTTCCAGTCAGGGCTACATAATGTCAGTTAACAAACCATGTTTATCCTGAGCACCGTCATTTCGGTTTAGTCTCTGACAGAATCTCGGAGAGATAAATTATAATCAATAAATAAATAACCCCATCCTCCGACCGCAGTTAGCTCGCTGTTAGCAGCAACGTTAGCTAACGTCTGAAATCCCCTTAAACGGTAACCGAAAGTATCAATATTATTATTATTATTTTAACTATTTAAGGAACCGTTCCTACACCCATGGTTATGAGTAATATGATAACTCAAATTTGAAGTGAAGACTTTACGTTGTTTACTCCTGTGTCACTGTGTCATGTCAGCAATCCAACTGTTGATGCTAATTGATGCTAAAGGATTAACGCTGGATTAGATTCATTTATGGATTTATGGATTTTTTAAACTTTAAAGTTAACACCACAGGCGACTCACATAACAGCCAATCTGGCTACATAGCGTGTGTCTTAGTGTATAAAGGTGTGCCTGCTAAAACAATCCAAGCGTTATTAGCCTCCTCAGTCATTAAACCTCTGAGTTTTTAATTTCTCAAATGATTTGCTTTTCTCATGTGACACGAGTCAAGTCTGGCCTTTATTTAATGTGCTCTTAAAGGAGGATTCGGCACTCCTGTAACCTGGACATCCTCCTGAAAGAGGAAACTCTTTTTGAGAAGTTAACATGTGTCTCAGCTGATGTGACTTATCAGCTGTTTTTTTCCTCTCAGGGTCTGACACCATGCTAGCCACAGTGACCACTGTGGTTAGGTTTGCTCAATACAACGGCAGTATTTCACCGACACCGCTGGAGAACACATCAGCATTCCCAACCTGGCAACCTGATACTGAAGCCAACATCACCAAGCCTCACAAATGTCTAAAAGTTCTGTATGAAGACATTGGAGACTCCAGGTATTCAGTAGCTTCCAGTGGAAGAACTGACAGACTACGCAAAATATCTGCTGCAGATCAAAAATGTTTTATCCCCTTCATATTTATGGCTCTGTCTCCAGGGTGCGGTTCTGGGACATTTTACTGCTCGTTCCTAATGTGGCCTTCTTTGTATTCCTGATGTGGAAGCTGCCCTCAGCCAGGGCAAAGATTCGACTCACCTCCAGCCCCATCTTCGTCACCTTTTACTTGCTGGTAGGACACATACTACAATATCACTTGGCATCATGTTACATGGTGAATTCTATTTCAGCCCATAATAATCTAAGATGAATGTAAAATCTCCAAAAAGTCTGAAGAAACAAAGCACCAGATACTTTCACTTTTGTCTGCAGGGTTCCTGCGGTTCCTCCAAAAGTCTTAATATGTCTTAAGTCTTAAATTGTCTGTTAAATTGCTGTTGGTGTAGGTATTAAATTTTCAGATGGTGCGTTTATGCAAATAGGAAAAGACACAATTCATAGATTTCCTGCAATGTTGCTCGTTATTTTGTTCACAAAGTTTACTTCTTTGTTCTTGAAAGTTGTGAAATTAAAGTCGTAGAAAAAAAGCTGTTATGCCTTCAATTTGCAAATGTTAAAGGGCTGAAAAAAAAAATTATTATCTGAGGTTATTTGATTTTTTTTTTCCTGCTAAATTTTGATATCATCATTGGCCTCAAAAACTCCATATTGGTTGGTCCCTACAATAAATTGACTGTTTTCTGCCAGAGAAATTGTTATGACATTTTTAGGTCTTAAATTTTATTTGTTGACGCCTTAAAAAGTATCAAATTTGACTTTTAAAATGGTGCAAGAACCCTGGTCTGACACTTTGTGGAAAGACTTCTTGCTTGTTTACGGCTCTGCTTTACAATCTGACACGTCTCTGGGGAAGGTGCTTTTTCGTTGTTTCTTAAATTGAATACATCTGTGCATTCAGGTTACCATTCCAGTGATGGTAAAATAACAACAATGACCGCCTGGCAAAGCTATGAAAGGAACTCTGCAGCTGTTTATCACCAGTTTTAACAGTGCATTGCTACTGGTTCCAGGGCATTTTATGGTTTTATGTTAAGAAGACACATTATTTGTGTTCTAACTTGTGGTCTAACATGTTTATTTCACTCCCATTTATTAGGTGTTTGTTGTAGCGGCGGTTGGAATCACCCGGGCCGTCGTGTCTATGACTGTCAGTGCCTCCAGTGCTGCAACCGTCATAGATAAAGTAAGAAAACACATGAAACATAAATAACATGGGACACGTGTGTCAGGGAAATTAACCCATTGAGTGCCAGTCTTTTTATAAAACAGAAAGTGACTTGTGCCAGCGTTTTTATCCATTTTGAGTCATATTTCAAGACCCACAGAATATTTTAACAGTGATAGGGAAACACTGAATAGCTCAAATGAAAGAAGAGACGCTCTATTACATCATGAAAAAAACGGTTGTTTTTACCTTATTCCATTCTTGTTTTATCAGAGGTAGAGTAGAGGACACTTTCACCAAAATCAACACTTTTTGTCCAGATTCTGTTTGTTTTGCTCTCTAATCTCAATCGTCTCACTTCCTGCTTTGATCTCTGTGGTGTATACCGTCTCTTTATGTCATAACTACAAATCCCAGAAGCCCCAAAATTACTCTCAGGCCACGGGAGACCACGTTATTGCGTCGATGGCACTCAAGCGTCAGATTTTAAATGCCGTTAGAATACATCAATGGCACTCAGTGAGTTAATGTGATCAGCAAAGTTGCTGATAAGATAATGGTTATTTACAGAGAGAAAAGCTGGACATAGACATTCATGGTTACTGTAAAGTACAGCAGACTGTCCTTTTGGAAGAGAAGCAGTTTTTCTTGCTTGATTTTTTTTTATTCACATGTAGTAAATGACATGTAGCAGCTTTGCAGCACAGGTCCTTCATCCATAGAGAAGTTACAGTCACCATATCCCCTTTTATTGAGCACCCACAGGGAGCTTCAGCATGAATTTGTTTGGCTTTCATGTCCAAAAGGAAAGGCTCGGCTGACATTCCTCACATACCGGACATATCCCTATGGAGTAGAGAGTGATGAACCTACTGTTCCCATAGCACACTGTCATGGCTGCACCGTGTTAAACAAACACACACACACACACACACACACACACACACACACACACACACACACACGTTTATGTAATGCTTTGGGAATGTGCCCTGACCTGAAGTTTTTTGTCTCTTCAGGTGCTGTGGGAAATCACACGCTTCTTCTTGCTGGCTATTGAGCTCAGTGTTGTCATCTTGGGACTGGCTTTCGGTTAGTTTGCTCTACTGGTTTCTGTTCTCATTTACTGCGTAGATGAAACATTGTGGTGTTTGACACCTCTACAGTGTTCTACAGTGTCCAGTGTTCAGCCCTGAATGTAATTGTGAATTTAACTGAATGTAGCAACAGTTAATACATCAATCAATCATATGATTCAAGCTTATTAAATGTGAATATATTATTTTTTAAATTCTTCTATGACAGTGAACTGAATATCTCTGACAAAAAAGAGGACATCACCTTGGCTATTGAGAAACACAAATTGACTTTTTTCGCCATTTTCTGACATCTTAATGTCGAAGCAACTAATCGATGAATCGATAAACTGTTTCTCCAGCTTTTTTGCTTTGGGAGGGGGGGTGCCTGGACCGGAATGACTGTGGTCCGTCTTTGGGGTCCTTGCAGGACCCTCTCCCAACAGGACCCCATAACCATAATTACAGAGCATTTGGACCTGAATAAGCAGTTAATGCTGATTTGTGTTCACTTCATCTTCAACATTTATTATTGTTGTTATTGTTATTATCATTATTATTATTATTGTTGTTATGTTATGATCAAAAGGCAGGAGGAGAGGAGAAATGCATTTTAATGAATGCAATGAAATGATAGCGATACATTGGACTCTGAAACTGCATAAATTAGAGTTAGCTTTAAATTTGTTAAAAAGTACACCTGTTATAGATTGATTCAAAATAATGGTGGGACATTCTCCTGAACACACTGTAGGGGAAACACTGATAAAATAATCAACAGATTAATCCACAATGAAAATAATTGTTTGTTGCAGCCCTGAGCTGAATGTCTATGTTTTTTTTTTTTTTCCATATTGTCTCTTTCTTTATCCACGTATCAGGTCACCTGGAGAGCAAATCCAGTATAAAGCGCGTGCTGGCCATCACTGCTGTGCTGGCTCTGGGCTACTCCATCACACAGGTAATGATGGATAATAGCAGGCAGCAGGATGTATTTAATGAGCTGTCATGCTGAATTTAATAAAAATATGTATGATGTTGTTCCAGGGAACACTAGAGATCCTGTATCCAGACAGTCACCTGTCTGCTGAGGACTTCAACATCTACGGTCACGGAGGACGGCACTTCTGGTTGGCCAGCTCCTGTTTCTTCTTCTTGGTCAGTAATCTGTAGCAGCAGAAGAATACCTGACAGATAACTGTTATCTGATTTATAATGTAATCCTTTTTTTCCTAGGTGTATTCTTTGATTGTGATCCTGCCTAAAACTCCAGTAAGGGAGAGGATATCTCTTCCATGTAAGTTACAGATTTCATTGCTGCATATAATTGAAAGCATTTGTCCTCAGTCACCCATCAGTCTGTGTTTTGCTCCCTTTGTCCAGCTAAGAGGAGTTTCTATGTGTATGCTGCCATCCTGTCTTTACTGAACCTGGTCCAGGGCCTGGGCAGCGCTCTGCTGTGTGCTGGAATCATAGAGGGACTCTGGTCAGTATCATCATTTTGACTATCACACTAATAAATGGATATGTGGGAGCATTTTAGGAAGAAAACAACTATTTGATTTGATTTTTGGCTTCACAGCGGCTATGGCTATTAACTTATTGAGTGACAGTGCAAAAAAAAAAAGTGTAATATGAGTAATATTGGTGCTTCTGGGAGATGTAGTCAGAGCATAAAGAGACAGTATACACCACAGAGATCAAAGCAGGAAGTGGAGATGATCGAGATTAGAGAGCAAAACAAACAGAATCTGGAGAAAAAGTGGTGATTTTGGTGAAAGTGTCCTCTACTCTACCTCTGATAAAACAAGAATGGAACAAGATAAAAAACAAACATTTTTTTCAGAGTCATAGTACAAAATATTCAGTGGGTCTTGAAATAAGACTCAAAATGCTGGCACAAGGCACCTTCTCTTTTATAGAACAGCTGGCACTCAATGAATCAAATAATGTTGATGACACTAAGAAAAAGTGTCCTGGATATGGAGCTGAATGCTTGTTTTTATTTTTTATTTTTTTTGAAAACGATCAACAAGGTGGAAACCTAACGGTTGTGCCTCTTGTCTCTACTGACGTTGACATTATTTATCCTTATGTCATGTAACTTTTAATGGGATTGTTGACACAGTGTGAAACCTCGTCTTCTTTTGTCTTTTCTGAACCAGCTGTGTGGATGTCACCACCTTCCTCTACTTCTCTGCCTTTGCTCCGCTCATTTATGTCACATTCCTCAAGGGCTTCTTCGGGTTTGTACAAAGAATCGTACAAAATGTACAGAATGCTTGACATACTTGCACTCTCTGCCTTTAATTTCACTATTTTCTTTTCATCTTTTCCACAGTTCAGAGCCTAAGATCCTGTTCTCCTACAAGTCACAGATAGATGAGCCGGATGAAAGTGACGTTCACCTTCCTCCTACTGTTGCTTCGACCCTTGGCCGTAAGGAGCTGACCGACCAGGGCCTCTTCTACTCCTCCACTCAGATCGATGGATCTGGTCCTGGCAGCTCTCGTATGGTTGGAGCATACCTGGATGATGTTGCGTCCGGACCCTATGGGTCCAGCAGCATAAACAGCATAGAAGCTGACCGCTGGAGACCTATCAATGTGTGAATGAATGAGGTGCTTATACAGCTGGACTTAAATGTTGCACGTGCAGAATGCAGGACTAAGTTGTTGGACGGGTAACTTTGCTCTTGCTTTGACGCCAGGATAAGTTAATAGTGGACACTTAAGGAGAGGCCTTTGACAGCCAGTTATCTGGAGGACTGTGAATTTAGCGACACTGTTGCCAGAGTGCACTGCTGCTGTAGCGCCCCACTAGGAGTACTGTCTCTGATTATGACCCAGACAGACTCTGCATTGATTCCTAATTCAACAAGCTCTTAAATGTGGGAACATACTGACATTCCAGCATCATGAGTCAGCTGCTCAATAACGAAGTTTTAAATCCAACATTCTTTTGATGGCAGCATCTCAACATCTGTACATTCTCACTAAAAGATTTGAGTAACAATCATTTTTTACCAAATCGCAATGTGTTGCTACGCAAGGACTAGTGCTAATTAATTTTGATATGCGTGCTTTGTCTTCTGAAATAGGTACAAGTGAAAGGTGTTAGCTCGACGTGTCACGACATCAAAATCAGTCACCCCTTTATGCAGTCATGGTGTTCACGCTAAAGATCACAAACCATCTGTTATTCTCTCTGAGACACCAGAGGAAACATCAGATTGTATTCAGCTATTAGCTCGCTACCTGCCACTTCTGTCCTTCTTTATTTATTTTGGGCTTTTGCTTTAATTTCTTACACCAGATTAATCATTCTTGAATATCTAGTTCAGCTCTGCTCGCTGGAAGACGGCTGTTTTTTTTTTTCTCCTCAGATGTTATTACAGGCGCTCAAATTAGACCATGAACAATATTGTTCATTATTTTTTTTGTTGAATCAAATGATGGTATTGATGTTGTGTAATTATATAGGAATTAACTATATGTTATTAAAGATTGGTGGTTTTCAGACAGTGTTATGGGACTGTCCCAGAGCAAAATTTTCCAGTTTTAGCCTTCATTTATTTGCTGCTTGGTTCAGCGCATGAAATCAGTTATTGCCATGCCTCTTGGTGTTATTACAGTATCACAATTAAGTCTTTTTTTTTTTAACCACCAAACATTTCATGTACTTATTCCTACCAAAGGAAATATGATGCATTCCCCTGAAAATGCTATATGTTTAGTATGAATGGATTACTGTATTTAAGATAGCAGTATTCATATATAGTGGTGACCTGTATGCAGAAAATAGAGATAAATTTATTTTTTCATCATTTTAAAGCAGCAATGCAGTGGATTTACAAGAAATAACAGTGTTTGCCTGAGTCTTAGAAATATTATGTATTCAAATTTTGAGTGCTGCTGTGTACCTTGGAGTTAAAATGGTGATTGGGAAATGAGTTTGCTGATTTCGTGACATGGTTTCACAAGGTTTGTCATTATGGAAGTCCTCTCTGGATATGTGAGATTGTTGGTGTGAAAATCCTTTTGCAGATGATCTGTTAATTGCCTTTTTTAAGTGCATTGATTGTATAATATTCAGCCCATATTAATGCAATGTATTGAGCATTCCATGACCTACAGAATAAACCATGGACTCTTCACATTGTTGTGGGGATGGATGGATGGAACAAGACTCCACAGCCTGGCTGCTTTAGGTGCTCCAGGACTCCACTCTGTGGTTTGTTGTGATAACTACACTCTGGTAATGAGTCATTTTCCTCATACATCTTCCCACTTTTTGTCATTTATTAATATTCCCTTGTGTATTATTTGCCTGTAAACGTTGCAAACCAGTTGCACTACGATTTAACTGTAGTAAACTACAATTCCCATCATCCCAAGCAGCTGTGAGTCATGAACGTAAATTATTTTATCCAACCAATCAGATTAGAGGATACTGGAGCGCCAGTTTGACCTTTATTGGCTCGTTTTAAACTGCCGGTCGCTGTGGCGGAGAGTTCAGACACTTCTGTCCTTAATGTCGTAAAACTGGAGGTTTTTATTAATTTTTTCTAACCCGGTGGGAACGGGCAGCTGGTTGAAATGGGAGGTAACAGCAGCACGTCCCGGAAAGTGTCGTTCGGGCTGGACGAAAACGAGAAGGTCACAGTCATTGAAGGAGTGAAGGTAGAGATAACCAAACGTTTCCTCTAATTCATCGACATACAGAGTGGAAGTTTCTGTCGTGTTGTGATGAGGCTAAAGCTAACGGTTAGCTAGTGGGATTTTATGGCGGTGACGGTGCACCGAAAGGCTGACAGGTCCCGTGTCCTCAAATGAACCTGCTGTCCTCTCTGTCTCTAGAGTTACCGTTACTCTCTGCCTCAGTTACCTTTAAAATTACACGGTCAATTACGACTTTTAGCTAACTTAGCAGTAAAATGCCATTAAAACCGCCGTAATAACGCCAACTTGATGCTAAAATTCCCACAGCACACCCTAATTAACGTTACTGTGAGGTTAAAGTCAGTCAGCAGACAGTAGTGACCAACGTTGCAATACAGTTTCAACAGGTTCAGTTTCATAAAGAGAGAATTTGCAGGTGTGTTCAGATAGTGTTCATGTGCAGGTTGCTTCACTGAATCTGTTTTAATGTTCAGGAGGGTCAGAGAGGTCAGACACTGCAAAAAGAGCTGTCTAAAAACAAGATAAAAACACTAAGTGTTCTCAAAACAAGTGAAATCATTTGTCCTCTGATCAAGATTTATTGATAAAGTTGAACACTTATAATAAGAAATTAACTCTTAAATCAAGATAAATTATGTAACATGTTTAAATCTAAGTTGTTTTTTTTTTTAATCTTGGTAAGAACCAAATTATTTGCAGTGCACAGATGTACAGCAGCACATCTGGAGCTGGTAGGCGAGTGTGTGACTTGCTTTAGGGTGTTTCAGCAGGCTGGATGATGGAGTCATTAGACCCATAGCTGCCCTGTATGTGCATCAAGGGATGTCATTTTATTTCATTTGTTTGTGTGCATGGTTGTTAATTCTCACATTGCTGTCCAGCTCTCAGAGGATTTGCTCCGGCGGATGAGGGAGTCTCAGGGGTTTGACAGCGCAGAGACTCCACCTCCTCCACCAGACATTCACAAAGCTCCACCAAGTAAGTCCCACCGGAAGACCTTTCCTTTCTCACGTTACTTACTGGATCAGCAAACATGTCCACAAACAGTGACTGATGACGGCAGCATTAAGGCGAAGGTCACTCCTATTGCTGTGTCCAATTGTTAATTATAGAAAGGACAGAGTAGAGTAAACAAAGTGTCATTTATTTACTCACATTTATTAGAATATTATTTACATTTGGTTCAAGAGATCCTGTGTTTGGCTGTCTCACTGTGTTGATCATATAAATATTACTGTGATACTGTATGGTAATGTATGTGTTTATAAATCTTTACATAATTTAAGTTACAAATAGCTGATAGTTGATAATTTGGTCATCCTTCGCATACTGGTAAATTGTTAGTCTTTGTACTTTGTTCTGCAGATCGATGCATGTTTTTCTCTGCTTTTGTCATATAAGCATAGTTTTTGCACCCAGTCACTTTGTTATCTTTATTGTCCTCCATCGAGATACCAAGTTAAAGTCCTTGTTTGTGCAAACTTACTTTGCCATAAATTTGTTTCTGATATAACTGCTTATGGTATTGATTTGATTGTCAGGTCCAAAACCAACAGGACCCTTCACTACAGAAATACAGGAAGAAATCCGCAAAAAGTAGGTGCTCATCATGTCATGGTCACTGTCCCTTTTTGTTGTCACCCAGTCGTGTTTAGTGAAGGGTCTGCTGTAACTGTAGGTAACATATGATTATGTGCATGAGTATTGGCAAACTTTGTCGTTAACTGATACTGATCCTAACCTAGTATTTTCAGATATTGAAGTTGGGGTGTACTCAGGCAGCTAAAGGCCAGTATAGGTGACAGATGCATAAAATAGCAGACACTGCAGGGTTTATGTGGAAATATGCCCAGTGACTTGTCCTCACTGCCTGTGCTGATTTACTCTCTGTATGGCAGCAGCCAGGCATGTTGCTGTACTGCTGGAATCCTCATATACTATCCTGGGCTGCTGTAGATTTACTGGCTGTCTCGACCTTTCACAACAATTACCTTAAGATATATGGACATATCCTTGATCATTTTTGCTGATCTTTTTATTGTTCACACGTGAATTTGTTTCATCAAAATTTTAGCCAACATGATGCAAGAGTAAACAGCAGGGATTTGTTTTATTTAAAATATTTCAGCATTTCTTTCATGTTCCAGTTCAATTAGAAATTTATTGCGCTTTGAAAGGGTGTAATTGCATCATTATGCTATGATATTATCATTATATCAGTGGCTTAAAATGCTCTTAGAACGACAGTAATAATGTTTATTGCATTTATTTCTTGGAGAGCATATCATCCAACAACTCTTAAATGATAAAGGTGTACATTAAGTATATATAGATAAATAGAGTTTAGATTTTTGTTGTTGAGGCTGTGTTTTTTTAATTTCTTTGGCTAAATTTTATGGTGTTGCTGGATTGGATTGCATTATATGAGAGGTTGAATTATATATTTAGTGCCTCCTCATGTATTTGTAGTACACCACACTTTTTATGGTAAAGGCAAAGCCTTCATACCTTATTACCTTTTATGGGTCCCACTCAACAATTAATGCGTGGCAGTTGCTATAATTAGCATGTATTGTCAGTCAACAGTTTTTCTGTCTCATTCTAAATGCTGTTTTGGGCATTTTTGAGCCACAAAGCCAATGCAAACAATTCTCTGTTTGTCATATTTGTATGCTATTGGCCTTTAGAGACTTCATCCCAAAGATGTTGCTATTTTTTCTGATCCACAGAATCAATACCAGCCTGTCCTCACTGGGTAACTCTGCAGGAACATGACCTTGTATGTTCATTACTCAAATAAATGCTAACAGCTCTTATCTTCTCCTGCTCTAGCTTTGAACGTCAGCAAGCCCTGGTGGAGGAGCAGTTAGCCAGACTGGCCCAGAGGGAGAAAGAGTCGGGAGCAGCCACAGGCCTGGATGAGCTGACTCCTGCCCTCCTCATAGAGAAAGGAAAGGCCCATGAGGAGCGAGAAAAGGCCAAGATACTGGTGAGTGATTCTTTCCAGGAGTCAGCTTTGCTTCCCATCAGTGGGCCACATGAGTAGTACAGAATCAGAGACTAAATAAACAACTACAATTAAAAGGGGGGAAGTGTGACAAGCAGGTACAGACTGTATGTTCTGTAAAGGATGTGCACAGACATAAACACAGCAACCAAGAGCAAAGGAATTGAATAAATAAATAAATAAAAACAGATTCTGCATCTTGTTGTTTTTTTAAGATATTTAAGATTATATTTAAGATATATCATGGGAACAGTTAGGAAATGTGTTTCCCTGCACAGTGAAATACTTTGATAAAGATGAAAAAAAGGCAGCTTAAAGACAAATAAAGCAGCGATGTGATTAAAAAAGACAATATACACAGTAAAAAATATAGGCTGCACAGAGAGGTAGTGCAGTGTGCGATATGTATTATATTAATATTGCATATGATCAAATTATGTGCCAAGAAGGGCATTTGGTGTGAAATGGTGGCGGTAGGTCTCTTTTGCTTCAGAATGGTAAATTGTTGTGTAAGTCAACAGCTCCCTCTACTGTTAAGACTTTGAATGGCACAACTGGACTGAAGCTCTGGTGAATTATTGAATGATGAGGATGTACATCTACAGCCCTGGTGTCTGTATTGCAGAGAATTTTATCCTTGCTGTTTAATTGTTGAGAACACTGAAGTCGAGATGTTCAGTGTGGTATTGTTGTGCTTTTCGATGACTGCACTATTTCTCTCATTAAGTTAGAGCAGTGTTTCCTCAGTCTGCTTTCTCATTGTTCACACAGTTTAACTGGATCTGATGGCAAAAACTTTGTATCTTAAATTCAGTGTCATCAGCTGCTGTTAGTATCTTTGTTTACAGCTAATCTTGGTGTATATGTTGTATGGCAGCAACATTAATATGATGGCAGGGATGTACAGACTTCATAAGAGCAGAAAATCTGAAAGCCTTGTAGCTCATTAGGTACAAATATGATCACAAACTATAATAACAATAACACCATTGCATCTGGGATAGAAAGGAGAATACGAACCATGTTGTCTTCTAATTTAAACACTCATTCCCATCACAGTCACATCCATTTCTGTAATCTGATTAACCCCTGCCTTGCAGCTTGTTAACAAGAAGCCCATTATGCTTTTCTTGTATGCGTTTAGATGAAGCGATAGCATCGGTTGTTGTTTGCTTTTCCAGCTCTGCCCTGTCACTGTTGGTATTGTTCTTGTTGACACATGCTCCTGTCAAATTGATAATGTGTCAGCCAACAGTGTGAGAGCGAGAGGGAGGGGATTACCAGAGAGATGTGTATTTTTAACAAGTGAATGTTACTTACATGTATGTATTGATTAGTAGCGATCTATTGCAGATCATTAATTAGTGTTTTTTCCACTTGCTCTACTTTGTTAGCATTAAACACTGTGGATTTTCTACAGCCCCGTCTCGCTCCTCTCCAATTGATTTGTCCTGCAGTGACTTTTCGCCGTGCCAGCCAGCCGTAATGAATACTGAATGAACCTGCTGGCTTAGCTTACACTGATATGGGCTCAATTTAATGATTTTGCATCGCAATGGGAAACTTGACACTCTTACATCACGACTTTGTTTTCCACTTTTTCTTACTTGATGAGTCAATACAGCCTGTCAGTGTGTGTGCAGATGTAAGGGGAGGTTTATTCTGTGTTTGTACAGAGAATAAGTAGTGACCCAACTCTGGTGATGGTGTGTTTGACAGCTCTGAGCATCTTTTTGTCAATATTGCATGAATCAAAACAATACAGACTGGGGGGGGGATCGATATTAAGAAATTAAAAATCAATATTATAGCAGAAGAAAAAGTATTGCGATATATATCTGTATTTTTTCCCCACAACTAATGTTTATTGCTGTGGCTTTTCAAACAGAGTCGCCTTTAATCTTTAATACCCATCCTGCACACACGTATTAGATAATAAGATAAGAAAATACATTATATATTACACATAAAAGGAAATCCATCAAATGTTTATTCCCCCAGTTTTAAGTGTTTTTTCTCATTTACCTGTGTGTATACCTCTATTCATATTTAACCTGGTTAAATATCAGTAAGAAAATACATGCCTGTACTTGGAGCTGATATCTAAAGTGTGTCCAGATATGGGTGCAAAGCAAAATATGTAAAATAGGGGAGGTTTTTGTTGTTTTCAGGTGTTGATAGGATTGAGCCCAGACAGCTTGTAACTTGTGTTTATTACCGTTTTATGTGACCCCCACCACCTTTTCCTCTCTCTCACCTCTCCTTCTGTTCGGTCTCACCTCTAACTATCACTTTTTTTCTGCTTAGCTGTCTAACACTCATTGTTACCAGCTTCATTTCTCTACTGTTTACAACAGTGGAGAGAGCTACTTCAGTAACTCCCAAAATGGCATAAAAGCGAGCGCAATCCACTTCCTGGATTAAACAAGTAGCATGTACTCGGTTATATTTTTTGCATTGCTTCAGCTTTCGAGTAGAAAAAGTACCTGGGAGTCTGCTTCAAGTGCTCCAACACTATCAAATCTCCCTGCTTAGCAGGTGGGCCTCCCTCTCCTCTTTGCATTTTCCGTCGACCTTGCACCCACCAGCAACAACACAGCTGGATGCCTTAAAGAAAATGTCTCTCCTCCTCCCTCTCTTTCTACTTTCCACAGTAAAACGCTCCACTTTGAGTAGTTTGGGAGCTGCTTTATTTCCCAGAGGAGAAGACAGACATGCATTCCCACACATACTGCTGTGACACAATCACAATACACAAAGACATATACAGCGAGCACCCCCCACCGCCACCACTCTTGTGGGGTTGAGGCAGATGTGGAGGCAACACCTGTCAGAGAGCTGAGCTGCTCCCCACACTGCCTCAGGGTGCCTGTCACAAACACTCACATTAGCCATTTACTCCCATCTCAACACCAAACTGTGTGTGTGTGTGTAAATATATCTGTGCATTAAACAGGCTCTTTGTTGATTTACATCAGAGGTGTGTGTGTGTGTGTGTGTGTGTTGTAGAGGTTGTCTGCTTGCAAAGTTCATCCATGGTTCATTCAAAGCTACATTCTTTTAGTGTCTTGCATATGATCAGTGTTTCCACGGTTACTTCTAAAAAGTTATCTGATTACTGATTACAAATTACTCATTTACAAAGTAACTCAGTTACTTTACAGATTACTTGATTTTAAAAGTAACTAAGTTAAACAAAAACAAATCTCTCTTTTTTTTTTAAGGAAAATGAGACAAAGTAACGCACACAGTGACTTGGACATGTAACTCGGTTTGAAAGTAGTAACACGATAGATTACTTGTTACTGAAAAAAGTGGATTTATTATATCACTGCATATGATATTTTAAGCTTTTGTGCTGTGGAATTTCTAATTTGGTACAGACTTTATTTTCCTTGATCCTTTCCTTGAAAAAGTCTTAAAATTACAACAAAAAAAAAAAGTCTTAAATTAAAAGCCGGGTAATAAGATCTTATATTGTCTGAAATTAATCGTAAAATTTACTGTAGGTATGAAAATTTCAGATGGTGCGTTTAATACCAATAGGAAAACACAGTATTCAGAGATTTACTGCAATTTTGCACATTATTTTGCTCACAAAGTTCACTTCTTTGTTCTTGAAAGTTGTAAAATTTAAGCTATAGCAATAAGTTAAGTGTTATGCCTTCAATTTATATCATTGTCGCAAGTGTTAAAGGGCAGAAAAAAAACTATCTACTACTATAAAAATTATCATCGGAAATTAATTGATTATCAGATTTTTTTTTTCCTGCTAAACATCGATATCGGCATCAGCCTCAACAACTCCATGTTGGTCAGGCCCTGCAATAAACTCACTATTTTCGACCAAATAAATTGTTATAACATTTTTAGGTCTTAAATTATATTTGTTGAGGTTTTAAAAAGTATTAAATTTGACTTTTAAAATGGTGCAATAGCCCTGTGTTAGTTCCTTCCTCCTATGCCACATTTTTTCTATGTGTCAGTATGTACTGTTGCTCTCTGGTGAAAAGTTTTTGATGGTCCACTGGGATCGGCCTGGTGTGGACTGGCAATTCAGAGCATTTACAGTGGCTGTCCATACGCTGTTTTAATTAAGTTTACACAGCTGATATTAAACCAACACCAGGTAATCTGACAATCTGGGTGTCTGCAATATTTGATTTTCTGTACATTTGTTTGTAAAAGTCTTGCACCAGCTGCTTCTCCTGCTCGTCATTTCCTTCATCACTGTGACATCCAGCTTTTCGACAAAATTGCTGTTCAATAAAGCGTATACAACTTGGTTTGTCATCCTGCTTTTAGGCCTTAATGTTACACCTTGAAGACACAAAAGAGACGACAAGTTAGATTAACACCTCGTCTCTTCACCTCTCCTTTCTTTCATTAGCACCTCCGCTGTTTGTTTTCTTCCCCTGACTATTCTCTCCGCCTCAGAGGTGTCATTGGTGCTGCAAACAAAATGCCATTAGTATGCACAGGCATTCGGCGCTGGGCATGTCACACACACAAGCATCTGCTTTAAGCTGTTGAATTTCAGAAGCTTCCTAGCTGGGTGAGAAGAATAGGCTTTACCTGTTCTGGGTTAGAGAGTGAATGTTTATAACCTGTCAGGTGATTTGTTTTAGTCGTTGGTTTTATCTGGATACAGTTTCAATTCAGAGCAGTTAATAGACCTGTCCAGACACTTATGAAACCTGGAGGTGATTTTCACATTAATTTCAGTGTTGAAAATAGGTCATTCTTCATCCATCAACAGCCTTGCTCTTTGTTGTTCTTCTCCAGCCTATTCAAACCCAGGAAAACACTCCCTTAACTCCTTAATATATAACAGTTGGTCGACATGCCTTTCAGTCTGCTGTATTTTATGCATGGTTATAATTTTGCACTGTGTGTATAAAGCAAAACGCCAAATCAGTTTTGCTAAAATTTGATTGTAATTAACTCACTGAGTGCCAGTTGTTTTATAAATTAGAAAGTGACTTGTTCCAGCGTTTTTGCCCATTTTGAGCCAAATTTAAAGACCCACAGAATATTTTTGTACTATGATTGTGAAAACACAGAATAGCTCAAATGAAAGAAGAGACTCTCTATTTTATCTTGAGTAAAACATTTGTTTTTACCTTGTTCTGTTCTTGTTTTATCAGAGGTAGAGGACACTTTTACCAAAATCACCACTGTTTGTCCAGAATCCATCCGTTTTGCTCTCTGATCTTGATCATCTCCACTTCCTGCTTTGATCTCTGTGGTGTATACCATCTGTTTATGCTCTGACTACATCTCCCAGAAGCCCCAAAATTACTCAATTACAGCAGGAGACCACAACTGGGGACCCGCTGCTGAAAAAACACTTTGATGTATTATTTTGTAAATGACATTGAAATATGTTGATGGCTCTCAAAAAGTTAAGCTGTGCATTTGTATTTAACTGTAAATGATGATATCTTGATGTGAGGATTTTGTGTTTATACAGTTTGAGCTGAAATGCGTGAAAAGAGGTGATGTACCCGTTTGGGCACTGCTGTTTTCCCTGTTTCTCACACCTCCTCGTTCCTTAACAGCCCAGCCAGATTGTTGTGTAGGCAGCTAAACAGCAAAAGAGGTATTTTTTCATATCATATATATTATGTCATAGTAAAGCAGTGTTTATTCGGTAGGAATATGAAGTGAAGTGTGGTATCTTGTGCTGAGGTGATGGATGTTTGTGACTGTGTGATGGGGAAACAGGATGTAACCTCGTAAATATTCACTAGATGGCGATGTGGAAGCATGTTTGGGTGTAGTAGGGGATTAAAAAGCAGGATGGATGCCTGCTCTGCACAGCAACATGTGCTCCTGGGCAACATATTCTCCCAGCGTTTACCTGTCTCTCATCTTTTGTCTTTCTCTTTTCAACTCCTCGCTCCTTGTCCTCTCTGTAAGTGTGTGAACGATGAGTCAGAGCGAAGCATTTGACACGGTCCAAAAGAAAGATGATGAAAACCAGGGCGAAAAGCCCAACATTCATTAAAGTCAGATCTGACATGACAAACCTGAGAAGACAGACTACAGAGGATGATGCCACACATGTTAACAGTATCGCTCTGCCGCTGCGTGGAAACACAGGGAAATGACACTTGACAAGGTTGGAAATGTTGTGTTTTGCATCGTTCAGCTGTTCAGTTAAAAGATGGTCTCGTTAACCAGTAGGTGCCCCTGCTGTCTCCGTCTTAATCTGGCAGTACATCTGTGTGCTGCTGTTTCAGCTAATACCCTTACTTTTATTGATTGCTTAAACATGTTTTGAATATTTTCCATTCCATCTCCATTATGACATATAATGTTGGCACTAGGTTAATGGTGCATCCCTCCCCACTGAACTAGCCTGTGGTCATCTCTGTCTGTCAGCACATATCACTTCAGCTGCTTTGAATGTTCGCTTTCCAGCACCAGATGGGCATGTTGGTTTAGCTGTATTCAAGCAAACCCAGAATAATCTCTGGATGGATTTTCCTCCCCTTGACCCAAGATGACAGCGTGAATCTAACATAAGAACCATGAAACTGTTGTTCATCCACATCATTGTTGAACAGATTATGAAGCAATGCAACACAATTATAACATCACTCTTAACCATTGTTCATCCATTTAACTCTTTGAGTGCCAGCTGTTTTATAAAACAGAAAGTGCCTTGTTCCAGCATTTTTGCCCATTCTGAGTCATAATTCAAGACCCACAGAATATTTTGTACTATGTCTCTGAAAACACTGAATAGCTCAAATGAAAGAAGACACTCTCTATTTCATCATGAAAAAAAAAAATGTTTTTACCTTGTTCCATTCTTGTTTTATCAGAGGTAGAGTAGAGGACACTTTCACTAAAATCACCACTTTTTGTCCAGATTCTGTTTGTTTTGCTCTCTGATCTCGATCGTCTCCACTTCCTGCTTTGATCTCTGTGGCATACACTGTCTCTTTATGTCCTGACTACATCTCCCAGAAGCCCCAATATTACTCACAGACTGTGTGAGAGTGTTATTTTGTCCCTGCTGCTGGAAAGAAAGAAATATATACGTCTATGGCACTCAAGCGTTGGATTTTAAATGGTGTACTTATACATCTTTGGCACTCAAAGAGTTAATTGCATCCCGCTCTATACTGGACCATCAAAAGCATGTGAATACAAAGTCCGGGTGAAACAAATTCTGAAGACCTTTTAAGTCAGTCCAATGTTTTACATGTGTCTACACATACTGAACATATTCATTTTGCTGTGTCCACCAGTGTCCTCTTTTTCCTCCAGCCCACCTAAACAGGACTGAAGGGCATTTTGACCAGCACATGGAGCAGCAGTCAGCACATGGAGGGAAACATGGACAGGGATGAGCTATAGGAGCTGAAAGGCAGAGAGGAGAGACTTGGAGCGTGGTACAGCAATAGACTCAGATGTCTGACTTCGACAGCCAGACGGCTAGAGAGCTAACACTGCTTGTTAGCCAAAGACAGAGGGTGGGAGAGAGGTAGTAGAGAGGATCCACAGATGATGGAGAGAGGAGAGAGATAAAGACTGGATTAAACAAACAAGTTGAGATGTGGCAGTGGAGTGAGACAGAGATGGTTTTTGAGTACTGTGAAGGTGCACACATAGGCACACACAAGGATATAAACTCCTGTCTTTGTCATAGAAACTAGCGATGTGAAATCCAACAGACGCACACATTCACTCACACAGGGCTAAACCACTTGTTATCAGGAGGCATAATCACAGACTTGACATCTTTTCTGCATGTTAAAGCAGCTACGCCCTTTGTGCACACTCACATATACGCACACACCTACAGCGCTGCTCCGTCGTCTCAAGCGGCGGTAATTGCTGACGAGCAGAGCGTTCACCGGCTGAGGAGATTTTGATCGGTGCGAAGCAGTGCAGGGAGAAATAGCACAAATCCTGTCGGTTCAAAGGACAAATGTGTAGGAGTGGAATACCTCTCCCTGCAGAGAGCATGGTGATGTAATGAGACAGCTGGACAAGACTTATTATCCAGAGGAAAAGCTACGTTTCCCAGATGCTTGTGCTTATATGAAAGACACACATTTATGTCAGAGCAATCAAAGTATGAGACAGAGGTTTCTGAACTCTCATCCTCAAAGCAGTTTGGTTTCAGCAGCAGTTCAAGTTGCATTTATCGCAGTCGAAAACAAAGGCAGTGGACAATTTTTTTGTCACCTGTGTGGCAGCAGTTTATTTTAGGATTATAAATTACCAGCACCTTATCGGTTTCTCACGTGTGGAATCATATATCACGTTTAAGATAAAATTTGATGAACCTTTATTAATCCTATGGCAGTGAAATTTACAGTAGCAAATGTAAAGTGACAGTAAGGAAATAAAAACAGTGGTACAACCAATATAAATAAATATATAAGAAAATAAAGTAAAATAAAATAAAAAATAAACTAAATAATGAAATGTAATTTAATGTTCTGCTTCAAGAATGAGTCAATTTGTTTATTGCTTATTGTGTTGTTGGGTTAGCAAGTGACAAAGGTATATTATATACCTTTTTTTTTTAATTCAATTCAATTCAGTTCCTCAAGAGGCAATAAAGGCACACAGAGCAGCAATGAACGAATGGCACATAAATGTAAAAAAGTCTAAATAGATAATAAAATACTAAAAATACTGAAATACAGAAGAATACTGCGTGCTGGGGACTAGCATGATGGGTGCAGGTGGCATAACAATAGCGCGCATGACATATACATTTACTGTATAAATGTATAACGATTAGTTTCAACGTGTTTTACTGTTGCCTAGTATTAGTGCATGGAGTGTCTCTGCTGGTTGTATGTAATATTGTATTGTGTAATCTTGCATAATCCCATGCCAAATGAAACACAGGTGTGGTCAAATCATGGTCAAAATGTTCTTGTCGTGGTCCTGCTGTTGGGTTAAAATAGCTGGACTTAATCAGAGCCAAACCGTTCAGTCTACGGTCGGTTTCCGGTTTTTTTTTCCAGAGCAGAGACAGAGATATGAAATCCACTGGTGCAGAAGCTCCCTGTCCTTTTTTCAGCCTGTCTGTCTGTGTGACAGTCTGTGGTGTGAAAGCCGGCTGATGATGATGAAGTGTTAATTCCTTTAACCTCCCCCAACTATGAGACGAGGACACATTTAATGAGCAAACAGCTAGAGTAACCAGTTCATGCCTCTGGTGTTCCTGCTGAACAGTGCGCAGGTTATGTGTGAGCTCATTTGTGCGGGTGCATGCAGGTGTGCATATCAGCCTCATGAGTTGATAATTCCTGCGCACGTATTTGCACTGCTGTCCGGCTCCGATAGAGGCTGTGCATTTTGAGTATATGTGCTGATAAACCACTGATGCAGAGACCTGCAAAACCTCTATTTGCCCGTTGATGTAGTGCTTGCAAACCTTTGACAGCAGCTAAATAGCCAGTGATTGAGATGGAAGCCTCACAACCTGAAACAGAGGTGCAGGATCACTGTGACAAAGTGTATTTTACTTGAACTCTTTGAGTGCCAGCCGTTTTATAAAACCAAATGTGCCTTGTTCCAGTGTTTTTACCCATTTTGAGTCATATTTCAAGACCCACAGAATATTTTGTACTATGTCTCTGAAAACAGAATAGCTCAAATGAAAGAAGAGAGACTCTCTATTTAATCATGAAAAAAACATTTGTTTTTACCTTGTTCCATTCTTGTTTTATCAGAGGTAGAGTAGAGGACACTTTCACAAAAAATGCCACTTTTTCTCCAGAATCACTCCATTTTGCTCTCTAATCTCGATCATCTCCACTTCCTGCTTTGATCTCTGTAGTGTATACCACCTCTTTGTGTCTCGACTACAATGTCTCGAGGGTGTGAGAGCGCCCTCTTGTGTCTGCTGCTGAAAAAACACTTTGACATATTTATACGTCTATGGCACCCAGACGTTGGATTTTAAATGACGTACAAACACGTCAATAGTACTCAAAGAGTAAATGAAAGTGTTTTCCTGCATTTTCATCCAGCTACAGAAACATACTAGATAGTATTGAATATGCTGTGGATCGTTCAGTGTGCTAAGCATCCACTTCCATCAAACAAAAGCTGGGTTGAAAGCACTCAACTGTGCCAATGGCATTTATTAATGGCACACATGATGAATGTGCTTACCGTACTTATTCCCACAGAGATATGACAGGAAGAAACCTGTCAGTGCATTAGCTCTTATTTCCTCCTCCGTCTGTGTTTCTCTCTTTCTCCTCAATTAAAAAGCAAAATCAGGAGTTTGACTGCTTGAGCTGTGTCTGCCGCTGACATTCTCCAGCCTCGTCCTCATTTTAGCCCTCTTTCCTCTCTCCACACCAAAATCTTTTACCCCCAAACACATGAATTTATTCAAATGTATCATTTGCATAAATCAGTATTTACATAATTGATTTTCAAGGGAGAGTTTCTCAGCATGTGAAGTGGTGTTAGAAACCCAAAGGTCCTGTCACTTTTTCTTTTTCACTCTTGCTCTCTCTCTCTCTCTCTCTCTCTCCCTCCCTCTCTCCCTCCCTCCCTCCCCCACACACACTAAATCAAGCATGAAGCGTCGTCAGTCTGGTGCATCTGGTGGCCCTCATGGTACAGCCACAGCAAACATAATTCACCTAAGCATTGATAATCAAATGTATCCAGATCCATTAAATCAGTGTGTTTAGAAGGGTAACCATTAGCTTCACTATGCTGGAAGTGATTTGTCCCTTTTAACCCATGAAATAGTTTTGCAGAACTTTCTGACGTCATGCATCATCATCATATGTGATCATGATATCATAAAATTGATCTGAAAGTTGTTATTTGACTTATTTCGAGAGGATAATGCTCTATGATTCTACACCTACATCGATTTTAGACCAGAATGAAACTGATATGCTTGATCAGAAATAATTTGACTACTTCAGAAATCCAAAGTGTGTATAGTTATTTTTGAACGGCCACACTGGAAGGTGAGTGATTTCATTGCATGTGGCAATGAAGAAAAATTAAAGCTTTTTGGTAAAAATGCAATTGAAAAGGTCATCTCAAAAATCTTATCATGAACCCTGCCTTTTATATTTGAGTATCCTACCCCACAGGTCATAAATATACCCTGAGTGAAAAAATATTGAAAGATTTGTGCGTTTTCCATGCTAAAAAAAAATATTGCATTATTTTGGAAAAAAACAAGCAGACCAAACGTTACTTTTTGGATCAGGCAGATGTTAACAGCTTTACTGTACCTCTGGAAAAAAATAACATATATTCAGAGACAGAAACCCAAAGGTTTGGGGACCGTTAACTTTTGTAGAGGACCTGGATTTAGTGGAAGAAGAGGACTGAGCGCCAACTGATGTAATCCTCTCAAGGTGGTGAATAATATCTTTCTGAAAGTTTTTTTTTCTGTTTGTTCATTTTGAGTGCAGTTCTATTAAATCTGAATTTCTGTCTACTTACGCATCTACCAGATAATCCTGAAACATGCACCTTAGTGCGGCACTGGATTGTTATACCGTTGCAACGTTTTTGCACTTATGAAACGGCGCTGAATTGTACTGGTGGTGTGAAATCTCAATTAAAAACAATGTTCAAAAGATAAAAAAGAAAAGCCATCATGCCGGTAAATAGGAGGATATCTGCACACATTTTCAGACTCCTGGAAGGTGTTCAGCTTTAGAGAAAAGCCTGGCTTCCTTCTTGTTTCTGTGCATGTGAATTTTGGCTTGTCGGTTTCAGAAAGTTGCAGGAAGCATCCTGGCTGACAACAGCAGGTCCTCGCTCTATATGTTCAAGGAAAATAGAAGGATTGTTATTGTGAGCATAGTTTGATGATAGTACTCTGCAGGATCCACTATCTGTGTTAGTTCCACTTTTACTGGCAATGCAGTGTTGTTGCTATGGTTACCTGCGGGTTTACCCATCCACAGTATATCTGTGTGACACCTACAAGACAGTTAGTCTGCAGTCTTATTTATGTTAAGGGAAGGATCACAATTAACCTTATTAATAATGCATAAATGCTGCATGTTTGATTTTTATCTATTTGGAAAACTGTCCTGGTCGTGTTTTTACCAGACTGAGGCTGCTGACTGCTGCTCACCAGGGACCGCTGAGCTGCCAAAAAAAAAAAAAGCAAAAAAACAATGGGTGAATATTAGGGGGTGGGTGTTGTCAAAGATGATACGTGTTGCGATACTTGAGTCACGATACGGTACGATATTGTGATATTGCGATATGTAGTGACATTCTACATAGATCACTATGTTGAAATGAGTTGGAAATTTAAAATGCAGATTAAAATAGAAATATACAGTATGTACAGATATATTTACACATATATCAAAGTTACAGCGTTAATGCAGATTATTATTATTATTATTTTTATTTAAATTTTAATTTCAACTTGCGGAAGTTGCCCAAACTATTTTAAATCTATATTAGGAAATTGAACATTGATATTATATCAGAAGAAAATGTATTGCTATATATTGCCATATCAATATTTTTTTCCCACCCTGGTGAATATACCTGTAATACCATTGTCCATTATGTCCCATGGACTGTACCAAACTGCTTGGGTGTGTCTTTATCTGCATCTGTATCAAAACAAGCTCCTTCACCTCCCTTCAAAAGTCTATCATCTATGGAAATGGGACCGACACACTCCTGTGAGCACCCAGTGGGGGTCTCTCTCTCACACACACACACACACACACACACACACACACACACACACACTCAGTTTAGGCCCCGCCACCAAAAAGCAGGGAGGTTAAACAGATGGCATCGGTTGTATCCGTTACACAGATTACCAGCACGCACACGCACGCATTCAACAGCAACCGGCTTTGTGAGTTCACCTCATTTAACTGAATGGTGTTTTTATGAGGCATGGCAACATTAGAGCCACCCACTGCTCTAATCTATCCATTTCTGTTCTGCTTCTAATGCTGGACTGGGAGCACAAGACACACCCAAATACAGAGTGCTGTTTGTCTGTGGTCTGTGTTATAGATACGTGTGTATACTGCCATAATCATAATATTTTATGGCTATATTTATAAAGAAAAGGTACTTACTTCATGCCACAGAGGTTTAAATCTACTTGGATCTCTGTCCGAATACTTGAAAAATTGAAACCAGTCTCATATTCATTAATCATGCACACATAAAGTGAGAGGCTATATGATGGTGGGTTCATTAAAAAATACACAAGGTGTTCAAACAAAATAACAATTAACAATTCAATAAAGTGCACATACATAACGATAAAACAGTAATTCAAAAGCCATACGTCTAAGCATCAAGTTATCTATCCATTTTATTTAAAAACATTAAATCAGATTCATAATCATCATCATTATGCGTTCAGGACTCATACCCAGGCCTATCGGTTATCATAAAAACAGATAGTAAACTGCTAGTTCTCAGTTCTCACTGGCACACTAATCGCTGTTGTAAAATAGATAATAAACCCACATCTGCATAACACAATTACATATTAAATATTAATGTGCAAGTTGGAAATGAACTACTTCTAATCATCGCTGATTTCATTGAGTCGACGGTTGTTGGATTTTTATGAAAACACTAGTTTCACATCATTGTGTTTTGTTGAAAGTAAAAGCATCACCTGTCTTGAGTCTATTAACCTTTATTTCCTTTTATATAAAGGTAACACTCTGATTTTTAATTTGTGGTCAATGCATGAATTTGTTAAATAATGAACACTGGCCGTATTGGTTGGAACACTGAAATATTTGCTTCTGTTACATGTTTTCATTGAAAATGATAACTCTCCCTGTGGGGCCAGGATGACTAATGTTGATTGATTAATTAGGATACTTTCATATGTTGTTTCACTACCATGGCTAACTAGTAAGTTGCTGTTATAAATGTGTGTTGGGACATGGTGGACGCTTTATTCTGACACAAACTGTAGGTTTTATGACTAACATCCTGTAGCTTGTGCATGATGATGTTGATTAGTCTTTGTTCCTTTTATTGCTGATCTCATTATTCCTGACTTTCTTCATTTATCTTTAGTTCACCTCCCTCTTTATTGTCCTTGTTATACCTGTCTTTTATCCTTTCCCCTCTTTGTCTCTATGATCTCTTCCAACCTTATGCTTCCTAAAACCCTCCATCGTCCCACTAATCTCTGCTCCTTCTCTCCCTCCTAGCCAGCAGATTTGGATGCCTGGGTAAGCAACACTACCTTTGCTGGTGCCTCCTTTTTTCACCACATCCTTTCTCTCTCTCTTTTCTATTCAAATGTCATGTTTTCATTGTGCATTAAAGCGAGGCTGTGAGCGCGCCGCCGCCACCACTCCACACAACAACACTTTGGGAGGTATTCAGCTAGAAAATTACACATCATCTGTGCTGCTAGCAGAGGTGATTTTACACACAAACACACATACACGCACAGCCCTTAAGCATCAAACAGCCGCAGCAGAAAGAAAAAGTGCAGCGAGCACAGTATAGGGATTTGCAGATGTGCTCTTTGGGGATGCGTGTGCCTGTTAAGTTAGGATAAGATTAGATTGGATTACAATAAATGTAATGTCAGTCTGAGTGTAAGTGTGAGTGTGAGTGTGTGTGTGTGTGTCTGCAGGCCTCTTTGCAACA
The DNA here is from genome assembly GCA_029721515.1 of Synanceia verrucosa. Classification (NCBI taxonomy): domain Eukaryota; kingdom Metazoa; phylum Chordata; class Actinopteri; order Perciformes; family Synanceiidae; genus Synanceia; species Synanceia verrucosa. The sequence goes on along the minus strand of CM056552.1, from coordinate 4,504,633 downwards.
TACCAGCAAAGAGCACAGAAGATGAGTAGATCATCCAGGGAAGCTGGTGTTGCTCCATCTGATCTATATCACACTCACTAATGCACAACTTGGGTATCTCAATCTGTCACCATTACACCATGGAATAGCAGTGAGTGTATGTGTCATTTCTACATAAATCCATGCCTTATTGCTGCTTTTTTTTGCCTCCGCCCCAGTCAGCTTCATTGTGTTCATGCACCATGTCATGTTCATACTGCTGCAGCACGATTTCACTCATTAACCTCATTGGTTAGAAACCATGTGTGTTCATGGGTGCCCCAGTGCTGATTGATAATCATTTTAACATACAGACGCACACATATGCAAACCTCTAAAAGATCAAACGTGAGCCATCCTGTGTACACCACGTGGATGTTGCTTATCCTTTTATGCATTTTTTTTTTTTTTACCATAATACGTGGTTCAGATTGTGCAGCTGTCGAGGTGCTCCTTTGATCAGCTGCGTGCTCTCCACAGCATGACCAAACTCTGACAGATTCTAGCGCTGCAAGCTTTTTACAGCATCACTTTCAGCTACTCTTTCAGTTACTCAATTAGATACAGCATATGTCGTGTTTTTTGAAAATAGGTTTGATATTATAGTTGCATATGAAGGCACTGCACTTACCTTAGTGCAAAATACACTCTGTGACTGTGGTATGATTGTTGCTTTGATGTTCCAAGAAGAAAAAACCTTCCTGGGAGGGTTGTGTTTGAATAATCTAAAATGAGATGGATTAGTAATTAATGCACAGTGAATGACAACATTGAGCCGATGGCATGGTGAAGGATCACAGCTAGATACCACACACCATTTTTCCCCCCCAATACCAAGTATGGATCTGACACTAGTGCGTTAAACACGCTGCTATTTTACTGGTGGGATTTTGCATTGTCAAATATTACCAAACTTTGCAAGCCCAGGTTACCGTTACGCTCCCCACTAGCACCTGCCTGCTTGATGCACGTGGTACACATGCACAATACAAATTGGGCAGGATGTATGGATCACAATTACTGTTATTTTCTATTTGCAGTATGTCAGTATCAACCAATATCACTGTTTTATGATTTTTTTCTTTTGTCATAAAGAAATCTCTTTTCATTCCACTTGTTAAAATAAGGTTTCTTAGTCTGATAACTCATATTACATCTGAAAATAAATCCTTCATATCTAAACCCTAGTGCATGTACATCTCTGAAGCTGAGCTGCTGTATCTTTTGATGTCTATCTTCCTCTTCTTGCATGCTGCTTCGCCATGACCCAAACTATGGGTCTTTCTCCAGCAAATCTGTCATCTTGCTGCCTGTCAAAGCTTGGCTCAGCGGGCATATTAAAGCCTTTCACCTCATCCTAATGCCAGCATCGCCATGTCCTGCCGCCGCTGTCACATGCCATTTGAGTAGTTTTGTAAGTTCTTTTACATTAGATGGTGAATTTTCTTAAATTTGTGGTGTAGATGTGATTTACTTTTAGATTTCCATCATAGATCTGTGGTGCAGCAGCAGATGAATGAGGCAACACATGAGAAGTTACAGAAAAATAATGCATTAACACCTGCAACGTAATAACACACTTAGGGAAGATATAATCCTTTTTACTGGTCTCATGAAACGTCTGTGCTGTTAATCTGTTTTCTGTTCTGTTCGCTCACTCTGACAGAAAAGATGTGTCTAATTATATTTTATACCATAGGTGAGATGTTGATTAAGTGACTTTATCAGAAAACACTATTATAATCATATTTTCTGAGTCTGTTTGGCAGTGAAGTTAACGGGTTGCCTCATTTCTTCTCCTCTCAGCATTTACCTCTGGCTGATGTGCCATGTGTTTTAACATAGTTACTATATATATATATATATATATATATATATATATATATATATATATATAGTAACTATGTTAATTTAAAAACTGTCACATGAAAATTTTTAATTGGTACCTGAATTGATTTCCTTTTCTTCACATTTTCACAGGCCTATACAGGTCATATTAGTGCAGTAAATTCTCATCTGTCAATATAAAGAACCTCTGTGCCTTTTTAAAAGTGTTTCCTTTCTTTGCTTTCTTATTTATTGTCTTATTATCATATCCTCCTCTCTCAGGCTAAACAACTGGGGAGAAAAGAGAAGGAACTGGAGAGTATATCCAGCTTCTACAAAGAGCAGCTAGAAATACTGGAGAAAAAGGTAAGCAGCCTTTTCTTACCTTATAAACTTGTTCACGGTTTAAAGGAAAAAGGCAGAGACCTGTTTCCTCGGGTGTCTCCTTTAGTTTCATTCCAAGATGTTTGATCCAAATCATTTTTTTAATTGGGATTTTAGAGAGTGAGATACTCGCACTTTCAGCAACAGGAGACCTCACTAACGAGATAAAAGCATCCTGTAGGCTTTCACTGAAAAGAAGTCATCACACATCAGAAATATCAAGTTTTAACGTGACATATTACTTTCTGTCCTCGGGGAGTTAAATCTTGTTGAGACACAGGGCTTCTTCCCTATCGTGGAAATGTCAAGCCCACATACCAATGTCAAAATGTAAATGAATTGAAAATTTCAGCAGCCAGATGAGAGTCACGACTCCTGGTTGATAGACCAGCACTCAAGAGGTTTCACAGTGCTGTCTCTCTCTGAGAGCTTTGGCTGTCTTATCAAATGTACTGTGATTTTCCCGTCACTGTGTCCTTTTGTCAGCAACCCTGTGGTCTTTTCAAACAAGTAGAGAAAAAAATCAAAGTTGTTTGTTGGGTGCTTTTAACAAATTACGACCTGTGTTTCCTCTATCTGAGCATTAATGTGCCGTAAAAGCCACAAGCACATGTTGCTTGCTTACAGAGTAAACTCTGGTAGATTTGTTGAAAGACTTGAGTGAAAAGCAAGGTTGCTACTGGTGTATGATTTTAGGGCAGGGAAAAAAAAAGTTGTGTTATGCTTTTAAGGGTGGACAGAGGCTAGGGGAAAGCACAAGAGGCAGCAGAGTGAAATTACAGTGCAGCTGACGTCAAGACAGGAAGGAAAGTGTTCATGGGCAGACCGAAAATGTTTGGCAAAGTATATGAGATGTGGAGGAATATACTGTATTCAAAAGATTTACTGCAAATTTGCACATATTTTGTTCACAAAGTTCACTTCTTGGTCTTTGAAAGTTGTAGAAAAAAGTTGAGTGTTATTTCTTCAATTTATATTTTTGCAAGTGTTAAAGGGCTGAAAAAAAGTCATAAAAAATATTTTCAGAGATTAATCGGTTATCAGATTTTTTTCCTGCTAAAATATCAATGTCGGCATCAGCCTCAAAAACTCCATATTAGTCAGACCCTACAATAAATTGACTATTTTCTACCAAAGAAATTGTTATGACATTTTTGTGTCTCGAATTATTCAGTATTTTTTGAGGTCGTAAAAAATCTTAAAATGTCTCAAATTTAACTTTTTAACTAGTGCAAGAACCCTGGTTGAGCTCAATACCATCATCACTGTAATATATTAAAATAATAAAAAAAATACATCTCGATATATTTGCTGTTGAAAGTTTCAGGAGTGCATATGGTGTTTGATATGAAAATATAAATATTTAGTAACACCCTGTTTTTAAAGCTAGAGGGAGAAACGGGGGGGGGGGTGTTTTGTTTTCTTACTATTAATCCTTACTTACTATTTGGGGCGGCAGTAGCTCAGTCTGTAGTGACTTGGGCTGGGAATCGGAGGGTCGCCAGTTCAAGTCCAGGTCGGACCAAAAATGTGGGGAGTGGACTGGTAGCTGGAGAGGTGCCAGTTCCTCCTCCTGGGCACTGCCGAGGTTGCCCTTGAGCAAGGCACCGAACCCCCAACTGCTCGGGGCGCCTGGATAAGGGGCAGCTCCCTCACTCTGACACCTCTCCTCTAATGCATGTGCATGTGTTTGTTTCATGACTTGTGTGTGTAATGTGCAACTGAAAAATATATGTATATACGTATATATACTAACAGAGTGAAAAAATGTAATTTCCCTCATTGAGGGATTAATAAAGGAATTCTTCTTCTTCTTCTAATTATTTCAAGATTATTTTGAAGATTATTTCACACATGATACACAGACATAAAAGACAAGCATTGCAAACAGTCAGATTTCTATTGTAAGTGCTTATAGCAGAAACATCCCTGTCTATAATTGTTTACGCTGCTCTATTGACTTGATTTTATTCAACAGTAGCCTAGGGCTGGGTGATATGACCTAAAATTTATATCGTGGTATAATTTGAGCCATAGATGGTAGACGGTATGTATCACCGTATACTTTGGTATGTAAATTACGAGGACTGACCCAAAAATTCAAAGCTTCTCCCTTTTTTTCTCTCTATGCACTTTAAAATATGCCCGTAGCCTATTACCCATAATGAAATCATAAACCAAACTTCATGAATGTCTTTTGTGACAAGTATCTGTTCCAATCACTCTATCAGAGAAAAATCTGAAAAATCTGAAATTGGAAACTGGAAGCTCAAGAGAGCCATGACATTATGTTCTTTACAAATGTATGTAAACTTATGACCACAACTGTATGTAAGTTTCCTTTGATTTGAATGCATTTATGATAACTTTAGTAGTTTGGGTTTTTTTCCCCAAAAAAAGTCACGTTTTGGGCCGATTGTCACTCCAGAACAACTTCTACATGTTGAAATAAAACGTTAAATAAAAAGTAAAATGAAAAAATATTTATACATGTATATGATATATGTATGTATATATAAATTTCACAGTGATCTATGTAGAATATCACAGTATATCACAATATCACGATAATGTATCTTAACTTGACTCAAGTATCTCGATATGTATCGTATCATGAAGTCCTTGCCAGTACCCACCCCTACTGCATACTGGTGTGTTGTTAAATAGGTGCATAAAATGACTGAAAAAATGCACTGAAAGACACCCAACATTAACTGAAAACAGAATATACAATAAAGTAATGAAAGGTGAATATTTACAGATAGACACACAAACACTCCTTTTACAGTATTCAGCAGATCCTCTTTGGGACTTCATTCCCCTCCACCCCTCCATCCATCCGGCGGGGCCCATCAGGCAGACGGGGGACCTTATCTAGTCCCTGGCACTCGCCTCCTTTAGGCCTCTGAGAAAACCTTTTACATAGCCAAGTTAAATGGAAGGGCCTCTGCACGCCATGCGGCAAGCACTACGCGCTGCAATGCTTGACGGAAGAGACTGATTGGCAGAGGAGTGGAGGACGCTCTATCTTTCTCCGCTCGCCGCCGCAGTCACTTTTCTATCGCTTTTTTTTTCTCCACCCCTCACTTGCTCGGAGCTGACCTGCATGTGGATGAGGGAGTGAGAAAGACAGGGACTGAGAGCAACAGATAAAGAGGCTATATGGACTGTGCATTAAACAGTCCGTCCTGAGCCAGCGCTCTGAGCCGCCATCCAGCTCCCTCCTTCTCTTGCTTCTTTTTTCCAATCTAGCCCTCCATTAATGCACACCTCCATCCCTTTACTCTGCCTATTTTCCTTTCCTTTCACTCTCTCATACCTGTTGGGCCGAAATAAATGGACACTTAAAAGTTGAATTGTGACTGACACAGGCCGTATACATAAATGCAAAAGACAATCCAAAACAGTAATTTAAATCACTTTTCACATAAATTATGATCCAAGCATGATCAAGACATCTTTGTCACTTTGTAAGGACCTTCCCCCACCACCAGGGCTGCATGCAAAGTAGAGACGTAAAGGAGGTGAATACTACTGTTTGTAGAGCTGTGCGATATTGACAAAATTGATATGGATAAAATCTTGATATAGCTAATTTTAGATCCCGATAATGCAATATATATACAATATACATTACCAGTTACATTAGCCTTCATACCATTATGTCTATACTTTATACAGTGAATATGTTTTGAACTCATATGATATATTTGGATTGTCCAGCGGTCATTCCGACGTTGAGTTGTGCTCTATACAGAGTATCTAAACCACAACCGGAGTAACGTTAAAGTTACAAGTAGCCGACATGTTAAAATTACGAGGCTTATATGCAAAGATAGACATTTTTTATATTGCACTTCGAGATATATATATATATATATATATATATATATATATATTTCGTAATATCGCACAGCTCTTAACGGTTTATGTGTGAATCTTTACCAGCCTGTACTTTTATTCTTCTATTTTGAACAAACACACATGCACAGGCAGACGCTCATGCTCATGCAGCAGCCCTGATGCACTGATGATCTGAGGCAGAGATTTACGCCAAAGGCGAGAGAAGCCAGATTAGAAGGGGAATCCACTGGTAATTGGTGTGTGATCTTCCCCTGAATCAACATTTAACTCTGGCTTAGCAGCAGCCCCTTCTAACAGGATAATAACTGTGTGTATGTGTGTGCTTGATCACCTGTATGAACACACACACACTAACACACTCTGGTGTCCAGTTTGCCAAAGGGATGACTGACGATAACAGACTATTGTTTGACTAAAGGCTGTGGATGCTGCTGGAATCCGCTACTGGCACAAATGAGAAAAATAGCCTCTGTGTGTTTTTTTGTGTGTTTATTGCAACAGTTGTGTGTGTGTATGCTGTCACTTCAGAAGTAATTGTGATCGAGTGGCCAATCCACTGCACAGCTTTGCATTTCCCCTCTTCCACATACGTACACCCTGAGACTGAAACACCTCCAAACATACCAGCACATCCTTTTACTTCTCCTCACTCCCAATCCTTTCCTCTCCGTTTATTTGTGGATGCCTCCCTAATCTCTTCCCAGTGTACAGGTGGAGTATATCTGTCTCCCTGTGACAATATTCCCTGTGACTCTGTAAACAAGTCTCAGTTTAAAATTCACCTCTTTTAATCCCCCCCAGCCTCCCCCTCCCTGACGGCTGCAGCCTCCAAAATAAAAGAAGAAAAAATTAATCCGCCTTCGTCCAAGCGTGGAGCGTGAAACAACCGCTCCCTCAAAATCCTGACATCAGCCCATCTCAATCCACAGCTGCTGGAGGGTGTTCAGACGAGTGTGCACGCAAGGATCATCTGAGCACCAGCATTCATATACAAACGCAGATTTAGTCACACACCTGCATGTATGCAAGCTTACACACACACACACACACACACACACACACACACACACACACACACACACACACACACACGCACACACTAATCTCTCCACAAGTCTTTCCAACACCCCCAAAACCTTGCTTTCTCCCCATTGAGGGTTATCACCCCCCCTTTCTGTCTCTCCACATTGGGTTTTTGTCCCTGTGGGTGCAAATGACAAGGAAGAGCTCAGAGCATGTGAGCCAGTGATAGGGATGCCACGTCTCTGGTGTCACGAGAGGTGATCTGTCGCTGTTGCTCTGGGTCTTTTTTTGTCTACAGACACAAAAACAACACGATGAAACACACAAAAACACACAAGCCTTGCATCCCCCCAACATTTTGACTGGATAAGCTGTATCTGTCAGTCCAAACGTTACGTTCACTCTTCCTGTCTCTGCTGTCCCCCCATTACCCTGTTCAGAGACATGATAGTTGTGTCACTAACATCTGGTGCAATACCTCTTCCATTAGAGGTGGGAAAAATATTGCTATGGCAACGTATTGCAATATTTTTTCTTCTGATATATTGATTTTTATTTTGTTAATATTGATCCTTCCCCCATAAAAGTAATGTTTTTTCAACTTCCACAATAAAAGAAATAAAAATGAAATATGTGTGTGTATTTATATGTATATATAAATATGTACTGTATATATATATATAAATATGTGTACATGTATACAGTACATTCATATGTACATACTGTATATACAACCTGTATTTTAAGCTGCATTTTAAATTTCTGTGACCTATGTAGAATATCACAATAAATTGCAATATCACAATATCGCAATAGTGTATCATATCGTGACTCAAGTAACGCGATAAGTAGCATATCGTGAAGTCCTTGCCCTGTCTTCCGCAACCAGAAACCGCATGTGTTTTGGGTGGAAGAGGCCTGAGAATCTCTCCAGAACACATGATCTACAGGTATTCTTTTTAACGTTAGATAGATGTGTCAATGCAAAGAACTGTGGCCATGTTTCAGTAAATCAGGCTATAGAAAATGTGTATTTGAAAAGCATTGATTTTAAGCAATGGTGGCAATTTCACCCATCACACATTTGTTACCAATGCATGGCATTAAATTACAGGAATTCTTTGATTTTATTGGTTTTCATGGTTGAGTGTTGCATACCTGACAGCATCTGTTCTCAAAGATATGAGTAAATTCAGTATATGCATACTGTTTCGTATTTTCAGTTTGCATTATGTCCTGTCCTTTCGTTGACTCTCTCTTAGCCTTGGAGGGTTGCTAGTATTGCTAAATGTGTTCATGATACATATTAACTACTGCCTAACCCCACCAAACCCACAAGGTAGACCCTTGGTAGGACGCGCCAATCATCAGCAAGACACTTGCTTTACCTTTGAATCATCTCCTTGCTGCTTCTTTTGCTGGTGCTCCACTCTCTATGTCCTGCATAATCTGAGGCACCAATGGGTTTAATCCCCTGTGGAGCCTTTTTTTTATCTTGGTTCAAACACTGGATTTCCCACAAGGCAACTACAGACTTTCAAGTTTCAGCTCTGCTTTCCTCTGTTGAGAGCACCCACTGAGTCCTTGACCTGAGGCTAAAGGCTAAGATGTTAGCCATGTATTCCCAGGGAGCCAGCCAAAGTATTAGCTAACTCTCCTTCAACAAGAAGTGGAACGTACAGTTTCTGTAAAGTCCTTGAATTCAGGGCTTGGTTTCTATGGCTTTCAAATTTAGGGTATTTAGTTGTAACGTTTAATGCTTGGTAGCATGAGCAGAGGTTCTGAGCTCTGGAGCTGTCTTTTATTCTGAAGGTACACAGTGCTGGGATGAAGCATGCTCTCAGTCTTTGGAGATGCATTCAAGATGGGATGTTTAAACCTCGGACACATATTTGCACTGGGAATACTTGGCAGCAAGAGGAGTATAATCCATAGTCCTGTTCTGGAAAATCCAGTATAACACAACCAGAAAACATAACTGGCAAAGATGAAGTCTTACACCCAGGGATGTTTGTTACCATGACAGCCAAAAATGACACAAGTCAGGTACACCGTAGTTGGACACATTTATTAATTTCTGTTCTTTGCAGAACTTTGTAGGTAAAATTGAAAATGGGGCAAAGAAAACCACAAACATGCAAAAGCAGAAATATAAATTCTATAGTTTTTCATAAATTCACTTACATAAATGACTTTTAATTTGGCATTTTTCTTCAGTCAACTGGAGCGTTTTCTGTGGTGACTGAAACTGAAATTGAATACCCTCTCCTCCTTCATACTAGACTTATGGCTTCTACTTTACTGTCGTCTCTTTAAAGAAAAGAAAATGATAGAGGGGCAGATTATTACACTGTAGTGAACACTAGCAGATAGGATCAAGGAAAAAGATGCCTACAACATTACTTGAGTCTTTTCCACCACCACACATTCAGATCTGGAGAAGCATGATTGTGGATCAGTGTGAAATAATGAGATATGAAAATGACTAGGGGGCACTGGAGGAGTAGAGGGCTCAGTCACTTCAATTATCTTCCTCTCCTATCACTCCATCTATTGGGAATATAGGGAATAATTAAGTAAAAGCGTGAGCACTGTGGTTATTGGTTTAAAATGGTGATTACTGTGCAGAGAGGGTGGCGAGAGATTTGCTTTGTGTTTGGGGCATTCTAGACAAACTGTATCTCATGTTTGACACAAAGCCTTTAAGTAGGGCTGGGTATCATTCAAAATTTGTTGATACAATGCCAATTTCAGTACCTTTGTTTCAATACCAGTTCCAGAAAGATACTTTTTTCGATACCTCAATAATAATATATAATAATAATTTTGTCTAATTTGGGCTTTAATCATGGTCATCCTCAGTATTAATTTATTATAATAATAATTATTATTATTATTATTAAAACTCAAAAGGTTATTTTTGTGTAATTTGAGCTTTATCCTTGTAGACATATTAGACAATGGACTGATGATGATCAACAGGTACAGTTTGCTACCAGTTCCTCTTTAGGACTGTGGGGAGTGAGAGTTTGCCTAATGGTGTGTTCACTTGAAGTTGTAACTTGAAGCTCTAATCAACGTAACCTCAAAGTTTAGTGTTCCCAGCACTTCCAGCCTTACAGACGTACAACAAAACATGTAGCTACTATTTACGTCAGTAGCAGATAGCATGAATTCTATGTCTGGTTGGTGAGATTCACGGGGGGAAGGTTGTGATTTAAATTATGATTTGGAGCTTGAAAATTCCAACATTCATGTACAGCTTGAATGCACCATGAAGCTAAACACAAACGCTGGGCTCCCAATGCTGCTGCAATCACATTAAGCCTCTGTTTAACTTGCGATGTTTGTCTCCTTAAGCTGAGAACGTGGGGGGTCGGATCAGTGTCTCTATGAATCTGAAGGGGACATGTCCCCCTGTCCGTAGTGGCATCTGATAGCATGGCTCACAGACACTTGGGTATCGGAATTCGGCACTGAATAATGATTAATTTTTGATTCCCGATCTGAGCTTTTCGGTCGGTGCTACAAAAGTTCAGTACCCAGCCCTACCTTTAAGTAATACTCAGAATCCTTGAAATACTTCACACCTTGTCTTTTCTGAAACTACTTACACTCTTGATGTCTCCTGAATCAATGCAGCTCTGACCTCAATGCTGAGCAGTTAACACTGTGACCGCTCATTATTCCAGTAGAGTGTGCAGTATGTGACCTGGCCCTCTAGGCTAGAGCCTCCACCTGTGCAGCAATTGCTGTTTAAATGCCATTGTTTCTCACATGAAATAAAACATTACAGAGTACCGACTGGCCATCAGCAGCCAGATTTGTAAGCAGCGCTGTAAAATTCAAAAGGTCACTAATTTAACGAATATGACATTTGGGATGGTGCTTCATGCATTTTTCTTATCATCATTGGCTTATTAGAGCTTGAAGCTAAAAAAAAAAAGGTCTTTTTTTTGTGTTTTGCATTATGGAATGTGGAAATTGAATCATCTTAAAGCCATTAAAATCAGCATATGTTTGAGCTGTCCACCACTGAATCAGTTCTCACCTTTCTTTTCTGTCTTTGTCTCTTTGTCTCCAGAACCTTGACAACTACAAGCAGACTGTAGAACAGTACAACGAGGCAGCTTCAAAAGCTGAGGTCCACATCCGGTAAATGCTTTGAATTACTTTGCGACACAGTTTTCTGTGGAATGACTCATTCAGTAGACTCAGTACATTCTTGCTCCTTATTACTGTTACGTTTACCTATCATAGGTTAAAGCAGGTTGCAGAATACACCTGTGAAGCTGGGATTTTAACCCTGCATATCTAGAGTGGTTGACAGAGAGAGACCAGCTCCTCACAGCTGTTAGAAAGCAGATGTGGGCAGAGAGTGTGACCTCTGGTTGTAATGTTAGCATGCTATCAATATGAACCCCACACCTCCTGCAGCTGCCTGACAGGCCAAACATTCATTTGCACGAACACTGTAAGGCAGTGAGGCTGAGCGATAATTTACCATTATCACTTCTCGTGTTTCCTATAATAGTGTTCTGACAAAATCCTTATATTGACATATGGAGCTGAATTAAAGCCTGAATAATAAAGAAATAAATAAATACATAAATGATTAAATATCAAAATAAATAAATAGATGGATTAAAAGAAGTAATTTAAAAACCTGATCAAAAGGGAAAAATATAAAATAAAGGAGATAAGTCAAAAGCCTGATTTCAAAAGGTGAGTCTCAATCCTCTTCTTAAAAATCTCAATAGTCAGGCCGACCGAAGTTAAACACTTCTGGCATTTGTTGGTGCTCAGAGTTTAAATGCTTGAGAATATATACCAAATATAATTTTTCTGTTTAAGTTAAGTCTGTATATTTGCTTTGTTGTTGTAAATCAGAAAACTGGAATATATGACACTCAGTGCCTTTACATGATAACTCAATTAAAGCTTTAATCGGACTCTCCTATTTTGGGGGGCAACTACAATTATCCTAATATATATGGCAGTGAATAAATTGAATCATTGGCCAAAAGCATGTCGACAGGTGGTGCTGTGCCCATTTCAACTAGTGCTAATAAACTCACCTCCGCTTGACCTGTTTTTGTTTTTAAACCCGCTGTGTTCTCTCCAGTGCATGTAGCTGATTAGCTACTTGGAAATATGTATTTTCATGTATAAATTTACACAAATACTGACCTTCCCAACTGGTCTGTGTATTATAATATTGACATTAACATCCATTCCTTTATTTGTTTTACACTAAAGCCCCTCAGTATTATCATTTGTCTCGTAACCAGCATCAGTGTGGTAATGGTGGCACTAGGTTATGAACGACTTGGCCTTTCAAACTGTCCCATTCTGCTGCTAGGAAAACAGAATCAGCAGGATTTCCCCAGAAACTCGAGTGCTCTCTGGGATGACAGAGTTCAGACCTCACTTACTGTCAAAAACCATGTTAGATTCATTCAACACTGAACCTCCGCCACCCTGGCACTGCCAGAGCGTGTGGTCCTCACCAATTTACGCCCTCTATAACACCCACTCTTACCCCTCTTTGGAAGGAGAGAGACAAAGAGCTCAGTGAATCTGATTTAGTGAGGAAGCCATTCATTTCCCCTTTTTGTGGAGCATGACAATGATTTTCGCTAAGCTGATGAGAGATGGCTAATTAATTCTGATCTCTTTTTTCCATCTGTTATTTCCTCAAGTTTTAGTTCACATTCACACATCAGGCCTTTGCTATTTTTTACCCCCCCCTCTTTTGCGTCATCAGTTCAGTTAAAAGTTATAATATAGGAGCCAACTATTTTCCTTTTGCTGCCAGCAGTGTTAAAAAGTCTCATGAGATTTCCTGGGAACACAACAGAAAAGCTATTTCCATACTGGATTTATTAACTTTACGTTGATATTTAAACAGCAATCCCTCAACAGATGCCTTTCAACTGGATAATGAATGTAGAGTAAATTTGTTGCTCAAGTCATCGACTCATCAACGGAAAGTGCTTTGTGGCAACCTTTTTGGCCATTTTGAGTCATCTTTCATGACCCACAGAATATTTTGTACTATGTCTCTGAAAACACTGAATAGCTCAAATGAAAGAAGAGACTCTCTATTTCATCATAAAAAAATGTTTGTTTTTACCTTGTTCCATTCTTGTTTTATCAGAGGTAGAGTAGAGGACACTTTCACCAAAATCACCACTTTTTGTCCAGATTCTGTTTTGCTCTCTTATCTCGATTGTCTCCACTTCCTGCTTAGATCTCTGTGGTGTATACCATCTCTTTATGTCCCGACTACATCTCCCAGAAGCCCCAATATTACTCACAAGCAGTGTGAGAGCGCCTTCTTGTGCCATCTACTGAAAAAACAATTTGACGTAAATATGGCCCTCAAGTGTTAGATTTCAAATGACGTACAAATATGTCTATGGCACTCAAAGACTTAAAGGTTTTTTTGACATGGTACAGAGGCATAATTGAATTCTTAACAAACTCACTAACATCTGAATATCCTAACAAGGTGGGAAATGAAAGCTGCCATCAACACCAGGTTTCTCTGCATGATTAATCAGTGTGACTTAAGGTGTTGTACCTCGGAAAGTCACATGGCATCTATTATATCAACTTTCACACAAGGGAAGAAAATAAAAGAATATATATCTGTCCAAGAAATAAATGTGTGGATGTTATAAACAAGTCAGTGGTGAAGCCTGCAGGAAAAAGTCAAAGCTCTGTCTTTTTGCCAGCTCTGCACTGTATGATGGGCGATGACCTCATCCACGACACTGCCATCTTCTTGAATTTAACGGCATACAATTCAATTCTAAATTTTTGTCCAAATGATTACATTAGCAAGGGTGTGCTATTGTCCGCAGCTGCAAGAAGGCGGTTAGAAGAGCAATTCTGCATGAGTTTGGCGAAAGGAGAGCATTTTGTCCTGCCACAATGTGTTGCTCATTATTTTTTTAAAGTATGTCCGCGCGTGCACACACACACACACACACACACACACACACACACACACACACACACACACACACACACACACACACACACAATGGCGTGCACGCTCTAATTCATCGTCTCCGCCACACGAACATGCGTACTTTGTATTCAGGCAGCCACGTGCTCGTCATGTTCTGTCAGCGTTTGGGCAGCGTTTCATTGTGCCGTGGTCACGCTGTCATTTCACACTACACTGACCACCTAGTAATTATTCTATTTACCCACTGCTGAAGGAAGGGGAGCTGTGGGGTTCTGCAACACAGACCAACACATTATGTAGCTAAAGTACGTCTTTTTCTTCTGTTTTTGTCTCTGTCTCAAGTTTTGCTATGAATCCATCTCTAATTGTCTCATTTTTCTGATTGTAAAATATTTTTTTTAATCTCACTCACGTTATTCGTCTGACTTGTGTTGTTTGCATTCTTTCCTCTTCTTCCTCTGGATACTTTGGTCAGTTTTGGTTATAGTGTTGTCTGACCTGTACGTCTACAAATAGACACATGCTATCATGTGGCTGATACTGGCTTAGGTGCAGAAGGCACTTAAATGACAGCAACCTAATAAGGAGAGTCATTCTATATTCCTGTAATGATGGAGATATCTTTTAAAGCTATATTCTGTGATGGTAGAGAGCTTGCAAGATTTGGGAGTGGCACCTCCTCTCAGCCTCCTCGATGCTCCACCTAGAGCTGTACGATATGGACAAAATTATATATCCCGATATTAGGGGTGGGTGATATATAATATGTCGTTTGCAATAATATTGTCATTGTTGTTTTGACAAAGTGCAAATTTCCTTTCTCAAGTATTTAAATTACTTAGCTGAAAATATTGAAACGCATGCAGAAACTCCTCATATCCTCTTATTACACGATGCAGCATCACCTGCAGTGTGGCAGGATTCAGTCACACTACTAGTAGGTCAATGTGATCACGTGACGTGATCACATGACCTCCCGCTAGCATCCTCCTTTTAGCACAGTTTAGCAACGTGCTGTGATGCAGAGAGAAAATACAGGTGCCTCCAGTCCCTAAAGCTACCAGTACTTCAGATGATTTAGTGCCGACTCACGCCTACATCGGTAAAAAGCCGTCAGCGAAAACATTTTTTTTTTTTTTAAGCACAGCGCTGTGTGCTTCAAGTTGAAATCTGTTCAAATTTTTACATCACTGGGCACTCGGAAAATGAGTTTTTGAGCACTCTCAGCGCTAAAAACTTGTTTGGTGGACACAAGCCCTAACTCAGACAATTCCAATCACATTTCAAAGGATATAGATTGATTATTGTTATTGCCAAAATCCCCCAAAATATCGAGATATTATTTTTTTGCCTATATCACCCACCCTTACCTGATAAAGCCAATTTTATGTCCCGATAACGATATATATATCCAATATAATATTTTTTTCTAATATAATGTTACTGGTTAAAGGAGAAGTGCCTTTTTTTTTTTTTTTTTACAAATTGTACCTTATTTCTGGGATAAAATACTGCCATTTACTCACCCATTTCACTTTGGAGTCATTTTGAGTATTTCTGACGATATTGGATTTGATGGTTTCCATTTAACAGGAGTGAAGCGGGCTCTGAAATACAGCCAGTAAATGACACAAACTTGACCATTTCTCAAATAACAGATGTTTAATAAGATGGACTACACTGTTACTATTCTCATTTGAGTCTGGAGTTTGCCTGTTTAGCAGGGTGAGTCGTCAGAAGTAACGCTGGAAGTGGTATTTTTGGCCTCATTTTCTCTGCCGTTGTTCCCTACAGAACAGATTCTCCTGCTAACTCTGTTTTTCTGCAGAGGAGTTTCATGGATATTTCCGGCAACAGTGGGAAGGAGGGAGTGGCAGAGAGAGTGTGGTAAGAACGAGACACAAAGACATCTTTCCATTCAGACTGAGTGGCAGGGATTGGTCAGAGTTTTTACAGTCCTGTAGCTGCCACAGAGGTGTGATTCTTTTCCTTCCTTTTTTTGAACACATAATGTATTGACTGCTCTCAGGGTGGAAGGACCATTTCACCCAGTATAACAAGAAGTGCTTCTGAACAGAATTACTGTAGCTTTAATCACTGAGTAAATATAATACTTGCATTTTCAGGAGGAAGTGGAAGATTTTTTGCAGCTCATACTTAGCCATAACCCATTATTCAGTGATGGAGAAGGGTTTTTTTTTTTTTTTTAGTTCTGATGGAAGCTTTCTGCATGGAGTTGTTAAAGGCAACAGCTTCACCATGTAGAAAAGTGGAGGAAGAAGCCGTGATTGTGTGACATTGAATAAGGAACTAATAGCGGCATAATGCAGGGTGTCGTTTGATGTGTAAAAGTAGACCATATAGGTACAACGGTGCGGATCTCTATTAGCAGCACTAGAGTTCAAATTTGATAAAAGCAGCCATGGCTGGCTGCTGGGGCTGTTTATTGACAGTTAGAGTAGTCCCACTTTGGCTGCTATTTCCTCGCTGCCATTCTAGATCTGGCCCCAAATAGTTTGAGTGCAGAAGTTTAAACTAAAAGCTGCCTCTCACACTTGTGGACAGTGCTTTGTTGATTGCTGGCCAACAACATGGAAGCCTTCTGGGTTATTACCTCTCTTTTCCGACATTGGACTGGTCACACTATCTAAAACATCCTCGAGTGGGGACACGGCGAGTCGTAAAATGTTATCCAGTCCATTTTCTACTGGCCTTGTCCAACTGTATGGGGCGTTTTAGAGAAGTTCATCCATTAACCTTGCCTTGGGGTAGCAGACTACCCAGATTCCACAAAAATACCTCACCTATGAGACCCACAACACTGTAGCTTAGCTCACTTTAAGATCTAAAAATCCGTTAATCCTCTTTAAAAAACCTTGTTTCCCTCAAAGTGTTAGCAATGACAGAAGTAAGTGAACCTCAGGTGGCTGTCTGAGTCTTCACTGCTGACAGTTTATGGTTAAAAGCCTTTTTCACATAGGTTGGTTTTATCTACTTTATTCTGTAGTCTATTCTTGTGTGTGTGTGTGTGTGTGTGTGTGTGGGTAGCATGTCCAATTAGTGAAGCAGACAGGTAGCTAACTGTAAGGATCTCAGTGCCCCACAAGGTAGTAGACTGCTAGTCATTACTAGAGACAAGACCTGTCTGCACCGTGTGGTCCGACAAAGATTTCCCGTTAAGACAGAAGGCTGCAGTCACAAACACTCTGCCTCTGTGAATCTTATTTTTCACTGCTGCATTAAACTACAGATTTTCATTTCATCAGAATATCCCAACCATAACAATCAGATTAAGTCTATTTGCTGTGTAAAATAAACAACACTTTGCTGCACTTGATGCAAGAACAAGAGGTCTTCACATGTCCATGGTTCTTCGTAGATAAGGCCTGAAATGTCTTCAGTCTGTACATATTCCCAAATGGAAGTCACTGTCAATTCTGAAACTGTGGTGTGACATAATCATCACATGAGAAAAAATGTGTTTTGGACAGAGGCAGTGTGCAGTGCAAGGAAAAGTGCGTCTTGTTATTCCTCTTGACCTTTGCAGCTTGCTAATCAACCTGATGCCAGTGCTTGTGTTCTCTGTTTGACTCTGTCCAGTTACACTTTAGGTCTATTTGGATCAGGTCAGATTTGTTCTGGATAGTTTTGAGACAGGTGTGTGTATATATATGTATATGTCCTTATACGCAAGCACAACAGGAGCTCACATATTGTAGTAATTTCCCCTCCCCAAAAAGTCATGTTTTGGGCCAATTGTAAATCCAAAGCAACTTCTGCATGTTGAAATAAAAATTTAATTAAAAAATAAAATAAAAAAAAAAATCCACATTAATGCGGTGTCACTGACAGCCATATATATATATATATATATATATATATATATATATATATATATATTTCTGTATATACAACTTGTATGTAAAGCTGCATTTTAAATTTCTCAGTGATCTATGCAGAATATCACAATATATCACAATATCGTAATAATGTATTGTATCGTGAGTCAAGTATCGCGGTACATATCGTATCGTTAAGTCCTTGCTAATACCCACCCCTAGTGTCTTCAGTGAGAGAGTAGGAGATTATTGTACAAATTTGACAGCGTTTTTCTCATAAGAAAAGCAAAGTTGCGTTCAAAGAGAAGGACATTCCGAATTAAATGACACAAAACTGGAATTGAAATCGCTGATGATAAAAGCTCCTGCGATGGAAGGTGATATCAGCGAGACGCTCTGGCGAGCATGCCTCACCCCACATCACCCACAACTGGAGTGAGTCGTCCAACCACGAGGTCCTCCTGATTGAAAAGTTATCAGCGATGAGATGTCGCACACTAACACACGTGCACACGTGCCCCTTATCTTGTTCCCATATGTCACCTGTTTTAATGAAACACTCTCCTTATCCCCTCCCATCTCGCTCCCTATATTCCCACAAAGTGAGTTTGGTGGGGATCAATCAGCCAGGCTAACAGAGTGCGAATTGTTCTCCTACATTCCTATCTCCCTTCAGCACTTCAGCTGTCAGCGTATGAAGATATGGGCCGAGTTGTGTCGGTCTTCAGCCCGTCTTGTAGTTGTATTTGATTGCTATTTGCTTCGGAGACTAAGTGTTTTGGTGGATTTAGGATTAAATTTAGAGACATTTTTGGGGTGCTCTCATGTTAAGTTTGCTGCATCGCATAAAAGATGGGAGTAGTGATTATTTTTGACTACCTAAATAATCATGCCATTGTGTTAGACCAGCAAAGAGCCTTCAGCATCATTTCATTCACTTTAACTGGGCTCTTTCTTTCCCACGTCTCACCATTTTGATCAGGACTAAGGAATTTAAACTGAATTCACCTTTTTAAACCCAAATTTGAGCCAGAACACACAGAAATTAATCAAGAATAACATACAACCATTAAAATACATTTTTCTGGAATGGCAGGAAACAATTGGAATTTGGCATCTCAATCAGAAAATAATAATGCTGCTTTGACATTTTTTTTCCATTTTTTTTTTTGTGACATGGTAAATTTGCAAATTCTTTTATTAATTAATTATGATAATTTTGATTTAATTTGCACATATAAACTCTTTAAGTGCCATCCATTTTATGAAACACAAAGTGTCTTATGCCAGCGTTTTTGGCTGTTTTGAGTCATTTTTTTTTAAGACCCACAGAATATTTTGTACTATGACTCTGAAAACACTGAATAACTCACATGAGAGAAGAGACTCTCTATTTCATCATGAAAAAAAATGTTTGTTTTTACCTTGTTCCATTCTTGTTTTATCAGAGGTAGAGGATATTTTCACCAAAAACGCCACTTTTTGTCCAGAATCCATCCGTTTTCTCTCTAATCTCGATCGTCTCCACTTCCTGCTTTGATCTCTGTGGTGTATACTGTCTCTTTGTGCTCTGACTACATCTCCCAGAAGCCCCAAAATTACTCACAGGCTGTGGGAGACCGTAATCGGTGATCTGCTGCTGAAAAAACACTTTGACATATTATTACGTCGATGGTACTCCAGCATCGGATTTTAAATGATGTCAGAATACATCAATGGCACTTATTTTGCTAATAAGTAATACTGTCAAATTAGGCCAGCAGTTGCAAACACCTCACACTGGGTGGAGGTCTAATATATTTGTTAAGCTCTGTATGTATGCAGGCTTTATGAACTGAGTCTGTACTTCTGATTTTACACAATTGTGAATATGAGATTCCTGCCAGTTGAAACATAATGTGGATGTTATCCGCGTAGTCGTATCATAAAAGCTTTAATAAAGCCCCTAACAATACAAGACACATGCTCTGTCATTCCTTTTGATCTCACCCCAACCGTGACATTTTTGATCCTCTCCTCTGTCCCCCTCCACTCAGCATAATATTAAAAACTAAAAGTACAATGCTGTGGCTGCTGCTTTAACGGAACCCAAATCCTTGTCATCATAAATTAATAAGCTTTCACACCACACACACGCAAACACCACACAGATATAATAATAAAATGTTACGCCTTTACGGTTTTTCCTTATTCTTCTTATTGCTTTATTCCCTAATGTCACGCTTTGCAGCGGCGCCGAACTTGAGCTCTCTTCATGAAAACCACACGCTGCCAAGGTGAGACAAAAAAAATAATGAAACAGTTCAACAATTTGCGCCTAATCTTCCTCCTCCAACTCTGCACGTATTTATGCAAAAAGTCACGAGCTGGAAGCGACCGGAGAGTTGGTTTGCTGGCTGTCAAACTAGCCGGGATGGCTAATGTTTTTCTAATAAGAGCTCACCTTTAATTTCAGTCAAACGAAGCAGTTGGTGGAGATTAGTGGAGGCAATTTTCTGCTTCAGATTCCATTATTAAAACAATCCTGCTATCAGAAAGTTTCTCTTGTTCTATGAGAAAAGTCTCAGACTCTTCAGGAGTAATTCACAATGCGACCAACGCTAGCCAACATTAGCAGCTCCTGTCATTATATTGTGATTTTAAACTGACCAGCACAACATTTTCAGTGCAGTCTCATCGTACCTTTAAATTTGAAGGAGAGCTGCAAAATCCTATATCCTCTATCATAAGGCTGCGAAGCATTTTAATAATAACTCAAGCTAACGCACCTCAGATGAGAGCCTTATAATAATAATTATTATTATTATATAGACCCTGACAGCACCATGTCAGTGCAGCCACCATCCTGAGCACAAAATGCAGCTTGTGATGGTTGCCATGGGTTACTGTTTGTTTATGCAAGCTGCCTGGGTTATTTGTCATTTAATACGTCACTGTCTTCCTTTCTCTCTGGTTGCATTCACCTCTCTTTTCATGAATATTCTCTCCACCAGTGATTTATTTAATCCTGTTGCTCCACCCTCCACTACACACACACACACACACACACACACACTCTCAGACTACTCAACACACATACCAGTGAATAGGAATTTCTCCCACTGTCTTGTGTGTGTACAGTTTATCTCACAGGCGTGCAGCGCGTTTACAAAGCGCATTTCAAACTCGCGCACACACATTTATTGAGTGCAGAGACGACTGAGCTCATTCATATGTGCCTGATGCAGTAATTGCTTTGAGGGATGGCATGAGGGCAGCTCAGTGTGTACGTGTGTGTGTATTTAGTATGGTTGCATACGTAAACATCAGGTGGTCAGTTTCCCAAATAAATTGGCATGTCATATTAAAGGAAGCTGTGCATTTCCTTATGGAATTGAACATTAATTCTTTCTTGTTGTTTTTCCCTCTCTCTGTTTTTTGCTCTTGTTCTTGTTCTTAACTCGTTGAGTGCCAGCCCTTCTATAAAACCAAAAGTGCCTTCTTCCAGCGTTTTTGTCTTATTTCATGACCCACAGAATATTTTGTTCTGTGAAAACACTGAATAGCTCAAATGAAAGAAGAGACTCTCTATTTCATCATGAAAAAATGTTTGTTTTTATCTTGTTCCATTCTTGTTTTATCAGAGGTAGAGTAGAGGACACTTTCACCAAAATCACCACTTTTTCTCCAGAATCTGTTTGAATCATCTCCACTTCCTGCTTTGATCTCTGTGCCGTATACCATCTCTTTATGTCCCGACTACATCTCCCAGAAGCCCCAGAATTACTCACAGGCTGCAGGAGACCGTGATTGGCAACCCGCTGCTGAAGAAACACTTTGAAATATATATATATATATACGTATATATATATATATATATATATATATATATAAATATATAATGTATATATATACATACACGTCTATGTCACTCAAGCGTCAGAATTTTTAATGACACATATATATAATCACTGGCACTCAATGAATTAACAGCACAGTGTTGTATTCAGATCGAGAAATGAGTGCGAGACCCCACTTTTTTAATTTTATTCTACCTGAAACTCAAAGTTCATTTTGATCTTGAAAACAACATTTGGCAAAACAGCCTCACCCCAAGGTAGTCATGAGTCTTTTGGTGCTGTGGATAAAAAAATAGAAATTTGAACATCTATAATTGCATGACAGCAGGGCAAAAGCAAGACAAGATAATGTGACCCACTGTATGAAGTGCTTAATGGTTCTGTTTTGCTCCGGTCTGTTTTAGTGGACAGAGTGTGCATATGAGAGGTTGTACAGGACGCAGAGCTGTGAATATTAAGCTGCCTTTGTGCGTGAGCGTGCACGTACATATCCATATCCCAATCCTTCCAGTTACGAGTTCTGTCACAACAGCAGGTAAATTACTACAAGCAACAAAGCACTCAAGGATTACCCTCATGTAGGATTAGCATTCAGTACCTGTATATGTGTGTGTGTGTGTGTGTGTGTGTGTGTGTGTGTCAGTGTGTGTGTGGATATGTGTGCTTTTGTCTCCACCAACATGTACTGTATGTGTGAGTGAGATTAAAGAAAGAAAAGTTTGACTTTCTAAGCTGCTTTGTCAATGCATAATTCATCTGTCTCCACAGGCTGCACCTCGATGCCTTTCAAACTGTCTTAGCCTCTCCAACTGCAACTAAAGCAAACCATAAACAATCTCAAGTGTGCTTATTTTATTTTAGTCTTCTTAAGATTTAATGACACAGAGCAGAAATCATCAGTGCTGCTGTTACTGTGGTTTTACTTAAGCCTTCAACGAGTCTGTTACGTTCAGAAACTGACCTTTTTTTTTATTTATTTATTTATTTATTTATTTTTTTTAATGTTGTTTTAATGTCAGGTTGGTAATGTTAAGATGAATGACTTTTTCGGGGTTTGGTGGTTGTTTCCGTCTTGCTTTTATCAAGGCATGTTGGGATACAGCGTGTAAATCTAAGATTTTGGCTCACTGGCCATTGGCTAGTGTCCTCCAGAATTCTACCAGCCAAACATAATTTTTACAATTTTTACATAATTTTATTGTCTCTAATTTCATGTTGTGTGTTCCCATGATGAAATGCAAATGGTGCAGCTCATTTGTTTCCTGTCATGTTTCAGCCATGTCCGTGGATTTCCCAACTCGTCCACCCGCCAGCATTCATTAACTCTTTGAATGCCAAGGACGTATATTTACGTCTTTTAAAGTAGAACGCTTGAGTGCCATAAATGTATCTATACATTTTTCCTTTGTTCAGCAGCCTGTGAGTAATTGTTGGAGCTTCTGGGAGATGTAGTCAGAGCATAAAGGGACGGTATACACCACAGAGTTCAAAACAGAAAGTGGAGACGATCGAGATTAGAGAGTAAATAGAATCTGGACAAAAAGTGGTGATTTTGGTGAAAGTGTCCTCTACTCTACCTCTGATAAAGCAAGAATGGAACAAGATAAAAACAAACATTTTTTTCATGATGAAATAGAGAGTCTCTGCTTTCATTTGAGCTATTCCGTTTTTTCAGAGACATAGTACAAAATAATCTGTGCATCACGAAAGATGACTGAAAATGGCCAAAAGGGCTGGCACTCAATGAGTTCAAATCATCTGGATTCTTGTGTTTTTCATTTTTTTTCAGCCCCGGTATGTATCTCAACATGCCTTCAGTAGCTCACTCGCCGGTACAACACAGATCCGCAGGGTGTTTGTTTTCTTTCGATTCGTGAGGTTGCTGGAAAAAAGTTACGCACGGCAAGGGCCAAATTAGTGTGGTTGAAGCACTAAGAGCACACACTCTGGTGCAAACGTGGGAGAGAAAAAAAAAATCCAGTCCCAAATACTGTCGGCCATTGTTGGATGCTTAGTTTTAGTTGACACTCCATTCTGCCCAGCATTGGCATTTTGCGGGTTCTAGTTTTAGTCCCTGTTGGGATAAGACATGGAGATAACATATCGATGGTCATATTTTACAACTTTACAGTGCCGCATTGAACATTAAAATAAAAGTTTGAGCATGTCACTGGATCTGCTCCTTGTCCTGCTGCCACATCTGATCTCAGCTTGTCAGTAAAATAACCATAATTGATGAGATTGATAGTCAAAACTATGACAACGAGACCCAGGTTGTTTAAAAAAGCAATATTATGAAGAGGAACTTACCACACCAGTTATTTATGTGATGAGCTTTAACACGGTTCAGAAGACATGCATACACCTCGATTAAAAACTGTTATGTGGCACTCAGCATAAATTACATATCAAGAGGAAGTTAAAAAATAATTACTGCAAATGGTGACTGAAATGATTTTCTTTTGTGGATTTCTTTTTCCTGCATTCCATGCTTGCTTCTGTTATTTTACAAAATACACAGTTCTCAATATGTGACAATAAATAAACAGTGGATAATACTAATCAGTGTGTGATTTCATTATTTTTGTCAATACTGATGCAGCACTCCTGACAATAACATGAGACGAGACAAAATCCTGTTTCAGCTAAAATGCAATAAACTGTCAAAAAACATAATAATTGTAGCCGAGATATCTGAGCGTACACAGTAAACAGAGATGTTTTCAGTCAGTTTAGTTGGGTGTTTTTTAGTGGCTCTGACTGTCCTCCCTGCCCTCTGCAGACCTCGACAGACTGCGTCAGTGTGCAGTGAGCTGCAGGCCTCGGTGCTCCAGTGCTACAGAGAAAACCCACAGCAGACGCTGCGCTGCTCCAGCCTGGCCAGACAGTACATGACCTGTGTCCAGCAAGCCAAGAAGGTAGGCGAGGGCTACGAACTGTACGTGGGTGTGCGGAGCTGAGAGGATGGTGAAAACTGTGTTTTTATGAGACAAGTTTTGCGCGCGTGTGTGTGTGACAGGTAACTCCACAACACGTCTCTACTTTCAGTCACTTTTCCATTCCTATTGTTTTGTTTTTTCTCTGATCACTTGCTCACACTTGGTGTAACTCCCCAGGGTTCCTGCGGTTTCTTAACTCTTTGAGTGCCATTGACGTATAAAAACGTCAAATTGTTTTTTTTGACAACTGGCACAAGAGGGTGCTCTTCCGCAGCCTGTGAGTAATATTGGGGCTTCTGGGGTTTGTAGTTGGAGCATAAAGAGACCATATACGCAACAGAGATCAAAGCAGGAAGTGGAGACGATCGAGATTAGAGAGTAAAACAAACAGAATCTGGGCAAAATGTGATGATTTTGGTGAAAGTGTCCTCTACTCTACCTCTGATAAAACAAGAATGGAATAAGGTAAAAACAAACATTTTTTTCATGCTGAACTAGTCTCTTCTTTCATTTGAGCCATTCAGTGTTTTCAGAGTCATAGTACAAAATACAAAATATTCTGTGGGTCTTGAAATATGACTCAAAATGGGCAAAAACACTGGAACAAGGTACTTTCTGTTTCATAAAGCGGCTGGCACTCAGTGAGTTTAAAAAGTCTTATAATGTCTTAAATTAAAATCTGGATAATTATGGTATTAAATTGTCTTAAATTTACCATAAATTTGCTGTAGGTATTGAAATTTTCAGATGGTGCGTTTAATGCCAATAGGAAATTACAGCATTCATAGATTTACTGCAATTTCGCATGGTATTTTGTTCACAAAGTTCACCTCTGTGTTCTTGAAAGTTGTGACATTAAAGTTGTAGAAAAAAATGTTAAGTGTTACACCTTCAATTTAAATTATTGGCTGAAAAAATATGAAAAAATATTACTGGAGATTAATTGGTTATTGGATTTTTTTTTCCTGTTCAATATCGATATTGGCATCGGCCTCAAAAACTCCATATTGGTTAGGCCCTACAATAAATTGTCTATTTTCTACCAAAGAAATTGTTATGACATTTTGGGGTTTTCAATTATATTTGTTGAGGTCTTAAAAAGTATTAAATTTGACTTTTGCAAGAACCATGCTCCTCTTCTTTTAAATATAGATCTTTTTAATTAGCTCCCAGTCTCTTTTCAAATAAGATAGGACAGCAGGTAATCAGTGAGATCAGAAGGTGGTTGACAGTGACATTGACTGTTTAAGAAAAAGGTGAAGGGACAAATAATTCTTTCAGGCCTCATATGGAATCAGTTCACTTCTGAGAATTGTAATCTGCATGTTGGGTTACTTTGACACTTAAGATAGGAGGCTAAATCAATGAGACATGCTTATTGAGCGGATTTGTAAGTCACCAGGCGTGCACGGTGTTTGGGAACTTTCTGATGGGAAGATTACACCGTTATTAGTGTATTAAAATCAGTTTTGGCATCCAGCTCTTTGAAATGCATTCTGCTTTCCGCTGATACTTTCACAAACAGTGCTCAGACCCCATGCTTATCTACAAATGCTATGCTTATGCTAATTTTACCCAATTTCTCCATCAAAAAACTATAATGAATAGATGCAATTTGCACATTATTATCGTGACAAAATGCACTGATACAGCTCCAAAGTAGATAAAAGGCACAAAACAACAGTTGGAGAATTTGGCAGTTTAAATGGTCGATAAAAGCAAGGCGAAGGCTCACAAAAAAAAGCAATCAGTCTTTTTAAACTAGTTCAAAAGATCCATTTGCCAGTGGGATGGTGCTCTTTGGGGGTAAAAAAAAGCTGTATGTATGTGTGAGGTTTTTTTTTTGTTGTGAACATGTGTTGTGTTTTAATTCAGATTTTGAGTGTCAGGGTGAAGTGCAGAGTAAAGACAAGCTGTTTTTCTTTTTGAGGCACTTGTTTAATACAGATTTAATCAGGCATATGGCAGAGTGTGAATGAGAGTCAGAGAAAGAAAGAGAAAACACAGACAAGTCAGAAAGAGAGAGTAAAAGGGCAAATGGATGAAAAAGAAAGCTTCAGTCTATATCGAACGTCTCAACGCTACACAAGCATTGTGGC
This sequence comes from Synanceia verrucosa, assembly GCA_029721515.1. Classification (NCBI taxonomy): domain Eukaryota; kingdom Metazoa; phylum Chordata; class Actinopteri; order Perciformes; family Synanceiidae; genus Synanceia; species Synanceia verrucosa. The sequence goes on along the minus strand of CM056552.1, from coordinate 4,477,822 downwards.
TCAGACCCGACGCTGTCGTCTGAATAGCAATGAAAAGTCCTTAACTTCTGCTCCGGTGGAAGAAGGTGGGTTTGACTGACGTTGATAAATGAGATCTAGTCCTTTTCAGAAAGTGGTTTAGAGGCCAATCATTACTGTGCTCTGTGGTAGACACATTGTTTTAGATCACTTTATGGCATTTCAGGCCAAACCATTGAATGACTCTGAACTGTTAAAGATCCCAGAGTTTGTCACGTAATTCCAAGAGTTGGCAAAAAAAAAAAAAAAAAACATTCCCTATGGTTGCTGTGTCACTTTGAAAAGAACAGTCTTGCCTCAAACATTTTATCGTCGACATCTTCTCGATCTAACCTTTCTTTATTGGGATAATCTAACAGGAATGAAATCTCTTTCTTCAAGAGTGACCTGCAGTACTCTTTTGAAGGCGGTCGGATTTTCAGGTTGACCTTTAAGACTTCTAAAGGGTGCTCTATCCCGAGCTCACACTTAAAAAGGCATCTAGATTGTTCCCAGATTTAAGCTAGAAATGTGTAAATGTAGAAGCCCTCACATTTAAGTGTCTGATTATACTATCAACATCCAATAAGCATCATGTATTGCGTCCTATATTTGTCTTTTCAGCCATGAACTTTAAGTATCATCTGCTTGTCCTTGGACCTTTCATGGCCTCCATTTGTCCCTCTTCCTACATTAAAGGCTCTTTCATGGCCCTTCACCGTACACTTTACATTAGCTGGTGCATTAGCTCTGAGCTGTACTGTTCTTTGTTAACAGAGCTCTGTTAGGTATTAGGTAGGTTTTCTAACTATCTGTTAGACCTAGGGCTGGGTATTGTTCAAAAGTTTTTGATACAAGGCCAATTTCGGTACCTTTGTATCAATACTGGTTCCAGAACAATACTTTTTTTGATACCCCAATAAGTTTATTTTTGTGTAATTTGGGCTTTAATTATGGTCGTCATCAGTATTATTTTTTTAGTATTATTGGTAGTAGTAGTAGTATTTTATGATTTCAACTCAAAAGGTTTATTTAATTTGGGCTTTGTCATGGCAGACATTAGCCCTATCGTAGCCCTCCGTAATCTTTTGCTCAATTATCATTTCCCTACAGATTACGTCTGGGTTTGCTTCCCTTGGACTCGATTTCTCAGGATGGTTTCTATCCTGGCCAATCAGTGAATGGTGGGGGACGGGGGGAGGCAGGTGTTAACGATGACGTCAAATGCGCTGTATTTGCGTTGTAGTCTGACTGGTTGTAGTTTGGCAATGGCGGCGGAGACAGAAGTGAAGGAAGCCATTCAATCCATTTTGGCTATAGACTCCCAAATATTCAGCAATTGAAGTCGGAACAAGAGGAATGTTTAACCAGTTTTATTGCTGGTAAAAGATGTCGTGGCTTTACTCCCCACAGGGGTCGGGAAAAGTCTTATTTTTGACTTAGCTCTGTTAGTGGGGAAGGAGTTGGCTAGGCAGAATGCTAGCGGTGCATTACATACGTCACGACCAAACGTTAACAATTGGGTAAAATCAGATCCAATTGTTTCAAACTTAAGTTTTCAATGGAGGAATGCCAGACCCTCTGTACGATAGTACTGTATGAGGGTCTGGTAAGACCAGGCTTGGTAGACATACTAAATTGTCCAAGATGGCCAATTTATAATATACTATATAAGACACAGTGATGACTTAGAGCTCCACTTTGACGTATTATTTATTATAGCGTCAGATTTTATACGACGTCAAAATACAATGACACTCAAAGAGTTAAAAACTGAGAGGCATGTCTGTTAAAGGTTATATATGATGTACACCTTTCAATGTGCATATATCATACTATTGAAAAAATAAGGACATCTCTCCATAAAATAGTGACTTTTTAGTTTTTATGGAAATATGTAGCTGTACTGGTTAACATAGGTCAAAATGTGAATACTCAGATAGCATACTGATACACAAATGAGTGAGACGGAGAGGAGTCGAGCTGCCGATCATTCAGCATTAATGAAAAGAAATGAGTGGGCAGTCCCAAGACCCCTCTGGACACCCAGGCAGCTGTCCGCTCTGCCTGTCTATAAATAGATCCGACAGAGCCAGCAGCTCGGCAGAGCAGAGCACCCAGACGAGAGTTTTACTAGGAAAAGTTTCAGTTTGGCTGCAGGTAGTTCAGTGTCAACAGGGAGCAATATTATGCACTGCAGATTTAGTAATGAGAGAGCGCACTGGATCCTATTTCCCGATGAAATATGATATTCTGTAAAGGCTGTAGAAAATATTTTGTTATGGGTGAGTCTCTTAATAATGGAGGTTTTACTTTTCTCTAAACGAGGTACCTGTGTGCTCTTTCCAAAAGTCCAACACAAGGTTTGTGCATTCAGAAAATACTCAGTGATCAGAAAATAAACAATTTAACAAATGTCTAAAGATAATGTCAGATGTTTTAAAATCTCATAAGAAAACTCTCACAGACTCCCTTCAAAAGAAGCTCTTATCTGCTGCATAGAAGGACACCAATAATACACCACAGTTTGTTTTATGCACTTTGAAAAAGAGGAAAGCTTTTTTAAACTTACAAGCAAGATACACAGGCTGTTCATGGGCAGATAAAGTAGCTAGCGAGTTAGAAAAGACATGCTATTAATTGAATGCAGTACTTTTTTTTGCTTTGTGTGGTGATAACATGCTCAATAGACAGCAAAGCTTCTACTCAGCTGAAAACCTTGGGACAGCTTAAAAGCTCTGTCTCTTTTGTTGTCTTTATGTGCTTTTAAGGATTTTCTAAAGCAGATCCATTCTTCCCTGTGATAAATGGGAGAATGCAGCATTTTCCTCCCCAGAATTAATCATGGTGTGAAGTTTGATACCTCATCGTTAATGCTTTGCTTGAATATAGCTGTTACGCTCTTTTGTCTCATCCTGCACATAAAGCTTTATGCCTCTCAAATACCATTAGTCTGCTGAAAATGTTGCTCGTAGGTAGGGCTGGGTACCGAACTTTGATACTTGTGTAGCACAGACAGAACATCTCCGATCCTATCGGGTATCAAAAAATGAATCATTTTGGGTGCCAAATTCCGATACCTAAGTGTCTGTGAACCATGCTCTCAGATGTCTCTAAGGACGGGGGGACATGTCACCTTCAGATTCATAGAGACACTGATCCATCCCCCTACTTTCCCAGCATAAGGAGACAAACATCGCTGATACAGAGGATTAATGTCATTGCAGCAGCACTGGGACCTTGGAGAGTGTGTTTCGGTTCATGGTGCGTTCGAAATACATGTTGGAATGTTGGAATTTCAAAGCTCCAATTTAAATCAGAACCCCTGTGAATTTCACCCACCTGTCATAGAGTTCATGCTATCTGCTACCGACATAGCGCTGAACTGGGAGCACTAAACTTTGGGGTTACATTGATTAGAGCTCCAAGTTCCAACTTCCAGTGAACACATCATAAAGCAAACTCTCGCTCCACAGGGTCCTAAAGAGGAACTGTTGATCATCATCAGACTGTTGTCTAGTATGTCTACCATGATAAAGCACAAATTACAGAAAAATAGCTTATTGAGTTGAAATCATAAAATAATACTACTACTACTAATAATAATAAAAAGAATCATAAAAAAGAATCATAAAAAAAATAATACTGATGATCACCATGATTAAAGGCCAAATTACTCTAGAATAACTTATTGAGGTATTGAAAAAAGTATAATTAGAGAACCAGCATCGAAATTGGCATGGTATCAAAAAATTTTGAACGATACCTTGGCCTACTCGTACTTATCTGGTATTTTCTGTCTTCAGAAACATGAAGTCTTGTAAGTAAAGTTATAGTGTGTACATGAATCACAGCAGCATCCTGTCACTTCCACCCTATCCAAGAGGCTGTACTGTGTGTGTGTGTGTGTATATATATATATATATATATATATATATCTGTTACTCTTTGTCAGCCTGTCTGTTTGTCAATCAGTCTGTCAGTGAATCCAGCGGCCTGCTTATCTGTCTTCTCAGCCAGTGTCTTCATCTGAACATCACTGGAGTATCTATCTCACTTTTTCTGTCTTCCTTCTTGAAGTCCACCCAACTCACTATCTACAGTTGCACAGCCTTCCTTATATGTCATTCAAGTTCTTTTATGTTTTGTGATTAATGCACACAAACACACACACACACACACACACACACACACACACACACACATTCTGCCCTCTGCTACCCATTTAAGACAGTTGCTTCAGGATATGGCCTTGCACCTCCTCTCTGCTATCACCCCTCCTGTCAGTATCTCTGGATGAACCATTGTCATGCATATGTCACCTTGTGTGTGTGTGTGTGTGTGTGTGTGTGTGTGTGTGTGTGTGTGTTAGGGATGCAGGATAAATGTCAGCTCACCAAGGCCCTGCCTCACCATGGAGCTTTGTTGGTTTTATCTCTTTTTCGTGTGGTCTTATCTTATATATTGTCACCATATGGTCATTGTCATTGGTGTTTTTTAGTCAGACAGTCCACTCTTTACCTCTCATTTCCTATTCCCTCTTGGAACCTCCCTCCCAGTGAAACAAAACACGGCAGTCCTCAAAGTCACTTTCAAGAACAAATATTTCTCAAACCGCCACTTACAGTAAGTGTCACCACTCTGCTCCGCCATACTCCCAAGGCTCAAGCACCAACCATCTGCAAAATAGTGCGGTGCCATTTAACACCATTAGCGGGGGCCAACGACATTGAAGCAACATTTGCACTGTTTTCCACATACTTGACCCACTTGGACCTGTCGGTCTCCTGATGGTAGTGTTTGTCTACCCTGATGTGTGAGAGTGTGCCAGCCTCTGAGATGTTTCTGAGATGTTAAGAGCCACTCTGCTTCTGACTTGACTACTGAGGCAGAACGACAGCGCTGCTGAAAAAAACAGGGGTGTTTGTAATAATCGATTCTTGGCTGCATCGTAAATTCTCTCTCGAATGATTGTATCTTGATGTAGATAAGTTAACTCTTTCAGTGCCAGCCTTTTTATCAAACAGAAACTGTCTCGTTTCAGCGCTTTTGCCCATTTTGAGTCATATTTCTAGACCCACAGAATATTTTGTACTATGACTCGGAAAACGCAGAATAGCTCAAATGAAAGAAGAGACTCTCTATTTCATCATGAAAAAAATGTTTGTTTTTACCTTGTTCCATTCTTGTTTTATCAGAGGTAAAGTAGAGGACACTTTCACCAAAATCACCACTTTTTGTCCAGAATCCGTCCGTTTTGCTCTTTAATCTCGATCGTCTCCTCTTCCTGCTTTGATCTCTGTGGCATGAAACTTATGCAATAAGTGTTAATGTGAAACTTGACTCCTTGCTCTTTTTACACATTTTTCATGCAGCTGCTGGTAAAATAAGGTTGGTCACTGTTGCAAGATTCCTAAATTCACTGTTTGGTTGACCAACAGGAAACCACCCGGAGCTCTGGGAACATGTGTCGACCATTTTCTTTCTACAATTTCCTACACTGTTTGAACGAAAGGATTAATAAAAGAAATCAATGAATTCATTGATCGATTATGAAAATAATTACTAGTCGTAACCTCAACTTTGAGGTGAGGTTAATATTTTTGGAGGCTGGTAATGCATAATGTGTTTGTGCTTGCTTTATACAATCCTTTGATCTTCACAGAGGACAAAGAAAAAGTTATTGAAAAGACAAAAGCAAAAAATAAAGTGGTTGTCGAACGTGTTTGTGAGTGAGTGACAGAAAACACAAAGGAGTTTAGGGTTTGTAGATGCTTCCTGGCAAGTTTAAGTGCTTCTCTCTTAATGTCACCTCCATCAGTGTGTGTGTGCTGGGATCCGTGCATCTTCTGCGTCTGTGTCGAGCTTCAAAACATTTCAGTTGACATTTCCCACACCGGCCACTTTTAACCACAAACTAATTCGCAGCCGTTTCTCTCAGGGAGCCATCCTCTTCTAAATGTAGTGCCAACAGCATCTTAAGCACCACTCATTCAGTCCTAATAAATGTACAGAAAAAGAAGTGAATGGCTTTAGTCGTGACAGCCTATTTCACTCAGCCATTTCCCCATCTTCCTGCCAAAGCAAATCCCAGCAACAAAAAAAACAAGATGTCTTCATTCAAATGTGTTTGTCCAGGTGAAGAAGGTGATTGATAGGAAGAGGAATTCTGATGTTTCCAGCTAAAAAGAGGGAAGAAAAAATGAAGGATGAGTCTTTGTAGCAGGTATGAAAGAGGAATAGGGTTCCTGTCAGTAGGGGAATGGATGTAGACTGATGAAAGACAGGTAATGTATGGGGGGAAAAGAGTATCAGTGAAGAAGGGTTAATAGAAAACTGTAAAAGAGAGATAGCATGAATGAGTGGAGGATGGAAGGAAACAGTGAATGAACAGCAGAGGAAAGGTTTTATCTGCGGAGTCACTGTGTGAGAGAAAGAAGAGACAGTGTAATGTAATAATAAATGTGTGTTTATGTGTAGTTTCACTGTGAGCCTATCTGCCAACTCTATAACTGAGAACAGAGCCGCTCAGTTCAGCAGCAGTTCTGCATATTATAATATCCCTGTTATTAATATGTGCTTTATAAACACCTTTACATATGATGACATACAGTATGTTTGTGGCACTTAAGCTTACGTTGGGTAGTAATTTTTGTTTTGTTTGTTTTTGCTTTTTTCTTTTTGAGTGCCATTGACATCACAATGACAGCGGGTCACAATTGGCGTGAGTAATGTTGGGGCTTCTGGGAGATGTAATCGGAGCAAAATGGAAATCTGGACAAAAAATTGTGATTTTTTTGTTTAAAGAGTTTCTGTGCATCTGATAGAGTGCACCGTAAAGAGAAACTGGGTGCTGCAGAAACTGCAGAAAAAGTTGCAGATGCCAACCCTGCAACTCAAAAAGCTGAAATTGGAGCTTCCTGGAGCATCACAGTTCATCATCTCAAAACTATGTGATAACATTTCAAGTTAGAGACTCACTCTTGTCATTTTAAGAGCTCAAAAACAACAACAAGATTACACTTTAGCCCAGTGCCACAGGTAATTCATGTCCCAGCCTTCCCTTCATTCTGTCTCCATCTAACACTGACATATAATCATGTCGGCACTAAAAGGGTCTACAGTCTACCAGCACGCACTGATTATAGTTTTTGTGTGATTGCTGCTTGCTTTACAATTGTACCAGTACTAACATGATGCATTTTTTTCCTCTGCCATAATCATTATTATTTACATGAAAAGTGTTTTTAGTGCTTTGGCAACAGAAACCTTGACACACGTCTGTATTGTGAATCTCATATACTCATACATATTGCCCATACATTGCTGTCTCTTTATGTCCTCTTAACCACCTCTCCCTCACATCCATCATCTCCAAGGCAACCACCATGTGAAGGCACACGCCACATATCCTTGCCCTACTCCCTCCAACCTCACAGACAAACATCTCATCCATGCTGCTGCACTCCACTGACCGCCATCTGTGTAACATGTGATCAATATCTGAATTATAACAAAGGGATTCATTCTTTGAAGACAGGTGCTCTGTAAATTGCAGCTATCATCGTCATTATCATATTGCAGCCGCTCCATATCACTGACTAGGTTCATTTGGTGGACGGTTTATGTGCACAGGTCGCTTGTGTTAAGTCTTTTGTTAAATGTCTCTGCCAAACATATCAATGAAAATTATGATACATGCACTACTGTGGAGCAAGTACTCTGGAAATGCCACATGTCAAAAGGAAGCAATTACTGAAATCAGGGTTCCTGCAGTTCCTTAAAAAGTCTTAAAATGTCTTAAATTAAAATGCGGGTAATTAAGGTCTTAAATTGTCTTAAATTTACCTTATATTTGCTGTGGGTATTACATTTTCAGTTGAATAGGAAAACATAGCATTCAGAGATAAACTGCAATTTTGCACATCATGCCTTCAATTTATATCATTGTTTCAAGTGTTAAGGGGCCTTAAAAATTATTAAAGAAATTATTATCAGAGATTATCAGATATTTATCAGATTTTTTCCTGCTAAATATCAATATTGGCATGGGCCTCAAAAACTCCATATCGGTCGGGCAACAACAAATTCACTATTTTCTACCAAAGAAATTGTTATGACATTTTTAGGTCTTAAATTATATATTAAAAAGGTCTTAAAAAGTATTAAATTTGACTTTTAAAATGGTGCAAGAACCATGTAAAATAAAAACAAATGTGAATAGATGTATTTAAGATCAATTTGACAGCACTACAGGAAATAATGAAAATATAATGATAGGGAAATTAATGAATTTGAATAAATTCAAACAAATTTGTTTGAATAAATGTACCTTTTACTTCAAACAGACAGTTTTAGTATGTTTTGAAGTACAGGTGACCACCAGAGCAAGACAATACTGAGCAAGTACTGTGGACATAGACCATAGAAAATCATATTTTAGCGAACACTTAATTGTGGCTAAAATGTTTTTTTTCTCCAGTGTCCATCCACAGCAATGCATTGATTTTCTCTAGTAGGTCTCGTCTGTTCTAACAGGGAAACACTGTCTGTCATCGACTGTCAGCAATACACCTACCCTACTTCAAAACACCTGAACTGTCCCTTTAAATCTACTGTGTCTTCTGGGGTTTGCCATCTGACTGACTGAATAAGTTCTTACTAACCAACCAACCCACTAACCAACATACAGACTGAGGAACTGTGCATGTTCCTAACTAGCTGACTGACTGATAAAGAGGCTTCTTCAACTGACTGACTGATTGACTATCTGGCTGTCTCCTTGACTGTGTAATCAGTGAGGGTCTGTGTGTTTATAAAGCAGCCGTAGCGGCTCTGAAGGTCTGATTGACATCCCTGCCTAGCAACTGTCTCCGCTCCTCCAGAGAGAGGCAGCGAACTGAGTGCTGTTAGCACTGAGCAGAGAAGGCACTTATTGATTTTCTACTTGTCTATTATTTTTGTTGTTTTTTTGTATGGGTATGTGAGTGAGCGCCTCAATGCATTTGATGCAGATGTGTTTACATGTTGGTCTGCTGTCAACTCTGGTCTTTACCTCATGACTGGAGAGGTGTGAACACACCCAGCATGTTGCTGCTGTCCAAAGCTGATTCCTGGCCAACAAACACAGCAATCTGCAGCATCTCCTCCTCACACTGCTCACTAATTGGATAGGAAGTGGCAGGTGGATGAAAATGTGTGTATGTGTGTCTATATGCTGTGAATCAGTGTTTTGTTTTAAATCAAACCTCAAGAGACACACTTCAGTTTCAGCAGGCATCAGTGGTGGTGAAGTGAAACAGTCGGTGCAACTTTTTGCAGAAGAATCGTTCCAATAGTTTCATGTGAAAAGGAAACAACAAATCACCCTGTGGTTATTTTTACCTCACAGTAACATTTCTGCCACATGCATGTATAAATGTCATGTATTGCTTCGATTTATAAGATCATTTATTCATCCCGAAGGAAACTCTTTCACAACAGTTGCCATACACAGTAGGAAAAAAGTAAGGATATATAAAAGATTTAAAAAATATATACAGTGCAGAAATTAAGAATAGTACAAAACCAACAATTTAAACACTATTAAAAAAATCTACAAAAACTATAAGAACATAAGTATGCAAACATAAATATGCTAGAAACAATAAAATCTAAGATATACATAATAATGCATTAGTGATTATTTGGCAGCTGATCTTGCATTTCTGACAAAACTAGTTTGTGTCAAATTTCATTAATTTTATTTGTTAAATTTGGTCATCAAAAACAATCTTTTCATCAAATTTTCATCGGTGAAAATACTGTACAGTTTATGCAGTAATACAAATCGTCCCCTATTAAAATAATGGCCTAGGTCATTTTTTGACGAAAATGAGTTTTTGGCTTAAATCATCTCTTGATGATGCTGGCCACCAGTTTTTGTTTGTTTTCCCAAAAACTTGAAAAAATAACTTAGGCCATTATTTTAATAGGGTGATGAAATGACAGTTTAGTTATCATTTACAACAGAACTGTTTCCTTTCTGTCATCATGAGCAGATCATTCAGAAGCAGATTCACTAAAATACTGGTCACTGTCTGGGTAACTCGAGAGGAGAATCCATCGGACAACCTGATATTAATAGAGCGAACATCTAGAGGAAGAATGGTTGCTGATGTTATGTCTAGAACTCCTAATGGATTGAAGAGGAATTTAGTCTGTGAGAGGTAAAGTCAAATTTCACTGGCAATAGAGACAATATTAAAAGAAAGGTCCTCCTTATTAGCAGCTTATTAGCAGCCCAGTCAGCTTTTTCATACAGTATATTATTGGACACCCAGTCTACAACACAGCTCATATACTGTAAATGTGGTGAACATCACATTAGACGCAGCTCTCAGTATAACACAGTATAAATATCAAATCAAATATCAAATGTCACCACAACCTGCATCCTGCAGAATGACCATAAAGTTGACTCAGCACCTCTTTTAAACAGTTTCAACAAAAGCTGAACGTTAAAACATTAGATCAGGAGGATTTACTGCATGAGCTTTAGCTCAGTGTACCTAATAAACGGGCAGCTGAGTGTCCTAAATTCAATGCAGACCTTGAGCAAGAATATTTGGCTGCCTTCCCTGCTGAGGGCGTTGTGCATAAAAAGCTTTTCCTGTCTTTAAATTATCCAAGTGTGGACGGCGGCAGTCCAAATTTGGACCTGGGGCACCAAATTGAACTGTTTGTACTGTGGGAGGTGCTAGGGGTCAGTTTGAAATTCAGGAACTATTTCATGCACTATGCATGAGGCATAATGTCCCGTCATGCTGCTGTAGGTGAGCGTGCACCTATGCTGCCGCTGCACACTCGTGCATGCACACGTTATTGTGTGCACACTCAAGCAAAGCCACTTCTACAGATGTTCATGCACATTTGCAGACACGCTATATCTCGGGACGTGAGTGGAAGAGTAAAGCTAAATCCCCTTGTCACATTTGTGCTCATCTCCAATTCAGTGGCACAGGCTGCGATGCCCTCGGATGCACTTGGCAAGTGAACAGCTAACCTGCCCGCCAGCGCATCTGCCTGCCAGCCGAGCGCAGAGGTAGTTAGCATGCCAACTAGCCCACCCAGCAGCCACAAGCTAATGCTTGGCTAACCCTGGAGAGCCCCACGTCTTTCTCCATGGTTGTCTGTTTCCATGTGTATGTGACACATTGAGATGTTTAGCTGTACCTGATAGTATGCTGGCCTGACACAATCAGCTGACGGTGTTCACTATGCTACATCAAAACACACAGACAAAATAAACTTACAGCCAACCGTTGTCCTTCTTCTTAGCCGAAGCTGGATTACGATGAATAAACATCTGTAGCTCTATGTTTTAAATTTCAAGCCCTTTAAAAATGTCCAACTTCAATTGGAGTTTACTTATTTCCTGCAGAGTTAATTTATTTGTATATAGTAAAACAAGACTATGAAACAATCAGTGAAATATTTACATGGAAGCATAGAATGCAACCCTACAAATTAGGGGTGGATATTGGCAAGAACTTAACGATACATATACTTGAGTCTCGATACAATACGTTATTGTGATATTGTGACATACTGCGATATTCTGCATAGATCACTGAGAAATTTAAAATGCAGCGCAAAGCACAAGTTGTATATATGTGCAATACATATTTATATGTACGTGCACATATACATACATGTCACCGCTTTAATGCAGATTTTTTTTATTTAACGTTTGATTTAATGTGCAGAAGTCGTTCTGGATTGACAATAGGCCCAAAAAATGACTTTTTTCAGGGGAAAAAAAGCAATATTGAGAAATTAAAAATCAATATTATAACAGAAGAAAAAGTATTGTGATATCTTATCGTGATATGAAGATTTTTTTTCCCACCCCTAATACAAACTAGTCTGTAGTTACTTCCTGGAAAAGAAAGATTCGTTGGACTTTACGTATGGAAGGAAATTTTTTTTAAATCTGCTCAATGTCTAAGTTTTGAAAATAAGAGCAATACTCAGGCTTTATATTTAGAGATTTAGAAGTGATACCTTGGCTTTTTTTGTTAATGTATGGTGTGACTGATTTAATTTGCTATGCCACAGTTCATGCTGACTTTTGTGAGTTTCCCCTTGGTTCCCAGTAATGTAAATTAGTAATTTGATGGCTTTTCTTTTCTTTTCTACCCTCCCCCTCCTTGTCTCCCTCTTTCAGAGCTCGCTGACGAATCATGGCTGAGAAAACCAAAGACAACAGGAGCAGGAGGAGATGAAGTGAAGAAGGAGCGAGCATATCAAATTCGTCCATTTCTCACCCGCCTTTTTCTTTCTCTTATCCACCATTTATTTATCCACCATCACTGAATAACGCTCTCATCTTTCCCACTCGCCATCCCTTTTTTGAGTGTATTATCTTGACATGTCACTCCAGAACGTATGATGTGTTGATTTATTGTCATGTTGCAGCGGCACACTCCTGCCGTCGCTGAAATAAATCCCAGTGATCCGGTGGTGATGAGACTGCAGGTTGTGTGTCTTTTTTATGTGTGTGCGCATAGCTGTCTCTTGTCTCGGCACGCTAATAATGCTTCCACCGCTGAAAATGGGGTCGTGTGCACCCTTCTGACAATGCTGTGCAGGCCCAGGGGCTTGATTGTGTGCCGTGCTCATGGTTTTATTAAGAGAGTGAAGGCAGAGGAGAGTGAAGGAGATGAAGAATAGATGAAGTGGAGGACAGATGATGAATAGTGTGCATGTATTAACGTGTGTATACGTGTGTCTTTTTCATGTGTTTTTCCACCAGCGGACGAACGCGTCGTCACGTAAAGGCGCTTTAATGCGTGCACGTGAGCGACACGCCAGGCAGGCCACATATTGTCCCTGCTAGCTGTGTTTCCATGGTGACAGCAAGGGTTGGTGCGAGAGGCAAGGTGTGGAGGAACCTTCCAGATAACCCTGAAGGTCAGCTCACAGAGCCTCAGCTCACGGCACTACTCTGTGCTCACACAGGAAGAGGGTTAAGTGTGTGTGTGTGCGTGTGTGCATGTGTGTGTGTGCGTGTGCGCGTGTGTGCGTGCGTGTGTGTGTGTGTGTGTGTGTGTGTGTGGGAAAGAGAGTGACTCAGTCATGATGCATTTCCACTTATATATGGACATGGTTGGCCACCCTTGGAATAACAGAGGCTTGTTATCACACACACACACACACACACACACACACACACACACACTGCACACACAGCATATTAATGGACTCCTAGTTGTTCCTGGATATAAACACATTCACACAAGTGGTTGTCAATGTGAACGTAGAGCGTATTTGTTAATGGAAGCAGTGAGGAGCGATCTATTGATCACAGTTTGACTCTGACTCAACACCGAGGCATCGATCTGGACGTAACATCCAAAGCGCCGCTGACCAATCCATACAATATATGCCCTGTTATAGAAATCTAGTAAAGTGACACACTGAGGCCGGTGAAATGGATTTAGGAGTGTGTGCTTGTGTGCGTCCGTCAGTCTGTCTGTCCAGTTTGAGTTTCATCCTCACCAGGGATTAGGCAGCTCTAACCCAACAGACATGATGCACATCTATATTAAAGCCAGCAGCATATTAGAGGTTTCAGCCGGTGACTCTCATATCTCTCCTCTCTCCCTGACATTTCTTTACAAATACCAGCCTCTGTTCACTCTGTTATTGCCTTCTCCTATTCAGCAATTCTCTGATTAAACAAGCTCCTGAAAAGCCCGGGCACTGCTATCTGCCATTTGGCTTTTATTAGAAACCCACCCGCCCTTTAATTAAAGTGGCAGAATTACAGAAATATCAGGGATATTTCACCAATATCTGGGATAAGAGAGCACAATGGGTGAAAAAAAGGAAGGGCTGGGCTTTATGAGGTGTTTTGAATGCGGTTTGGTGTTGAAATGAGATAAAGACGATCTTGATAGCGGGGTGGTGTTTGTTGTTGTTTTTTTTTTTTTCCTAGGTTTGTTCCATGTCTCATCGCTGAACGTGCATCACGGCTGAAACTCTCAGCGCCTCTGATTTTTATTTTTCTTAAGAACTGGATTTATTTTTCACTCCCGCCTTCTCCTCCGTCTCGGCTCTCAACCCTGAACCTCCAGTGCCCTTCTTTCTTTTCCCGCCTTATTACTGTGAAAGATTGGGGATTGAGGTTGCCGTGGTAACCGGCAGGGCTTTGATTTGCGAAGACAGCTGCATGGTGCGAGGTTAGAAGATGGCGGCTCACGCCTCACAATGCGCCACTATTGATTTCCAGTCTTTGGCAATTACTGGGCCCAGTTGAATGCAAGCGGCTGCAGAAAATGTGCATAAGGCAGAGAGCGTTCAGTAATTGTCTCGCTTATTTTTCCACTCTCTTAAGTGTTTATCTGAAAAAACACAAAGTTGCCAGAGTGTTAACCTTTCACTGTCCTGAACCTGGAGCTGGTTTGACAGTCAGCCACGGAGCCTAATGTGTGCTTCAGCAGCCCTGCGCCATCTCCTTTGTTCGGCTCTTGAAACGCCGTTTGTGGGCTGTTCTTTCTCATCCAGCTGAAGAGGTGTCAGCAAATGAGAGGTGGTGTCAGACTTTGACAAACTGCTGCCCTTTGTAAAGACTTAATGGGGATCAATTCCAGTAAAGTTAGACACTTGTAGAATGCACACGCCGTCAAATAAAGCTCTGCACTCCTTTTTTTGAGTTCACTCACTGCTTCTACCTCCACTTTCCTCTCCCTCTCCCCTCTTTTCTTCTCTTTTCCCTTGGCCAACTTGGCATTGCGAATGTGAGAAGTCTAATTAGAGTGTGCGGCTCCATCAATGACAGTCGCCGTCCTGTTTCTGCACGCAGCACACGCTCACATGGAGCTCTACAGCTAATTGAATAGTCTTTTATTAAACTGTGTTAATGTGAACTGGAGCTGGCTGCTGGTGAATTGAATTAGACCCCCCACCACAATCACCGACCGTACACGTAAACACATGCAGCTCGATGGATGGGACTTCAGCGTGGCGGGAGGAAGAGGAGGAGTAAACAGGAGGCGAGTGAGAGGTGAGTGTTTTGGTACATTTGTTGTGTTGTTTGTGATTTAGATGATCTGAGATCAGTGGTTAAAAGGTGCCTTATCACAACTAAATGTGGTAAAGTTAAGTTAATTTGGAGAGCAGATATTAAAGGGTTGTTTCACCCAAATCCAGTGTTGGGTATGTTACTTTTAATTTACATATTAACTCTTTGAATGTTTCAATGCCATTTAATATTCAATGAGTGCCAAATGTTTTTTCTGCAGCAGGTCGCAGCCTGTGGTCTCCCGCAGCCTGTGAGTATTTTTGGGGCTTCTGGGAGATGTAGTCGGAGCATAAAGAGACGGTATACACCACAGAGATCAAAACAGGAAGTGGAGACGATCGAGATTAGAGAGCAAAACAAACAGAATCTGGACAAAAAGTGGTGATTTTGGTGAAAGTGGCCTACTCTCTACCTCTGATAAAACAAAATGGAACAAGATAAAAACAAACTTTTTTTCATGATGAAATAGAGAATCTCTTCTTTCATTTGAGCTATTCAGTGTTTTCAGAGTCATAGCACAAAATATTCTGTGGGTCTTGAAATATAATGAATTAAAATGGACAAAAACGGTGGCAACAAGGCACTTTCTGTTTTATAAAACGGCTGGCACTCAATGAGTTCAAAAAGGTAGAAATCACCTATCAGAAAAAGTAATCAATTACATTATTTGTTACATTGCACCAACATGATGTAAAAGTCCCGGTAAGACCGCAAACAACCTGACCCCTAAAGTCAATGAGTTACTGTAGTCACTGAATTTAAAATTGTTGTGTCCTTCCCAGTGAGCCAAATAATCCAAACAAACCTCAGATTAATTTGCTGGGATCTCAAAACCTGGATAAATCAATCCAGAACTCTCAGCATGGTCAGAAACCAGCACCAGAAATAGGGTTTCTGTGATTTTGGTGAGCTAAATCCAAGTAGCTGACACCTTTATCTTGAAGACTTGATCAGCACTGGATCACATGTGGGTCAGATATTTTCCTTCTGCACAACTCTGATCCATTTTTTTCCACATAGAGTGAGAAAAACTGAGTTTCTCACAAGTCCCACATTTTCCTTCTGTATATTACAGTGTGATTTCATTTTGTGCTCACACCCCAATCAGTGACGTCTCACATAGAATAAAAGTGTCTGAACAGGAAGTGATACAAGAAAGTTCTGTTGGAATTTGTGTTTACATTTGTGTTGATTATGATCCATACTCTCTGACTGTGGTCCAGGACAACATGATATTACACAAACTGAAACACACTTTTCTTATAATGCAGTGTCTTAGCATCCTGGTCCTTCATCCTGAGGGACAGGTACTGACACTGGCACTGAAAGGCCAAGTCCATTTGCAGTAGTTTTACATCTTAGACTATTTTTTTTCCTTCGATTACACATAATGAAATAACTCCCCATCATTTTATTCTTCATGTGAGCCGCTCTGGCTCTCTCTGACCCCGAGGGAGACCCACTTTCTGTTTCATCCCCGGACAAAGACAACCAGAGAGACAGACTAGAAGGGGCGGTAGGACTTGAGACAGAATAATAGATAAAATAAAGATAACCAGAGGAGCCCTGAAGCAGCAGCAGACCTGATCCATGTGTGGAGTGAAACCCGGGTCGACACGACACGTGACTGAGGGTGGAGCAGTTCAAAAAGCCTACACTGTCATGGCTGACACTAGAGAAGGAGAGGAGCCTCAGAGGAAAGGGAACAAAAGGCTGAACTAACCAATCCACCAGTGAAGGCAGAGAGCAAGGGAAGGGAAAGAGGTCAAGGTTATGAAAGACAAAGTATTCATGTGGGTGCAGAGGGCAGACAGAGATAGACGTTAGAAAGGCAGAAAAAGGAGAAGGAGTCTGAGAGACGGTCCGCCGAGGCCGGCAGAGGCAGCTTTAAGAAGATAGCTCCCTCCTCTCTGCTTTATTATATTACACTGGTGGATAAAAAGAATCCAACATCCTCTAAAGTCATTACAGCCCAGTAAGACTGGCTCAGAGGGCAACGCAGCTCCTTAACCCTGCTCAGCACATGCCTGGATGTTTGTGACTCTCTGAGGGTGACTGAATGAGAGGAAGGGTGTGTGTGTGTGTGTGTGTGTGTGTGTGTGTGTGTGTGTGTGTGTGTGTGTGTGTGTTCACCAAACCAAAGTGGCACATCACTTAATCCTCCCCAGTAACCAGGATAAGCCACCAGTCTTATCTCTCCTTCTCCCCCCTCACTCGTTCTTTCCTCGGGAAACTATTGTCTCTTTTTCCCGTCATACCTGCCACACACCCCTCCCTCTTTCATTCTTATTATTACCCTCTTCAACCCCAGACTTTAATGCCCCATTATTCTGTATTCAGGGCCTGGAATCTCCTCTTGCGCTGACAGTAGGGGCTAACATGGATTCTACATTTCTTTATTGCTGGGCTGCGCACAGGATTTGAGAGCAGCTTTCCAGGAGAGAAAGGATTTCGCTGCCATCGATAATCATACCGCCGGCTCGAGGCGGCGTGTGATATTTTGATATTATGCCAGGAAGTGTCAGGACAACTGCCCTTAGGGATGGAGCAACAGGTCCAGGTGTATCTGAGGTTGCACTGAGTTGCAGGTGCAGTAAACGTCTTCTCCATTCATATACTGCACGCTTCAAATATTTTACAGCAATTCTGCCAAACAAGAAGGTGCATAACATTCTTGCAAGCTTTATTTGATTTTTTGAATTTTTTTTTATTTTTGTGCACTTCTCTATTCAGATTTAGAGTGTAAAGTTTGGGGGTGTTTCGTGTTAAATTGTATCATAAAACACAGTCAGTGTGATGCCCTTGTGTGACTTAAGGGTATAAAAGTAGTAGAGGGCATACTGTATCATTCAGAGGCTGATGGATGCACTTCTCAAATAGATGATTGATGGCTGTTTGTTGGACGGACTCATGCTCACAGAGTTATTTTCTTCTCTTAAACAGAATTCAGCAGCTGTAAATGTCAGAGATGGTTGAAACAACAAAAGGCAAAAGTGTTTGTACCTGCTCTTGAAAAACCTTGAAAAAAGGGTGAGACGTGATGAAAAGTATTGACAGACAGTCTCTCCTGAAATGTATTCATGGTGTTGCCATCATTTCTGCACGTAGTGGACAGTTTGTTAGAGGCAAACTTACCTCTTGTCCACTGGGGTGGTTCAGAGACAGAACCTGACTTAGCACCAGTTGTTTGTGTTTCCACAGCCTTCGCACCGACCCCTGGTGTTTAAAACTGGAGCCAGACAAGCACCAAGTCTTTGCTGGTCCAGAGCTGACCACTGATGACGTCGGGGGCTTGGAGCGGGGTTATTGTGACCAACAAGACTGGAGTAAATACTGCCTGGTTCAATCGCAAATGTATTAAAAGGACTCCAGGGACACACAGAAGTTTTGAACAAACTGTTGCTCACTGAAATCCAGAACAATAGTGTGCCTCCAGTACTGTGACCATGGATGTGCCCAGGCAATAGACGAGCTCCATCTCTCTGGCAGCCGCGATACAATCTGTTCTCAGACGGAGTCGCCGGTCGAAGCGTTCATTAACAGTTATGTAGCGTTATATTTGTGCCACGTTCCTAAGTAAATGCAGATTTGAGCACAGAAATATATTCTGTTTAGTAAATTTATTTTTGAACGTGTCACAATCACCGCTGAGTCTCAGTGTTTCTCCTGCTCGCTCAAAATCTGTCTTTGTTCGCTCAGGAATGTGGCACAAATATAACGGCATACAGTTATTTTGTCGGCTCTGGATTGTTTTGCAAAGCCTCGTTTTGATTTCACATCCCACAAGCTTTGCTGGGTGAAACAAAAATGCTGTGACGTACTGATGTTTTGCAGTGACGTAATGGTGTGGCTCTGACTGGACTCCTTGACAATGGAAAAGCGACCGGTGCTAAAGAGGAACAGGTTCCTCTTGGTGGAAAAGGGGTAACTGTTACCTCAAGACTGGCCTGGCAGTCACGCTGACCAGCTGGCACTTTTATAACACACTCTCATTTTTCCTTCTCCATACTCACTCTGTCACTCGTGCACTCACGCACAAATGTAGTGTCAATAATGGCAGGGTGCTGTTTGTATAATGATCCTATCTTCCCAGATTGACAGGGTGCTATCGGATTTGTCCGTCACACAAAGAGACTGGAGGCATTGTGAGAAGTGGATCACCCCTCTATCACGGCGTCCTCCCATAGACTTCCTGTGTCAACAGAGTTTTTGATTAACCAGGGCCTTTGTAACACTTGGACAAAACATGGTGAATTTCTGCTGCAGGCGGCGCTGAAATAATGTGGCATAGATTGACACAGCGTGAAAGCTGCAAAAACAATATTTGATATTTAATACATCAAATCACTCTTCCTTTCAACCCCCGCCGCTTTGTTTCTTTCTGCTCCCTGTTTGTGATTAATACTCCGGAAGAAATATTTTAGGGGAAAAAAACCCATATGCGCCGTCTCTCATCTTGTGACTTCAACTAGGAATCATCCAGAGCGCATAAATTAAACACAGCCAATTTCCTTCCCCACTGACACTGTGATTTTACCTTAAACTTCCAATTAGCTGCCTTCACTAAAGCTATCCATCACTCTCCAGAAAGGCTCTCTGTACCCTCCACATGATGTGCCTCAGCCACACTGTGATCAATTTAACTCTGATGATGGGCATGTGGGCTGTATCCATCAGCCCCGTCTAGTCACGACAGCAGACAGAAATTAATATTTAACTGCTTTCATGTACGGAGCCGGACGTGACGTGATGTCTGCGAGTTCGCATGAGTTTATGGATGCTGTGTGTGTGTGCACTGTCTCCCCACTGAAGGCAAGAAGTGTGTGTGATAAGTGACGGGGTTAAGGACCTCTGAATGATACCCTCCACCTCTTTACCTGCTGCCAGGTGAGAAGCTGGCCAGTGCCAACAGGGCGACCGAATGCCAATCAGCTGTGGCCTGCAGGTCATGTGTGCTCAACTCTTGTTAGAGGAGGAGGAAGTGAAGCCGTAGTGTGGACTTTGTAATGTTTTAATGAGCTGTGTGTGGGTGTAGCTGCATATTAGACTCATGTTGGGCGTAGTTGACAGGTGGAGGGAGGAGACTCTATGGATACATGCTCCAGTATGAGTGTGTTTTCTGCTCAGGCATCGATGGAGGCTGGAATTTACCCATAGATGGCAGCATCACCTTCAGAGTCCTCCGTCGCTGTGTCACACCCTCCTCACAACAGGTTCACTGCAGCACAGTAAAGACTTGCTCTGTGACACTGCTGATCCCTAAAGGGAAATTCACTTTTCCCTTCATAAGGAGATCAACTCAAGTTGTGTCAGTTTCCTGCTGTAAGACTTTAGTGCAGACCAAGTAGGTTACCTGTTGTTATGGATTTAGACAGATCACTTGGTTTCATTAAAATCTATGTTAACCTTTATTTAAAACAAATGCATGTACAGTCACTTTGTTACACAGTTTATAAATGCAGGTTTCCTTTTTCGAGAGAATAATCCAGGAATTGTTGGGGGGGTTGAGCACATTTTTTGAATTTGTGAAGGAGGCGTGTTC
Source organism: Synanceia verrucosa (assembly GCA_029721515.1). NCBI lineage: Eukaryota > Metazoa > Chordata > Actinopteri > Perciformes > Synanceiidae > Synanceia > Synanceia verrucosa. The sequence goes on along the minus strand of CM056552.1, from coordinate 4,457,216 downwards.
AAGTTAAACCATGTTGTTCGGCTTCTTTTTTACTCATGGAGTGCCAGCCCTTTTTTAGTCATTTGAGCCATTTTGAGTCATATTTCAAGACCCACAGAATATTTTGTACTTTGTCTCTGAAAACACTGAATAGCTCAAATGAAAGAAGAGACTCTATATTTCATCATGAAAAAAATGTTTGTTTTTACCTTGTTCCATTCTTGTTTTATCAGAGGTAGAGTAGAGGACACTTTCACTAAAATAACCACTTTTTGTCCAGATTCTGTTTTGCTCTCTAATCTCGATCGTCTCCACTTCCTGCTTTCATCTCTCTGGTGTATACTGTCTCTTTATGCTCTGACTACATCTCCCAGAAGCCCCAGAATTACTCACAGGCTGTGTGAGAGCGCTCTTTTGTCTCTGCTCCCGAAAAAAATAAATATGTATATATATATTTATGGCACTCAAGCGTTCTATTTTAAAGGGTGTACATATACGTCTTCGGCACATAAAGAGTTAAAGGTTTCTCAGTATCATATCGCAACTGTATTTTTCATAATTTTATTGTAAGTCATAATTAAATTGGTTATTTGATCTTTTATTCTGGCCGACACATGACTATTTGTATATTTTGAGTGCTGTATGGATTAAACAAGATATACTGCGTGAAACAGTGAGCTAGTTTCTGTTTCCAGTCTTAATGCTAAGCTAAGCTAACCATATATTTAGCAGACAGACCTGAGAGTGGTATCAATCTTCTATCCCTCAACAGGAAACCAAAGTATACTGAAAACACTGAACTGCTCCTTTAAACCAGTGTCTGATTGGCACACAGCCTTCATAAAAACAGGTCAGTCTGTTGTATAGATGCCTCCACATTGTGTTTACGATCACGACCCGTAACATTGATCCCTTTTATCTGTATGTTTTGACACAGGTTGCTCTCCTCTTTCCCTCCATGCCCTCTCCACACAGTGCCTGGTATGTCTCATTTCATGGTTCATTTGTCGCCTCACGAGCTCCGTTAATAAACAGGACCCTTTGATGCCGCTGACACCTCTCTGTACGTCGGCTGTCAGACGGCTTGCCTGCCGCGGAGGCGTCACGCTCATCGCCATCACGCTGTTGTGTCGATAGTGAAGGCAAAACACTGTCAAACTCATTACCAACTTCACCGTCACCCATTCAGGGATTAGAACTCCTTCCACCAACAAATCAGTAAATCTCATTGTTCTCGGATTGTGTGACAATGGATTTCACAATTGAAAAATGCAGCATTTTATATGAACGTAATCATGGGGAACAGTTAAACGGTTTATTTTTTCTGCCCGTGTTATCCGTCTGTCCATGTGTCCGTCTATCTGATTATGTATCTGTGGAAAAAATACAAACAAGAACAGCATGATGGGAGCTGAACACCTGAAGCATGCACAAAGGAAGGCACTCTTAGTATTTTAAGGACGTCTGCGATGCTGGCTTGGACATTTTTTTCCCCAAAAAAATAGTTTTCTTTTATAGGAAGCTTGTGAAAAGCTTTGAGGAAGACGCACAAAGAGCAGTTGACATAAATGTGACTATTATAATAGCCTTGATGATTTACAGAGCACTGCTGGTTTTTCACCACATTTTTTTAAATTTGTTCAATAAACTAAAGCAGATATATTCATGATGATGAAGAGGATATCACAGTAATTCATATTATTTTCACTTTATGCCGCACTCTCTATTAAAAAGCAGTTTCCTTGGAGCCTAACGTTGAATATTGAGTTTATTTTTTCCACTCAGACAGCATGAAGGAGTGTTTATATGTTGTGTTATTAAAAGGGAGAGAGCTGAGACAGTGACTAATCTATTTCCTTTCACACAGAGCAGCCAGTAATCACTGTTCTATGGAGCTGCTCACTCATCCATCCATAATGTTATCAAGACACATTATCTGTGTGGGTTTCTTTGCCTATGTTTGTCCGTGCACTCGTGTGAGATTTGGGGGCTTTTGAAAGCAGGTGTAAAAAAAATGCTTGGGTGGGCATTTCGGGTTAGGGTTTTTTTTTTTTTTTGTCCGTTCACGTTGCCGATCCGAATGCAACACGTTTTCTGTGCAGCCTGTGGCTTCATCTCACATTGTCAGCTAGCGGAGGTCACACTCTAATGTGTGAACATCGGCCCCTCTGCCTGGTCCTGAAAGGCAGATGAAGCTTTCTGCTTGGACGAGGCCACAAAGACACATCTCTCAGCTGGTTTGGACAGGATCTGGCTCTGAGGTCTCTGTATTATTTGTCAGTGTGACGGTTTACAGTGGATATTGTAACATGTAATAGCTGATTTCAGCACACGTAGAATAGAATAGAATGCCCTATATTGTCATTATACAATTACAACTAAATTGTGGAAAATACAACAAGTACAACATACAATCCATTGCCAAAAGCTTAATGCTTCTCTCATCCTCTTGGACACTTTCATACAATTTCCTGTGTATTTCAGGGTTCCTGCAGTTCCTTAAAAAGTCTTAAAATGTCTTAAATTAAAATCTGGGTAATTAAGGTCTTAATTGTCTTAAATTTACCTTAAATTTGCTGTAGGTATTAAAATTTCAGATGGTGCATTTAATGCCAAAAGGAAAGTACAGCATTCATAGATTTACTGCAATTTTGCACTTTATATTGTTCACAAAGTTCACTTCTTGTTCTTGAACAAGTTTGATGCTATGTCTTCAATTTAAATCGTTGTTGCAAGTGTTAAAGGGCTGAAAAAAATATTAGCAGAGATTAATCGGTTATTGGATTTTTTTTTTCCTGCTAAATATTGATATTGGCATCATCCTCAAAAACTCCATATTGGTCAGGCCCTACAATAAATTGACTGTTTTCTATTTTGACTTTTAAAATGGTGCAAGAACCCTGTATTAATTGTTGTTATATTAGTCCATGTGTGTTTTTCATTGCTGTTACTCTGAATAAATTTCCTGTCCATCCATCCTGGAAGAGGGATCCCTCCTCTGTTGCTCTTCCTGAGGTTTCTAATATTTCTTTTTCCCTGTTCAAAGTTTTCCTTAGTCGATGTGAGGGTCGTTACTGTACAGATTATGGAGCCCTCTGAGGCAAATTTATAATTTGTGGTATTGGGATTTACAAGTAAAATTGACTTGACTTGACAAAGTGAATCACTCTTGGATTCGATTGAAACGTAAAAGCCAAGGATGGATGTGTTTTAATGCAGAAGGGATGACTGTCGGAGAATCTTGAATTAGTGAGGTAATTTTGGAAATCATTGCATCTTGAGCCAAGGTTTGGCTGGTTTATAAAAGGCAAGTGAAGGGAAGCGAACACCATTTCAACTAAGGTGCTGGCTCACATATTCACCACCTTTAGGAGGAAATCTCCTTTTCCCCTTGATTCCTTCTCCTTTATGAGATGTTCTCAGTAGCATGTTGTGCGGAGATGATTTACAGTGGTCAGGTAGTGATCCTGGTGAGAGCGTCAGGACCCTGACCTCCACTTCCATGTGACCCCAGCTCTTTCTAGCACCTACACCTGTCATCACCCATTAGACGGTATGGCAAACGATGCTGCAGGATGTAGTGTCGTTCTCTTTTTGACCTCTCTTTCACCAACATATAGACATGATGTACAGCGCAGTCGTTAAACCTCTAACCTTGAATTTCTCCTGGTTTAGATCAGCAGCTGCACTGTGCTGATGTTATTTAGAGAGAATCCACAACTGACGACCTGAAAGCCGAGAAAAGAATCACAGCTGGAGGTGAGACTATACTGTATCTACAGTATGTCAGGATTTTACACTTAATTCCATTTGCTCATATAAAAATACAGATGTAAAAATATCTCCTCATAAACATGTAAAATATGTGATGCAAATGCAAATATGTTTCATGCTGCGGATGTTTTCTATAGGGAATAATCCAAATCCCAAAGGTATTGAATTTACAGTGACAAAAGAAGATGGAGCGGTAACGCTTCACAGCCCACGATTTACGGTGTAATTTTGTTGTGTAAATCAGTTACCAATGGAATATGTACCTGTTCCTGCTGGTAATTAGGGAGGAACCATAACCATAGAACCAGGAAGATGGTGGGTACAGTGGTATCTATCTATCAAAAGAAACCAGAGGTCAAGGTGGGGAGTGAAGGCTGGTCCTGGTGGTCTGATCCAACAGACCAGAGAAGTTCCTGCTGCTGAAGACAGAAAGGAGTCAGATACCACAGAATAAACCTTCAGAAGTCAGGGTTGTTCTGCCACAAAAAGGGGGAACAACACTAGATTAGGTAGGGGTTTTGAATCAGAGGGTCACAACAATAGATGGTTTTAGTTAAGGTGGAGAAATATTGGGTTGGATGGTGAGTCATATGCTTCTCCCCTCTTTTTGGACTGAGGAGCAGCCTGAACTCTGACTCGCTCCTCTGCTGGGAAACTGACCTATGAGTAAAGGAAGCGTTTTGGGGAATAATGGTTATTTATTGAACTGGTAGAGAAGAGACTTCTAAACACAAACACACACACTAATACAAGATAATATCTGTCAGATAAAAACTGTAAAACACGTTGGTAAAAACCTTCGTGCGGTTTTAAAACCAAGGAATATACATATTTCTATAAGGACGCCAGCTTATTTGAATTGTTGCTCATGTCTACATTTTTTTCAGTGACAATGAAGGGATAATGAGACAACATTTAAGTCTGATTGTCAGGCTAAAAGTAAACAGACATGAAAATATGTATGTATAGGTAATAAATGTAATAGATAATAAATGATTGCAACCAGCAGATACAGATCAACATAACTTTGATTTGGAGTCATGTTTGTGGTCAACTGGTGGATGTACGACATATATTCAGTGTCTTTTAGCTCTGTTTTGGTCTCCACCGACTCCTGAGGGAACTATCTCTGTAGCTACTAAATGCTAGCTACTAGCTGGTGGCTAACTTTGTCTGGATGTTTCGTGTGCAGTGGATTTAACATCTGTCTGCCGCAGCTGGAATGACCCAGTTGCAAAAAAAAATTGCATTGGACATTTTTGTAATATGATGAATGTTGATGTTTCTGTACCAAAATATTTCATATCAGCCTTGTGTCATGTTTGCAGATGTGCAATGCCACATGGAGTGGTTTAATGTTGTGAAACGATTGGTTTCAGCAACAAAAGTACTTAGTGAAGGTTAGAAAAATGGTTGGTGTTCAAAAAATAATGTAAGAACATAACATAACAACCATAACAACACAACAAAAATTGACCCTTCCTTCCTGGTTGAGTCCCTGGTTTGCAACCAAAGCCATTAGCAGAACTAAGTAAAAATTCTGAGTTGGTTGAGAATTATTTGTAGGTCATTTGCTCCAATATTGATGTTCAAATACTGATTAATGCAGCTTTAAAACATGTTTTTGACTCCGAATGGACAAAGAAACACGGAGAAGCCTCGAGAGCATTTCATCACACCGTTCTTTGAGAAAACATACAATCACACCCTGCCTAGACCCAGCTGATCTGATGCTTAGCGACATGACCTTCATGTCTTACCCAGCACCATGGAGAGCCCCCTGGGTGCGCTCCCTCTCGCCTCCACCCCCCAACCATCCTGCCTGTTTGGGGCTCTCCTGCTCTGGTCTGGTACCTACTGTCACTAGCTATTCAATGACAACACAAGACCACAGCTACCTCACTGCACACAGGTGCAGCCGAGCATGATTAAGACACAAAATCATATATAGTCACTCAACCATGCACACAAATAACAAATATGGATAATCACACACATGCAGGATTTGAGAGTAAACCTCTGGGACATATAGGTTGGAGGAGGGTGTTGACAAATGTGTTGTTATGTTATTGGTGATTAATGTGTGAAAAATGAGAGATCTGTAAAGATCCAAGGTGTTAGAGAGTATTTAGTGGTGGTCATCAGTTCTCTGTGAATGTGTTGCTGATGTGAGGGGTTAATACTGTAGGACCTGTCACTCCCTGCTTTCTAGTGGATGGTCCTAGTGTGTGTGTGTGTGTGTGTGTGTGTGTGTTCACTATCAAGCAGGATTGTAGTCGAGCACCAAACTGTCCTATCTTGACATGAACTGGCCGCTCACGGTCCTGAAGAAGCTCGCTCTGACAGCCTCCATTATAATTGATGAGGTGGATGCTGGTCTCCTCCACACACACACACACACACACACACACACACACACACACACACACACTCCATATTTAACCTGTGGTGCTCGTCGACACAGCAGTCAGTGAGAGTTTCACTTCCTTCATCTCACAGCGTAGCATCACTGCAGCCTTCCTGCTTTATGGCTGCAGATAGTCGACTACATAATCAGTTCATCTCCTCTGTTGGTGAAACACTGCTAAACTGTAATTCTGTGATATTCTTATAGCAAAACATTTATTTGATGCAAACCTGGACAGGAAATTATCTCCAACATACAAGCCTCTTTTCTAGCCGTGCTAGCGGTGCGTCTCTAGGGATGAAATATGGATTGCCATGAAATATTCATATTCTCCTCAGGATGAATTATAACAACGTTGCTTAACCCTCGACGTTTCATCTAAGGTCATTTTATCAGGTCAAAATGTTAATTTCTCCATGGAGGTGGTGAAGAAGGCCCAGCAGCGACTCCAGGAGGTGCTGGTGTCTTTCTACAGAGCATCCTTGTTACTGCATCCCAGTGAGGTACGACCAACTCCAGCTACTTTGTGTTCTATACTAATTATAAGTGTGATGAGATGGTAAACATCAGCATGCTTTTAACTTTTAACACTGCTGCAACGTACAACTGGACACAGAAACTTATTCATTGCAGGTTTTTTTAGATATACAAATGTATAAATTGTTGTATTTGATGAGAGCAGATTATTGTATGTAAAATTATTTGATTGCAGCCCAGTGAGCAGGTTTATTTAAGGACCTTCACCTTTGTGTCAGACCTGGTCTATTCATGGCTCTGAGGTGTGAAAAGTTAAACACTGTGATGCTTTTCAGTGTAGAACATCAGATTTGTAGCACAAAGCGTATGAAAATAATCTGAAATTCTGTCAGTGTATATAAATGGAGCCTCAGATGTAGAAGCCAGCGCTGGTATGAGAGGTTTTCACAGGACGGGAAGGCAAACAGAACGTCAACAAAGGCAAAAAACAACAGTCACAAAAAACATTTCTGCTTGTCTGCTCGTCTTCTGCTTCTGACTCTGCATGAGAAACTGTAACGCTGCACGCTCTGAAAGGAGAAGCCTGTGTTTTCGGGATGTGTTTGTGGGTGTGTTGGTCTCTCAGGGTGTGTAAGCTTGAGATGTGAAAATGCACTTTGGTCCACGAGCGTTTTAATGCATGCATCTCCCTGTGACACAACCGTCTGGGGGAAAGTCCAGGTCAGACTCACACAGATTATCTCTGTTTTTCTTTGAGGGTTAGAAAAACTTGTTTGCATCAGTGTCTGGTTCTCCTTTTGGTTTGAGAGTCTCTGAGGTTTTAATTTGCGAAATCCACTGTTCAAAAAAAAGCTTAATTGTTCCACAGCTGTGCTGAATGTTTTTTTTATCCTTCCTTTGCAGTGAGAATGAGGCCAGTGTGAACAAATTCCTGGGTTTGTGCCTTGCTGGAGTAGATGTCTGGATAACGTCTGCGCTGTCTGAACTGACCTCAAACGACCCAGGACATTACGGTGTGTTATTCTCACATGTTCACAAAGTTGAACTGAAAACATCACAGACTCTTTGTCTAGTTCACCCGGACACAGAGTGCATGGAAGTGCTAGACGTCACCTGCAGGCTCAAGGAAACATTTTTGATTGTGTCAGTCGATGTGTCTGCTCATCTACAGGACGTGTGTGGATGGTCTGAAGGAGCCGGAGAGTCCTGAATATGTCACCGAGTAGAATTTAACATTTATTTACAGAAAATTCATGGCTCCAGTTTTCATAGTTCTGACACTCTGCAAGCACCACATTTATTTTATTAACTTATTGAGTGCCATTTACATATACAACAAAGTGGTTTTTTTTGGGGTTTTTTTTGGACAGCGGGTCACCGATCATGGTGTCCTGCAGTCTGTGAGTAATTTGGGGGCTTCTGGGAGATGTAGTCAGAGCATAAAGAGATGCTACACCGCCAACGTGACGACACCTGCCGACACAAATCGACAGAGCTTCTATTTTTACTCAGTGGACACAGGGTGGGTCTTTTTCACTCAGCGCGTTTGCATGCACATCTAAGCCGAGCTATTGGCAGTAATAGAGCGAAGGATTTAACTGGAGTTTCCAAGAAATCTGAGTGTACATGCACGGGAAGAGAATTGAATTATTGAGTGAGGTATGTTCCACTCCGAGACACTAGGTGGCGCTACACGCCCTTTTGCTTTGGCAGTCTTCCGGTTCTTCTGCTACTGTGTTGTTGTCATGCCGCTTTTGTGGTCTCAGCACTTCCTGAAGGGGGAGTGCTCAGGCCAGTCAATAGTCTGGCCAACCGTGGTTTGCATATACATGCTGGAAAAGCGAGATTTAAAATCGCATCATCTGTCACGAACAGTCCGATTACCTGTTCGGTTCGACTGCAGTCCGACTAAAGTGTATATATGGCTTTTAAAACTTCGATATTAGCCAGACTAAGGCAATAAGTCAAATTTCTCTAAGTGCATGTAAAAGTACTGATTGACGCTCCGCTATATCGCGCAATTATATGTGAATTTGCAAGATCTCGTTAGTCAGCGAGATCTCGTTCTCCTAATTCCAGCTGTCCGGCGGAAATTCATCCAGTGGAAATTAGGAATAAGATTTTTGACATGTATTCTGCATATAATACCTGGATCTTCACTTACTTTTCATTCAGCGAATCATTCTTTAACAGTCTGGTGATGCTCGTCTTTACCTGGATGTCTACACCCACTATACAGTTTGATATATAGAGTACAGTATAAAGTGTTCTCACAGGAGAGGAGAGCAGCAGCTTGTGCTGGGAGACAGGTGCACTCATCTTTAAGACACTTCCCTCTTTAATATGTACATCTGCAGCTCTCCCCTCCTGTCCTCCTCCTCCTCCTCGCTCTGCAGTGTTCAGGTGGGATGGTGACGCATCGGCTCAAGCAGGCGTCTTATTAGCCGAGCGCTAACAGGCAGCCTGTGTTCCCGCGGGGGCCGAATGCTGCTGAGTCATGCTGTACGAGTCGAACAGTAGGAGTCTGAAACACTCTCACCTGCACAAACACATGATCTTCTGATTTGCTGGATTCCAGTGAGAGTTTTACTGTGTGGGTGTATCAGGGTCAGAGAAAGAGGGTTGTACATGTGATGCTGCAGAGTCCAGACTCGTTATCTTCTACATCACCTGAGTTTGAAACATGCCACACCGTCATGGTGAAAGCACGATCCCTGCTCTCATCCATCATCATCTTCGTGGCAACTGCCCATGTTTCTCTGCTGGTTAAGAAATTGCATATTCAACCTGCTGCTGTTAAAGAAACAATGTTGGGTGTTTTTCACATGAAAATCGGTAAAAGTGAAGAAGGTAAGTGAGTCAGCAACTAAAAAGACAGATTTTTGTCTTTTTATTAGTAAAAACTCATTGTACAGCCAATATTTTTTACTGTCTATACTGTATTTTTGTTATCACATTGCTGCCTCATTTATTTATATTTTATCTTTTGTCTATTTCTATACATTGATTCATTCAATGTGGATAGCAAAGGAAGTATTTTATTGTACAAGGGAACATTCTTTATGTTTCTTTACTGTTCACATGATAATACACATTTTTGAATTGAACTGAAAAAAAAAAAAAAATGATGAAATTTGGTAGAATAACCCAAACTGTTCAGATGAGTTTTGAACTGACAACAGTTAGCTACGAAATAGATAGATAGACAGACAGACAGTTCCAGTATAACATGAAAGAAATACAGGGGCATGCAGCATTCAGGAAAATAAAAATAAGGTACCAAAATATATGCAAGGTGCAAATTATGATAAAATACAAGATAAAAAAATAGAAATATAAGATAAAAATCTGACAGTTACAATCAACACTAACTTTAGGGCTCATCCCAAAAAAATGATGTTGTTAGTTGAGACTATACTCCTTCTTGGCAGTAGCACACGGTTCTAACTGTCATGAGCACTGACTTGAAACACTCTGTAAACCTCAAACACACCACTTTGACCTCCTGTGCTCAGTTATGATTGTACTGCTGCTGTTCTTTAATGTATGGTCAGTGAAAAATATTTTGAAGAGATGAAATCAGGTCAGTGAGGTTGGCTGCTCTGCTGAGTTTACTCTATAAACGACTGATTTTATCACACTTTTACTCAATATCCTATATAGTGAGAAACAAACAGCTGATAGACCACTCACTTTATACTGGGTCCATCAATATGCCCCTCCACTTTATGCATGTTTTTATAAAAATGAGAGACAGAGTGCGGAGGTGAGGAGTAAAGAAAGGTCATGTGGGGTCAAACTGCAGTTCACCTGCTGACTTTATGTACATGAGAGATGGAGGCAAATCGAGTCGTAGAGGACAGGGGGAGTGGAAGAAAGAACGAATGAGCGAGCGAGAGTAACAGTAAACAGTCGAATGATCGATGAACACCTGACGTGACTCAGCTCTCGGTTGCCGGCCAGCATTTCCATGACTGGCGAGCTGCCTGCACGACGAAGACAAACGAGCCGGCAATGAAGGAAAATGAGGATTTTATCACCCATTTCCCTCTCACACTGTTGCTGGGCCACACTCCCCAGATTGCTTGTGTGTGTGTGTGTGTGTGTGTGTGTGTGTGTGTGTGTGTGTGTGTGTGTGTGTGTGTGTGTGTGTGTGTGAGAGTGTGTGCGTGCATGTGTGTGTGCTGGGAAGTTAACCAAATGTGTGTCCTGGTTCCTGACAGGAACTTATGGTCGTACGCCGGCCCAAGGGTGCAGTTTAGAGAAATCACTCACTCAGCTGGAGACTTGTGGAGAAATGCCCAAGGTCTGGAGCATCTATACGTTACCTGGGATCCTGTGTGTGTGTGTGTGTGTGTGTGTATGCAAGGGAGTGTGTTTAAAAGGACATTTATCTCATCCCCAGATATAATTACACTGCTGCAGGGTAGAGGAGAGGTATCCAGCGCTCCATTCCTTCCCTTCACCGTCCTTCTTTCTCTTTTACCTTCGCTTTCTTATCCGAGCTCGGAAAGCCGATCCGATTCCTCCATCTTCAGAACTCATTATGGGATTAACTCATTCCCAGAGTATGGATCGCCTCCCTTGGAGCCCGTGGAGGGGGCTTCTCTGTTCTGCGCCTCCCCAGACATGGCTCACTCTGGCTGGGGTAATCAACCAGCAGCGCTCCTTCCTCCAGCCTGGAGCTCCACCTCGGGGGAAATCAGCTCTCGCTACTCCTCACTTCATCCAAAATATTAATCCCACCAAAATCTACTCAAAAAAATGAATTATATACAATTCTTCTGGATTCAGGAGATGGAGGGTTATGAAACGTTTTGTTTTAATCTTCTCTTGTAATGATAATAATAACAGCGCTCCTGCAGACCTGACAGGAATCCTCAGCCTGGAGGGAAGAAGTGTAATATCATCATCTTCCTGTTTGTGAATCCCACGCCCCCATGGGCTGCTGGGTAATGACACCTGCCAACATGCCAACAACTCTCACTTACTCCGAGGCAAGATTAACAGTTGAAAGCGAATCAGTTTGTTGTGAAGGGAGATGCTGATTGAACAGGCTTTGGAGGTTTTGTAACGCTTCTCACCTCAACTCACCTGCATTTTATCACAGAAGAGACTCGGAGGGTGAACATCACGTCAGATCAGCTGATGTTCTTTGTGGTTAGCCTTGAATACACTGAGAAAAGGGGTGTCTAAAATCAAGATGAAATCACTAAATCTGAGGAAAAGGTGCTCGATTCAAGATTGTTAAATCTAGAAATAAGATAGAAGGCTTAAAATAAGCAGAAAATGCTGGTTTTAATAATAACAGCTGTGCACACAATTTTTTTCCATTTAACCCATCCCTCAGTGTCTGGCTCAGGGGCATTTAGGCAACAGAGAAATAGGAAGGGGAATCGAACCCATCACCATGTGGTTCACAGACAATCACTCTACCAACTGAACTACAGCCACTCGTTAAGCAAATAATCAAAATCTAACTTTTGACAGACTAAAAGTAAGCAAACTAGACTAAATATACACAGAAAATAGGCAGGAAACTACTTAAAATTTAACTTAAAAGACTCAAAATATGTGAAATATACCAAGTAAAAGCAGATAATAGCGGAAAATGCTGGTTTTAAGATTACATTACTTAAGATTTAACTTTTGAAAGACCCAAAATACCTGAAATATACTAAATACAAGCAGAAAATAAGCAGCAACTGCTTACAGGTGTTTTTTTTTTGTGTGACTCTTGAATCAAGCGACTTGAGTTACTGAATCTTAAAACAAGATTTGATGAGACTTTGTGTAAAGGAGGGAATACATTTTTTGACTTTGTCCTGTCACACAATGAGTCTGTTGATGGACTAGCTGAAGGATTTCTGAAGCCACCAGGCTTGTTTTTATGAGGGAGAAATCACGTTCAGGAGGCCCCTGCTATTCTCTACTGTCTGTGCAGCTGTCTGCAGCCTTGCTCTAGGTCATAATAACCATGTGTTGGTGCCACACACACACACTCTCATGCATCCGTACACACAGTGTTATCTTCAGAGTCACAAGTTAGTGTTTTCTTGTAAATGGGGCCATGTGGCAGCCTCTTGCTACAAAGAAGCCACACATATTTCGGCGCAGGCTGAGCATTTATCTGGCATAATGTGATTGTGCTGACGTCCTCGCTCTCCGAGGCGGCGGGTCATGGTGGGCCACATGGTTTGGGGTCGGCCCTGTTTCTCCTCACAGCAGCCCTGGTCCTTGTTTTTTCACATGTCGTTTGTCAGCAGGGCTGCGCTGATCACAAGTGACGACTCCTGCTTCCTTCTTCCTGCTTGTTTTTGTCTTCAGATCAGAAAATCTAAATCAGATACCTTAAAGCAGTCACATCTTTCAAATTAGTCGAAGGCCACATGGTTTTGATTGTAGGAAAACTGAACAATCCTCCGTCCACAAAAGCATGGTTTTAAGAAAAAAGCTGTCCAGACAAAAATAAGAAACACAATGAAGTGCTGTCAAGGCCTCACACACCGACAACATGGTCTCATTTTGAGACTCTGTTGTCTCAATAAATTGAAACGACCCTGTCTGTCATTCGGGGATATATTTATGCTGCCGTTGCTTGACATGTCGTCTCAGAGAGACAACTCACACTCTGATCCAAAAATCCACAATCCAAAAACTTTTTCCCCGTCTACACGTCAACACTGAAACAGAATTTTCCTGAAAATCTTCACCCTGACAGCTCAGTTTTCACTAACCTGAAATGCTGTTTGGGTGTCAGCAAAAGGCAGAAATGCTACGTTTACAAAAGCACTTATACAGACAACGAACACAGATTTTATGATTAAAATAACATAATCAAGTAAACAAGCTGCACAATCATCCACACCAAATATCCCCCCCTGTGCAAACTTTAAAAGCAAACACAATCCAGTAGGGCTGAGAAAAAAAATATTGATATGGCAATATCGCAATACTTTTTCTTCTGATATAATATAATTTTTTAATTTCTTAATATCAATTTTAAAAAAAGTAATGTTTTGGCTGATTGTAAATCCAGAATACCTTCTGCACCTCCGCTCTGCAAGGTCTCGCTGTATATATGTAAACATATATAATGTAAGATATTCAGTGCAGGCAATACATTCTGAATTTCTTCAGTGACACAGATATTGTGATGTATCCGGGATGATATCGTTGTATCGCTGTTTCGTGATATCATCGTTATCATGGGCAAAATATCGTGATAGTATCGTAATGCGAAGTACCTGCTGATACCCAGCCCTGCTATCTGTCAGAAAATGTGTTTCCCTTGAAAAGTAATTGACAGTTTCAGGATAATTCATACAGTAGCCCATTTACACCAATGTGTGTGTCCTCCATCTTTAATTTTCTTTTCCCTCTGGCTCAATTTCCCATGTTCCCACCTTACCTGTTTTTTTTTAATGTTCACTTTTTTCTCCTCCCTCTATCTGACCCTGCATCCCTTCTTTTCCCTTCATCATCCACATCCATCTCTTGGCTTTCTTTCCTTCTCTGTTATCCCCTCTCCGCCCACTCCTCTGCTCCCTACAGCCCATCTTCAGAGTTATGGCTCATTCTGGCCGAGTGTTACGACTCTTTTAACCACTATTGTCTCTTGAGTGACAGCCTGTGAGAGGAGAGAACGCTGTTTAAAATTGGTCAGGGGAGACGACGAGTCCATCTGTGCTGGCTGAGAGTTTAAATATTCCACCTAGATTGATTTAGCTGCTGCGAGACGAGAAGCAACGCTAGTGAGGCGCAGAGAGAGGTTGTTGGTTCAACTCCCAGCTGAAAGAAGAGTAGGAGTGTTGCTCTTAAGGGAGTGGGTGTATTGCTGTTGCATCGCTGTTGTTCACTGCATCTCGACCCCCGGATCACCACACCGCTCCATATTTCTGTCGTTCCCCCTCCTTCCCATCCCCCACCTCTGCTCGCCGCTGTGGTGGGTTCAGTTCTTGACAAGGCCCCACATCCTGCTAGTTGCTAAATGAATAATACATGCATGTGCTAGCAGCGCTGTTAGACAGAGAAAGAGAAAGAGAGCGCATGAGGTGATGCTGTGTTTGTTGGCATTTCTGTGTGTGTTGAAGCCTCTTATGGAAAGGCCAAAGCTGTCATGCAACTTTAGATCCAGTCTATATAGAGCGTACAGGAGGAGATGTCAGATACCACTCTTCTTCGAGAGGTTGTTGGTGCAACTCCCATTGGGTTCAAAAAGAGGCCAGTGCAGCCCTTAGGAGGATGACTGAAAACATAATATCTGTCGGCTCTGAAGAGCTTTGATTTCTAACACTCACACAGTGTGCCTGAGCAATATATATATATATACATAGCTGTTCACAATTTATTCCCAGCACCACTAGTTCACTTTAACCCAGCAGAACGAGGGTTGCCCTACATTTTATCAGCTCCTCTCGTTCAGTTTTGACGGAGATCAAAGCAGTGTACCAGCAGCCGGCGGAGCATGCATGCATTATCAATCATGTCTGTGGCTTTTTGTTGTACAGAAAAAAAACACAGATCAAAAGGAAAAAGGTCATCAAAGGTAAAATTATTTTCCAGATGCAGGGTAGTAGATTTAGGCAAATAAAATCCAAAATCTGTCAGCTGCATATCTTATCGTGTTTGCCCGACAAAGAAATGAGCAAGAACAAAAACGTTGCGTGAAATCTGTCCTCTGACCCTGAAATTAGACATGTGCAACCGTATGCTTTTATACTACAGAGAGCTTGTTCTCTCTTCTAAAGACTCAAAATTTGGCACGTTATCTCAAAGGACACAAGCAGAGTCAAATGATTCACCTCTCGCTCTGAACTATTTCCACTTTTATTAGGAAAAACAGAGCAAATGAATGGCAGCAGCAGGGATCTCTGAGTCAAGTGAGCCGGGCTTGTTTTTAGACACAACATCTGTAAAGTGAGTTTTTTAGAGGTGAGGAGATGGTGTGCAACCAGGAATGAAGTGCAGTCTCAGCAGTTTCCAGGTACAAGAGAAGTTGTGGCACCTGAGAAGGCAGGTTGCTGCTCGATGCGCTGTGACTTGATGCTTCGCACACCGACGGGCAGCTCAGGAAAGTGTCTAACCACCTCTGAGCCAGACGCACATAAACGGCTATAGACACTTTGTTTCTGGGCAGAGTAACTGTGAGGGCAGCCTCGCCACTGGCAGCGTATTTAGCCTTGACACAAACACACTTGAGGGTGTAGTGGTTAACCCTGTCGCCTCACAACAAGAAGGTGCCGGGTTTGATTCCCGGCCCGGGGCCTTTCTGTGTAGAGTTTGCATGTTCTCCCCGTGTCTGCGTGGGTTCTCTCTGGTACTCCGGCTTCCTCCCACCATCCAAAAACATGCATGGGGATTAGGTTAATTGGCTAATTTAAATTGACCGTAGGTGTGAATGTGAGTGTGAATGTTTGTCTGTCTCTATGTGCCCCCCCCCCCCCGCGACCCTATGAGGATAAGCGAAAATGGATGGATGGACAAACACACTGCACATGTATGACTGCTGTTTGTCCCTCTAATCTATTCCCAGCCGCAACCCCATACTGTAACACGTCACACAGTTGGAGGCTTCGCTCCAGTCAGTTAGCAACCTGATCTAATGGAGACTAATTGTTCTTCTCTCATGTGAACCATGTGGATTTTCTGGCAATTTCCTGTCTGCATCATGTATGAAAAAGCCTGTGTTTAATGGAATTTCTGTAAACAAGAAGAGTTGCAGCTGCTAACATGCTAACTGAACAACAAATGCTGCAGTTTTAGTGGATGTTTTGATGATTTTACTATTAACTCTTTGAGTGCCAACTGTTTTATAAAACAGAAAGTGCCTTGTTCCAGCGTTTTTGTCCATTTTGAGTCATATTTCAAGACCCACAGAATATCTTGCACTATGTCTCTGAAAACACTGAATAGCTCAAATGAAAGAAGAGACTCCATTTCATCATGAAAAAAATGTTTGTTTTTACCTTGTTCTATTCTTGTTTTATGAGAGGTAGAGTAGAGGACACTTTCACCAAAAACACCACTTTTTGTCCAGATTCCCTCCATTTTTCTCTCTAATTGCAATCATCTCCACTTCCTGTTTTGATCTTTGTGGCGTATAATGTCTCTTTATGTCCCGACTACAAATCCCAAAAGCCCCAAAAAAGGAAAGCTGTCAAAGAGTTAAGTTTAGTCGTTGGAAACTATTGTTAGCTGTCACAATTCAAGCGGGCCAAGCAGCAGTTTTCACCTTTCAAGCTTCCGGGTGCTTTCTGTTTGATCTAATGATATTTCAGTGAAGCTACAGATCTGCTGGGGACAAAAAGTCTGACATTTGATTTAAAATATTGTGTCTGTCTTTGAAGTTATCTGTTATGACGCTTAGCATGTCAGCGAGTCAGTCAGGAAGATAAACTGTCATTCAACCCCGGGATCAGAACAAAACAACATTCAGACTGTCTGTGTGAATAATCACAACTCCCTTCTTTTGTCTAGTCAGTTTGCAACTTGCTGTTTTCCCTCAGCAATATGTCCACCCATGGTGAGAGGAAACAACGCGTGTCAAATGATGAAAGAAGATTTACATTTATCTGCA